>OZ014519.1:336366001-336829217 GCA_963966055.1 Lathyrus aphaca | reverse complement strand
ACTCCGGAACGTAATCCAGAATCCTATGCCTCCTCATGGGAGAACTATGGGGGATATTGATAGTGGTGAAGGCTTAAATTTGATATCCGATGTCGATGGCTTGAAAACTCCACTAATGAATGTAAAGGCTTGCCTGGTAAAGAAAGATTTATTTCCGGGTTGTGAAGAGGATTGCCTAGATTGTTCTAGTTCCCTTGATGGTTGTGATCATCTAAGATCGGGGATACAGAGGATGATTAACGAAGGAAGCATACAATTTGATAAAGTTGTGAAAATCGAAGACATATCAACTGTTACCATCTATTACAACCCAACACAGGTTCCTGCTGCAGCAAGAGTAGCACACATAACCATTACCACTGCTGGCCCTGTCTCGTACCAAAGTGACAGAGCTATTCCTTGGAATTATGGGGGTGAAGTGTACTACGATGGTCATAAGCAGGACTTGACTGCATCTACTTCTTCTCCATTCCAGATTGAAAATTTCGGAGTTAGAGGGTTTACCATAAGCGATATGTTATTTGCTCTAGAAACTCTGAGAGGTAATATGATGCCACCAAAAGATACTACCGAAGCTCAGGCAAAAGCCAGGGGCAAACAGCCCATGACCAATGATACACCTGCACCTTCAGCAGAACCTGTCATTACTTTTGATAAGGAGGCGGAGGAATTCTTAAGAATTATCAAGAAAAATGACTACAAGATTGTAGATCACTTACAACAGACTCCCTCGAAGATCTCTATCCTATCCTTGTTAATGTGCTCAGATGCCCATAGGAAGGCCCTGCTAAAGATCCTGAACAATGCTTATGTACCACATGACATATCGGTGAATCAGTTAGAAACTATGGTGTCAAGTGTAAACTCTAGCCATGGTTTGGGCTTCACAAATATGGATTTAACATCAGAAGGACGTAATCACAACCACGCCTTGCATATCTCCATGGATTGCAAGGGTGTTGTACTATCCCATGTGCTGGTGGACACAGGATCATCGCTGAATGTATTGCCAAAGAAAGCCCTCATGAAGCTGAATTATGACGGGGTCGTGTTGAGGACAAACAAATTGGTTGTACGAGTATTTGATAGCTCAAGGAGGTCAGTGTTCGGAAAGGTGGAGTTTCCTATCAAGGTGGGACCACAAGTCTTCAATGCTACTTTCTACGTAATGTACATTCAGCCTGCTTATAGTTACTTATTGGGGAGACCCTGGATTCATTCAGCAGGGGTAGTATCCTCAACTCTTCATCAGAAACTAAAGTTCGTGTGGGAAGGATAAATTGTGACAGTGTCAGGAGAGGAAGACATCTTTATCAGCCACCTAGCATTATTCAAATACGTGGAAATGGATGGAGTGATTGTTGAGACTCCTTGTCAAGCTTTTGAGCCCGTCAAACCTGAGGTTGCATCAGCTACTTCATCTGAAAACTCAAAGAAAGGAGCTTCCATAGCTTCTTACAAGCAGGCCTTGGAAGTGGTGGAGTCAGGTATGAAAGAAGGATGAGGCAGGACAATTGAAATCCTAGAAAAGAAAGACATGTATGGAGTTGGTTAACAGCCAGGTCTGTCAATGCCTGGGCAAAATTCTAGTTGTAGGAAAAGCCCAATCACATTCACCAGTGCTGGTTGGATTAATCAGGGAAATGTTTGTGCTGCGCAAAAGGATACGACTAATAGTGACTGCAATATGGATAAGTGGGTCAAACCTTGTGCTCCAGGGATGCAACTAAACAACTGGTCGTTGGAAAAGCTCATCTCTGTCACTTTCCTTGAAGAGTAATAGTTTTTATGTTTTCGTTTTTCTGTATTCAAGTCCTATGTCTTACCCGGGGCATAAAGACTTATTGTAAGGATTCTTTTGTTCATTACATGGTTTCATAATCATCAATAAAGAGGACGTCTTGAATTCATGACATGTTGTTCTTTGTCCTTCATTTTTGTTTTTGTTTTCAAAATAAAATGGCAATGTTTTCACATCTCAAATAGCTTCTAAATCTAGCATGAATCATCATTCATGTAGATGCTCATCCTCGGGTCTCATCAATGACGACCTTGCTATGGCTCAGTATGATTTCAACAATCCAATTTACCTAGACGACGATGAAGGTGAGGAAGATTGTGAATTGCCCGAAGAGTTGGCCAAGTTGCTTAAACAAGAGGAGAAGATGATTCAGCCACATGAAGAGACTATTGGAGTGATAAATTTGGGGACTAAAGAAGACAAGAGAGAAGTAAAGATCGGGGTTGCGTTAGAAGAATATATCAAGAGTCCTCTAATTTCCATGCTTCGAGAATATCTTGATGTCTTCGCCTGGTCTTATCAAGACATGCCCAGATTGGACACTGATATTGTGGTGCACAAACTACCTATCAGGGAGGAGTGCCCACATGTAAAGCAAAAGTTGAGATGTACACGCCCTGACATGGCCATTAAAATTAAAGAGGAGGTAAAACAGTTTGATATCGGATTCTTGGCCGTAACCAGTTATCCCCCATGGGTTGCAAATATTGTACCAGTCCCTAAAAAAGATGGTAAGGTTAGGATGTGCGTGGACTATAGGGATTTGAATCGGGCCATCCCTAAAGATGATTTCCCTCTGCCTCACATTGATGTGCTAATTGATAACACTGCTCAGTTTTCCGTATTCTCTTTCATGGATGGCTTCTCGGGCTATAATCAGATTAAAATGGCGCCAGAGGATATGGAAAAGACTACGTTCTTTACGCCTTGGGGTACCTTCTGTTATAAAGTTATGTCGTTTGGTTTGAAGAATGTTGGAGCAACCTACCAACGTGCAATGGTGACACTATTTCATGTTATGATTCATCACGAGATTGAGGTCTATGTTGATGATACAATAGCAAAGTCACAAACAGAAGAAGAGCACCTAGTCAACTTAGCCAAGTTGTTTGACAGACTCCGGAAATTCATACTAAGGTTGAATCCAAACAAATTCACCTTCGGGATATGTTCCAGTAAGCTACTGGGCTTCATTGTTAGTGAACGGGGAATCGAAGTCGACCCTGCAAAGGTAAAATCCATCCAAGAGATGCCGGAACTAAGAAGTGAAAAATAAGTACGTGGTTTCTTAGGGAGGTTGAACTACATTGCACGGTTCATCTCACACCGAACAACCACATGTGAGCCTATTTCCAAGCTTCTAAGGAAGAATCAGGCTATAAAATGGAATGATGACTACCAACAGGCCTTCGACCGAATCAAGGAGTACTTGCTAGAACCTCTGATTCTCATGCCTCCAGTGCCAGGGAGGCCCTTAATCATGTACCTCACTATACTCGAAGGATCAATGGGATGCATGTTAGGTCAGTAGGACGAGTCTGGTCGAAAAGAGCATGCCATTTATTACCTTAGCAAAAAGTTTATCGATTGTAGACACGCTACTCACTACTCGAGAAAACTTGCTATGCTTTGGCATGGGCTGCTCACTGACTAAGACAATACATGTTGACTCACACCACTCTCCTAATTTCCAAGATGGATCCTATAAAGTATATCTTCGAGAAGCCGAATCTAACAGGAAGGGTAGCCCGATGGCAGAATATGATATCCAGTACACTTCACAAAAAGCAATCAAAGGGAGTGTATTATCAGAATACCTGGCTCAACAGCCAATCAATGATTATCAACCCATTAAATTCGAGTTTCCGGATGAGGACATCATGTTCCTCAGGTTGAAATACAGTGAATAACCACTTCCGAAGGAGGGGCCAGGCCCTGAATCCAAATGGAAGTTGATGTTTGATGGAGCTGTGAACGTAAACAGAAGCGAAGTAGGTTCTATCATTATCTCACCAGAGGGAATTCTTATACCTTTAGTTGCTCGGCTGACATTTGAATGTACCAACAAAGAAGTAGAGTATGAAGCTTGTATCATGGGGGTTGAGGAGGCAATCAACTTGCGAATTAAAAACCTCAAGATCTTCGGATTTTCTGCTCTGGTGGTTGTAAACACCCCAAATTTTCCCTCACCAAGTTCACACCATGGCTTGTGATCTTTTCATTTGCATTGATTCAATCATATCATCTCATATTGCATTTTTGCTCCATTGCATTGATTCAAAGTCATCTACATCTAGGGTTTGTGATCTGAGTGATCCAAGTGCCATCTAGGCCACTCCAAAGGGTTTCAATCATTTCAAAAGGGCCCATGAATGTTCAATCATCATATTACATCCTCCCAAGATCAAGAGAGTCAAAAATCACAAGAACTGAGGAAGGCATGGAAGCAGAGCCAAGCTTGACTACACAGATGACCTAAAATTAGGGTTTTGGTTTCAGAGGCCATAACTCCAACTTTTTTGGTCATTCTTGTTTCTATTGGTCTCTATATGATATGAGAATCATACATACCAATTTTCATGAAGAAATTCAATGGGGAAGGCATCTGATCAATAGATGACTTCTTGAGCAAGTCAGTGCAAAATCAGGGCATCTGAGGCCCCCAATCACCCAACCAAAGGATCTTCTCCAACATTTTGGGTGTATATGATCTTTATTTGATCTTATAAGAAGTTAAAATTTCACAAAATTGAAGAATTCCAAGCCATTTGCAAAGTTGCCATTTTGGGAAAGTGACTTGTAATGTAAACTTGCCATTTTGGGAAAGTTTTTCAACCTCCTCTTTTTGATTCAAAAATGCTTCAAATGGAAATTTCTTGGCCATGAAAGTTGTAGATTGGATCCTCCCATTTTCAAAAAGTACAAGAACTTGATCTAATTCATTCTAGAACTAAAGTTATGGCCTTGCAAAGTTGGACAAAATCACTTGATTTTCATTTTTGTGCCAAAGAGGAAACTTGCAAAAACACTTGCCAAAACCAAATGTGACTTCAAATGGACTTCTACACATCATAACATCATAGTACAATGCCTAAAACTTAGAATTGCCCAAAGAATTTCACATTTCCATGACTTGTACATGAAGAAATCAAGAAAGGGCCAAACTTTGCCAAAATTGCAAAACCTCCCACAACTTCCCACAAACTTGCTGATTTGCCTCAATCTCATTTCCATGGTCATCCTTGAATCAAGCTGCACCAAACATGCCTTTGTCCTTGGCCTGAAACAGCCCATACCTCAAAGGACACATAACCTTGACTTTTTGCAAAACAAGCCATACCAATCAGCATAGCCCACACCAACTCCACATGCCTATCACATCTTGATACATGGACCAAATACAAGCCATTTGACATAAGAACACAACCAGAATCATCAACATCACCATAGTTCACAAAAAATCCCTCTTATGCATTTTCATTCGAAACTCTCAACAAAAACATCAAAGCTTGAAAATTCTTCCACCATTCATCTTCAAATCCATCACTGATCACAAACCACCCTTTACTTTGCCCTAAAAGCCACCACACACCAAAATATGATTTTTCCCCTTTTGGACTGAGCTTCACTGAACTTCAAAGAAAGGACACAAACACTTCAGCAAAGTACCAAGGAAGATCAAGGGAGGTTAGAGGAGGTTGTTTGCATCAAGCAGAAGGCCCAGGCAACTCCATTAGCAAAGCTCCGTCTCAGGTATCTTCTTGAACTTTTTCCCAGAAATCCTTTCTTTAGTTATGAGATGGTAGAGCTTGTTTTCCTGATTACAATGAACCTTGAATGGTGAAAAATGGTTAAGTTTTGAGTGTGTATGAGTGCTCTGAAATTTTTTCAGTTTTTATGTTTGTTTTCGAATCTTGATTTTGAGGCAAAATAAATGAGATTCGTTGCTAGATTATGCTTTGTTGTTGATCATTGAGTGTTTCTGGAGATTTTGGCACATTTTCATGGCGTTTGGAGAGAGTTAGGAAATTGGCTCGTCGGAGAAGACGACCGGAACCACTGTTCCGGCCGTCTGAGAGTCATTAACCCTAATTAGGGTTTAGGCCCAGTTTTGAATGTGGAGCGTTAGATGGCCTTTCCCGCGTGTGTACCAACGGCCCAAATCCCTTGAATTAGCCATAATCCAGTCATTAGCATTAATTAATTAGGATTAATATTTGAATTTGCCAGAATCAATCCTAGCCACTGAAACGCGCGCGGGTCAACTCCCTCCAAAAATCTTTGAATACTGGCCACTGGATCAACATACTTCTCACTTAAATTAATTTTATTTTCATTTTCTTGCATTTTTCTTGTGCATTTTATTTAAAATAGTAAAACACTTCTAAAAAATTTCATTTTTTGCATCATGACTTAAAATATTTTTCTCATTCTGAAAATAATTTTTATTTTATTTTTTTCATAATTTTCGTATTTTAAAAATATTTAAATGTTTATTTTAATTAGTTAATGAGAATTAATTAATTAAAATAGCATTTAAGTTTCTAAAAATCACCAAAAAAATTCACATTGCATTTTGATACATTTAGAAACATTATCAAACCCCTCAAACAAATTTTGTTTTGGTTCTTGACCTATTTTGACATTTTTCTTTGGAATTAGGGTTCTTAAAAGTCCATATTTTTGCCCTAACTTAGAAAAATCCCTTCTGCCTAACCATGAGGAGTTTGATGTTGGTCCTTTTTGCATTGCATTCTTCATATCATGTAGTTTATAGGGTAAAATTGGTTTGAATTTATCTTTCATTTTCAATTTGATGTGCATTTTTCCTTTTGAAGAGCCTTAAAACCCTAGCCAACTTGAAAAAAATCATAACTCCCATTAGTTTAAGAGTTAGGTCCCCTCCTTTGGGCAGTGAACTTGTGTAGGGTTAGGGTTCCTTTGATCCCATTTTCAATTTTTTATCTTGTCATTTGCTTCTGATTTTGGATTTTGCTTTGTGTCTTGTGCATAAACCCTAATTTTTGCCTTCATTTGCATTCATCTCTCATTTGCTTGCATACATGAACTTGCCATGATATTTTGTACATTCACATGACTCCTAAGACATATTAGGACACATTAGAATCATGGTAAGTCATTTCTTCATCCATTTGTCATGTTATACTTCCATTGCATCTCATAAGCTTTCATGGCTTAAAACATGCTTCATTTGCATCCTCATCCTTGTATGATCATCCACAACTCTTGTCATGCGTTTGCATCATCTCTTAGCATCATTAACATCTTGATATGCTTCTGACTTTGGTTTTTATCTTTGCATTTCATCTCATTTTCATTTCATTTCATTTCTTGTTGCTAACTTTTCAGGTGGTAAGTGTTTGAGAAGTGAATTTGCCTTCACTTCTCATAATCTCATCTCATCTCTTTTATGCATTCATTTCTGCATTTTACTTGTGAATTAGGGTGAGCTTGCTCACTCATGTTCCCTCCTCACCTTCTTTCTCCAAGCAACTTGTCTTCTTAAGTGAAGCAAGTTGTCTTACTTCTACCTGCTTCTCTTCCTTCATCCTGATTCTTCCTTGGTGGCTTTTCTCTTGAAGATCTCTTGTAACCTCATAAACCCTAGGAACACCCAAGCATGATAAAAATTAGGGTTTGATTAGTCCCCCCATTAGTTTTACCTTTGTGTCATCTTTGAGTCTTCTCTTCTCACCTCATAATCAGGGACTAAACCTTAAAGGTTTTAAGACTTTGTGATTAGGGTTATGCCTGTATCCTTCTATTAGGATGGAGTGTATAACTCTAATCCTAAGTGTTAAACCCTCAATGTGTTTAAATCCTTTAATCAAACCACATAATAATCATCAAGACATCAAGCTTGTAACTTGGGCCTTGCATTAGGGTTCTAATTCTTCCTTAACTGGTTAAGAAGGACTAACCCTAGTGTTAATGGACAAGTCCCCCTCAAGTTGTCTTACAAACCATAAAATCCACTTCTTAATCTTACCATTAATTAAAATCCACTTAAATAAAGGTTTTGTTTTGTCATGAGGTTAATCCCTAATCATGGATTAAGTTGAGGAGCCTTTCTCAGCTTAAATGTTCTCATCTATTATCCTTCTATTAGGATGGTGTAATGAGTCCATTAAATCCTTGATTGTGGCTTAAACGCATTACTTAACACTAAAATAAACACCAAAAACATCTAAATAAATGCAAGTAGGTTAATGATCTTAATCCTATATCATGGTGATTAAGTGTGAGGTGCTTACTCCATACTTAAAGGTATTCTCATTACCCCTAATCAAAGGGAAGATGTGATGAGTTTACTAACCCTTGGTTTAGGCTTAAGCTCATTATCTTATGACAAACATAAAAAGCAATAAAATATTGAAAACATAAAAACCAAATAATAATCGTCTCCTCCGGGATTCTTTTCTCATCTCATTCATTCACAAACGAGAACTTGCTTCTTCCGTCTAATGCAAGACAGTTTGCACCTGAGCCAGACAGGTCATACACTTGAGCATAGACAAGTAAGCAGTTCACAAGTCAATTTATCTTTCAGTCTCTTTGAGTCGAACTACGGTGTTCTGACTTCCTCATTGCACGAGAGGATACGTAGGCATAACTTAATAGTTATCGAACAAAAGTCTCTGTATATTCCCCCCTCCTTCCAGCATTGTTCTTTAAGCCTCATAGTCTTGAGCTTTGCACTCCTGTTCCAGTACTGACACTTCACATATTTCACTTCACTTTCTTTTAGCACTGACACTTGCATTCTTTCCAGCTTTGATACACAGACTGCACTGACACTACCCCTTTTAAACACAAATCTTTCACCGTGGATCCCGTCGAGTACGACGGACAATCTGGGTGCTAATACCTTCCCAGGTTGTAACCAACCCCCTTTCTCAGTTTCTCTGGTTCGCGACCGTCTTATCCATCTTTTCCTAGGTTTATACAACATTAACTTTCCTTCGGGATAAAAATGCCTAGCTGGCGACTCTTTTCATTTTCTTCCCTTTCGCCGACCGTGCGCGTCTGTACCCCTTCTGACCAGGTGTCATTTGGTGGGAGCGACAGTGGTGAACCAAGTCAATGGCAAGTGGTTAGTGCATCAACCTCACCGGGTTCCTTACAGGGATTATACCAGGAGGTTGCTAACTTTCTTCACTAAGGTCAAGCTGAGTTATATTCCACGAGATGAAAATCAGTTTGCTGATGCTCTAGCAACTTTATCATCCATGATCAAAGTGTGTCAAGAGAACTACATGCCTCGAATCATGGTCTCTCGTCTCGAAAGACCTGCCTATGTCTTTGCAGTTGATAGTGGTGAGGATAGTAAGCCTTGGTATCATGATATCAAGCAATTCCTGAAGTCTTAAGGGTACCTGACTGGGGCATCCAATAAAGACAAGAAAACCCTCAGAAGGCTAGTAGGTGAATTCTTCTTGAATCAAGATGATGTGCTATATAAGCGAAACTTCGAGATGGTTCAGCTCAAATGCGTGGATAGACACGAAGCAGACCTGTTGATGCAAGAGGTTCATGAAGATTCCTTCGGTACCCATGCTGGAGGGAATGCTATGGCGAAGAAGCTGTTAAGGTCGGGATATTATTGGATTACCATGGAATCCGATTGCTTTAAATATTCCCACAAATGTCACAAGTGCCAGATCTACGCTGATAAGGTCCATGTACCTCCAAATACATTGAGCGTCATGTCTTCACCTTGGTCGTTCACCATCTGGGGCATTGATATGATTGGCAAGAGTGAGCCCACAACTTCCAAAGGTCACCGCTTCATCCTGGTTGCTATAGATTACTTCATAAAGTGGATCGAAGCGACATCTTATGCCAATGTTACTAAATAAGCGGTATCCCAATTTATCAAAAGAGATATCATTTGCCGGTATGGAATTCCCGATAGGATCATTATTGATAATGGTTCTAAACTCAATAACAAGATGATGGATGACTTGTGTCAGAATTTCAAAATTGAGCATCACAACTCTTCGCCGTATCGCCCGAAGATGAATGGCACTGTCGAGGCGGCCAACAAGAATATCAAGAAAATAATGCAGAAGATGGTTGTGACATATAAGGATTGGCATGAGATGCTGTCGTTTGCACTGCATGGGTACTGAACGTATGTGCGCACCTCGACAGGGGCAATCCCGTTCTCACTAGTGTATGGTATGGAGGCAGTCCTACCGGTCGAAGTTGAGATCCCCTCGTTGAGAATAATGATGGATGTCAAGCTAGATGAAGCTGAATGGCTCCGATCTAGGTACAATCAACTGAGCCTCATTGAAGAGAAATGCCTAATAGCTGTGTGCCATGGATAGTTGTACCAACGGTGAATGAAATAGGATTTCGACAAGAAAGTACGACCTCAACGGTACATACCAGGTGACCTGGTGCTGAAAAGGATTCTTACTCCTAACAATGATCATAGGGGAAAATGGACACCCAACATGAAGGTCCATTCATGGTTAAGAAGGTCTTCTCGAGCGGAGCCTTGGTGTTAACAACCATGCATGGCGAAGACTTCCTTTCCCCTGTCAATGCAGATGCAGTAAGAAAATACTTCGTGTAAAAAGACCCGCTGGATAAAAACAGAATAAAGATCCTGGAAAAAATGGGCATCCCGGCGAGTCAAAAACAGAATAAAAGACTCAGGCAAAAATTAGGGAAACATTGAAAAAAATGTACATCCGCTGAGCTGAAAAGCCACATCGGACAGCTCAGGAAAAAAAGGGTATCCCAGTAGATTGAAAACCTGAAAGGGAGATCTACACAAGAGAGGGACTAACACGAACGACTGCGGTCTGAGATCCACTCGCAACTAAGAGCATCCTAAGGGTTGAAGACCAATTCAATCACTTTCCTCAAAAGCGAAGCAAGCGGAGAGTCGTGAAGATATACAAGTCATAGCTGGGTCAAAACATGATGAGATCCATTTTTCACATTGCAAATAGGATAGTTTGTTTTCCTTTTGAGCGATTTCCTCTTTCCAGGGATTGCTTCTTGATTTAATGCCTATTCAAGGCCATTCACCAAATAAATAAAATTCAATTTCAGTCGAACCTGTGACCGTTTGTTTTTGTTTTTTCATCTAACATTGATTGATTGCAAAAACGTCCAGTAAATTGTGATTTAGAGTCGTGTTATGATCATTTGAATTCTTTCTAACTCATGCAGGAGGACATAAACATTTAATACAACTCTAAAAAGCATTAAGTGACCGGGATGGTGATTCAGACCATAAGCCCAGGGCATATAGGCCAAATTAACTCTCCATGTTGCAGGCATTAGCAGTTGTGTTTATGCAGGTGCAGGTACAGGTGTTGCTCGCAAAGCTAGAGCAGACTTTCAAGAGAATTCTTCAACAAGTGTCTCTCTGATTGTCTTCTGTTATCCCCAGTAGAGCGGAAGTAGAAATATTCCCTAGCAGTGGTGAAAGTAGATTGATAGTCTCCCTAAACAAAGACTTCCCTTCAATATAGGGGAAATCTCCAACAATACAAGGGGTTTCTTTCCTCCCCAGCAGGTTGCTACCTCAGCAGAGTATCATACATCTGGTTCCCCAGCCAAGCCAGAAGGTTATCACTTCCCCAACGGAGTTTAACGGGTAGCGTACCTCGCAAGAAGAGTCCATCTCCATCAGGGTCTTGGCTCTCCAATCTCAAAGTCCAATTTATTTTTGGCGATGACGGTAGTTCAGAGCCAGTGTATCATTAACAATATTCCCCGCAGAGTTCCTCTCGCCTCACAAGGATTAACCAGATCAATGCAGTGATCATTATTTCTTCCCCAGCAAAGTCGTCAAAGATACCTTGCAGTCTCCTTATCAGGAGATCCTTTTGCATTTGCATCTAGTAATCATCATTACATTTGCATCCTCCAAAGCGTAGCATTTCCATTGTAAAAGAGCATTACACCATCAATCCAAACATACACATGTTAACACGGGCCAGTTTTAGGGTATTACATAAAGACCCACGATATCTTCTTAACCTGAAGTATCTCCCACAGAGCGTCCAAGTTCAATCCTTGCTTGCAAACCCCAGGTTTGTCAAGTTTTCCAATGCCGAGCCCCCAAGTTCATCATTGTTGTGAACCCCAAGTTCACGTTTCCATTGCCGAACCCCAAGTTCGCCAACTTTTTGAACCCCAAGTTCAACCTTTACTTGCAAACCCCAAGTTTGTCAATTTTACCAGTGTCGAGCCCCAAGTTCGTCATTATTGTGAACCCCAAGTTCACGTTTCCGTTGCCGAACCCCAAGTTCGCCAACTTTTTGAACCCCAAGTTCAACCTTTACTTGTAAACCCCAAGTTTGTCAAGTTTACCAATGTCGAGCCCCAAGTTCGTCATTGTTGTGAACCCCAAGTTCACATTTCCGTTGCCGAGCCCCAAGTTCGCCAACATTTTGAACCCCAAGTTCATCCTTTACTTGCAAACCCCAAGTTTGTCAATTTTTTCAGTGTCGAGCCCCAAGTTCATCATTATTGTGAACCCCAAGTTCACATTTCCATTGCCTAACCCCAAGTTTGCCAACATTTTGAACCCCAAGTTCAACCTTTACTTGCAAACCCCAAGTTTTCCAAGTTTTTCAGTGTCGAGCCCCAGTTCGTCAGTGTTGTGAACCCCAAGTTCACATTTCCGTTGCCGAGCCCCAGGTTCGCCAACATTTTGAACCCCAAGTTCAACCTTTACATGCAAACCCCAAGTTTGTCAAGTTTTTCATTGTCGAGCCCCAGGTTCGTCGTTGTTGTGAACCCCAAGTTCACATTTTCGTTGCCGAGCCCTAAGTTCGACAACATTTTGAACCCCAAGTTCAACGTTTACTTGTAAACCCCAAGTTTGTCAAGTTTACCAGTGTCGAGCCCCAAGTTCGTCATTGTTGTGAACCCCAAGTTCACATTTCCGTTGCCGAATCCCAAGTTCGCCAACATTTTGAACCCCAAGTTCAACCTATACTTGCAAACCCCAAGTTTGTCAAGTTTTCCAATGCCGAGCCCCAAGTTTGTCATTGTTGTGATCCCCAAGTTCACTTTTCCGTTGCCGAACCCCAAGTTCGCTAACTTCTTGTTCCTCACAAACCCTAAGTTTGTCAGGTTTTTCTGTTGCCGAACCCCAACATCGTCATTTTTAGGTTTTTCTTTTGCTGAACCCCCAAGTTCGTCAATGTTATGAATCCTAAGTTCACGTTTCCTTTGCCGAACCCCAAGTTCGCCAAATTTTTTGTTCCTTACAAACCCCAAGTTTGTTAGGTTTCCTTCAATTTTTCTTTTTTCCGAACCCCAAGTTCGTTAATTTTATTGTACCAACCATCTTCATTTCCCACAAAGTTCAAATTTTCAGGTCTATTTGAGTATTCAATCACTCCACACCTTGAAAGTCTAAAAGCAGTCGCTATTATTCATTCAGGTTTGCAGATGATTGAATAGGGGCATCTTTAATACCCCAAAATTTTTCCTCTCATTTTGCATATCATCTAGCATATTGCATACTCAAAGTCATGTCACAAAAAAAAACATTGCATCATATTCATCATAGCTGAGGTGAGGCTTGTGGTCAGTGATTGAAGCAATTGAAGGCCATACAAAGACAACCAAAAGGCAATATAGCTTCTCAACCTTGTGCAAAGGGTTCACAGCATCCCACAAGTCTTTATTTGAGGCCACAAGTCTTAAGGAGAAGTGGATTGATCAAAGGATGTAAGCAGTGCAACTATCCAGAGGAAAAGGGCCAAATTAGGGTTTCTAATTAAATGGGCTTCTCAGTGAGATTTTGATCCAAACTTGATTTCATTGTTTTCTACATGATGACAAGTACTTAGGGTTAAAATTTCATCCATGGATTCATTTTGGAAGGGCTTCAATTGATCAGTGGACTGAAAAGCAAGGAATTTGGGAAAAGTCAACAAGACTGAGCAGAAGGTCAACTCCTGACTTTTTGAGATCCAAATCATGGAATTAGGGTCACAAGAATCCTATGGACCAAATTGGATCAGGAAAAGATGGAGAAATAAAAAACAGTTGTGCTTGTGTATGTATCGATACATCTTTGTTTTGCATCGATACAAGTCTTTGTTAATCACAAAAAAGGAATTTGCTTCTGTATGGATCGATCCATACGACTTTTGCATCGATACATGTTTCTTCTGTGTTATATATCGATCCATATGAGTGTTGCATCGATACATGCTTCATTGGTGTTTCTGGAAATAGGCTATGTATTGATTCATTCGTGATATGTATCGATGCATGATGGAATTAACTTACTGAAATAACCAAAAGCTTCAGTATGCATCGATGCATACATCTGTGTATTGACTCATACATGTTATAAAACTAACATGTATCGATTCATAAGGGTTTGGGATCGATACATAAGTCTGTTTTTCTCCTAACAACTTCTGTTTGACATGTAGAAGTGCATGATAATTCAGTTCATTGGGTCTGCATTTATGATTGAATTGTGCACACAATCAAACTCAACTAGTTTCACAATTTACTTCAACTCAAGCATAAACCATTGCAGGCTGCATCATAATGCATCCTCACCATAATGATCATGAACTCGTGTGCATTGGATTCATTGGTCTCAAGTTGCATTTGGCTCTTGAATTAGTTGCATCAGCATGCTACCATTGAGTGTATGTAGGATCATCTTAACTCCCATTTTTGCTCTGCATTTTCTCTGAAAGATCAGTGTATATTGGAAGATCAAGCCTCATCAATCACCTGCTTCCATCATCTTCTTCATTGAGCTTCATCAGCATCAACTCAAGGTGCATTGCCATGGCTGCATTCAGCTGAGATTCTTCAAGTTGCACCAGATTCAATCTCTGCAAATTGGAAAGGATTTCATTCATTACAAGTCACAACATTGCAATTCTCCTCAAGTCAACATCAACATCATGAATTTCAGCTTCTCCATAGAATTAATGGATTGAAAGATCAAGATTACACTGCAAATTTTCTACATCTTCATCAATTCCTCAAGATTCCTCATCTAGAAAGTGTTTATTTCACTCTACAAGTATCCAGGATCAATCAAGGAAGTCATAGGAACCTACTCTCTGGTATTCTTCAGCAATTCAAAGTTCTGCAATTCAGGTTCTACCTCAAAATCTATGGCTTGATTTCATGAGTTTCTTGTATGTTTTATGGTGCTTGAAGCTTGATAGAAGCGTTGCAATCTCTGTTTAATTGATAGGCTTATTAGAAGCTTAGATTCAATTTTTTAGGTGATAATGTTTGGCTTCGATTTACATAATTTAGGAACCCTAAGGAAAAACTAAGACTAGATTTGGATTCAGGGGAGTGAAACGAGTTCTACCCATGGTCTTAGTTGTCATTTTAGTGAAGTTTTTGATCATGCCCTAACCAGAGGTCACCGGATAAGGTGATCGGAACTCTTCTTCGGTGACCAAAATATTACTCCTAGCTTTAATGTGAGAACATAACGCGTCTGTTAGATCCCTTAGATCCAAGGCTCAAAAATCAGCCAGCACATTAAAAAACACATGTGCAAGTCATGTGCTTCATTTTATAAAGGAATTTTAAGATCACTATTGACACCCCCTGCATGCGCACTAAGCCCATTTCAGTTGTTTTTCTTCACTTCCTGCACCCCTCAAGCCCATCATAATTCATTTCTTTTATTTTTATTTCAATTCTATATTATCTTTCATTTTGGTTCTATAAAAATTCCAAAACTCATCCAAAAATCTTAAATAAATTCACACGTGTTCTTCACCATTTTTCTTCTTCTAATTTTCCACATTTTTTAATTCTATTTTTCTTTTATTTTTGAGTCTGAATTGATTTTGCAATTAATTTCTTCTCATTTTTCTTATTTTCTGGACCAATCATGTTGTCCATATTTATTCTCTTAAACCATAATTCATAAAATGCTCATTCCTTTTTCCCTATTCAGAGGACTCATTAAAATTCCCAAAAATATTTTTTGTTCAATTTTTAGGTCATGTTTGGTCTTCTTTTGAACCCATTCTTTTGCATTGGTCCCTATGAATCCTAATTCAATTCTAGCATTTATTTGACTAGGCAAAAATGTGAGTCTCTGTGAGACTTTTTAGACATGAATCATCTTCTGGATTGTGATCCTGGATATTAAATTTCATAATTTTTCAAGGTTATTTGATATTTTTCTAAGTGTTTTGCATCATAGGTCATATTTTTGGTTATTTCTCTCACTTCTTCCTATCCAATTTGAGCAAGGCATTTATGCCATTCATTTGAGGTCCTTAATTTGAGTCTTCTAGGGTCCATTAGAGGTATTTGAATTTTTAGAATCCATTTTAGGTCTTTGTATTCTGATTTGTGTTGGTTACTTGAATCATAAGTCACATATGCCTTCATAAACCCTAATTCTTTCCTTCCTTCTACCCTAGCCCACAAATACCAATCTTGTGATCATTATTTCGTGTTTAGATCACATCTTAACTTTCCATCAAACTCCTGGATTTTGTATGAGAAGTTCAAAATTCTTTGGTCATGTTTGGTTTTTCTTCCTAAGTCATTTTTCTTACTTTGAAAACTATATTCCCATGTTAATTCCTTCATCTTTCATTCTTATGTTTGAATCTCCATGACTTTAATCTCTTCTTCCCCATTTGATTTAATGTTATTACACACTTCCATTTAGTGTTATGTTCTGGACTTTACATTCACCATTGACATTAGATATCTTACCATGCTTAGGTACTTAAGTTTCCCTTATAACTTCTCCTTAGCTTTCATTAGGGTTTAGTGATACTTTAGGGTATAGTTTGAGTTTGGTTTACTTCATAGATTTAGATCCTTTTGACTTAACTTAGCTCCTACCTTTAGAAGTTAGCTAACATGTAAGATACTTTAGAACTTGACTTTAGGCTTAGAAGTTCATTATTGCTTTAATTAGCTAGTGTGAGTTCTCCTTTGAATTTTGCCATGCTATAATTGTTCAAATTGCTTCATCATGCTAACATTTGTTTTGTAGGGGGGGGAATATTGAGGTAAGCATTACTTCATTCTCATCTCTTATGAATTTTAATTGTGTTTGCCTTAATACTTTGTGGTTTGATCATAGGCTTTCCCATTTTGTTCTCTTAGAATCAACTTATCTTCTTTAGGAAGTAAGTTGGGTTCTAATTCTCTTTTCTTATTGGGTTTAGAATACCTCACTAACCATAGGATATCCATTGGATGAATAACTTAGGGTTGTGTCTTAGTCACCCTTTAGTTTAGCCTTTCTCCATTTGAGTCTCTTTCTCTCATCTCATACAAAAATCCAAAAGACTTAATAATTGCTTGGAGTGGTCTCGTGTGTATAGCCTTATTCCATGGGGCACTCATATTCATTCCATCTTGGAATAGTATGGGCTTGTCTAGCATGATGTACAAGTCTAATCATGAGACCATCTTCATAAAGAAAACATAAAAGAAATTTCTTCAAAAGCTACAAAAACATGTAATAAGTTCAACTAGCTAGTGAACTTAGACCTTAATCCTTGGAAACAAGTCTTGGATAAATTCTCCTTACTTGGTGTGCTTGTTCTATTATTTCATCTTGGAATGTAGTAGCAAGTACACATTCCATGGAAAAGAGTTTGAATTCACTTCCTTGTGCCAAATTCATAAAAAACTCTTAAAGGACAAAACAAACAATAAGCGACTTTCCTGCAGGAACTCTCTTCTCATCTCACTTATTCTCAACACGAACTTGCGACGACTTGTCTCACCTGCAAGACGGTAAACACAATTGCACAAGTTGAGCCTGCAACACTTGAGCATAGACATACGCAGGTCCAGCTATAAAAAACAAAAAACAAATAGTTCCCGCCTTAGTTAGGTGAACTACATCGACTCTGATCCTCATTTTCTCAATGAGGTACGTAGGCAGCGGGGTAGGGCCCGTTCAAGCACATTCTTTATTTTTCCTACATTTTCCCACTTACTTCCCTTCTCTTTTCCAGTTCCCTTTCTCGTTTCATTTTCAGTTCCAGTTAGCGGTTTTTGTTCAGCAGTAGTTTTATCTCTCACCCTTTGAAGAAGGAAAACAAGCGTGGATCTTGTCGGGTACGATAGACGAGCTGGGGCGCTAATACCTTCCCTGGTCGTAACCGATTCCCGAACCCAGATCTTTGGTTTGCAAGGCCTCGTTCTTTCCTTCTTCCTTAGGTTTGTGCATCATTACCTTTCCCATTCATTTGGGATAAAAATGCCTGGCTGGCGACTCTACCTTTTCCGCGCCACTTTCGCATTTGTACTAGGATGAAAATCCCTGGAGCGACACCAGGTCAATTTCTTCTAAGGGATCTTGAGCCAGCATTTTGGTACTTTCTAATAGAGGATAACTTTCGAACCCCAAAGGCTCATTGTCATATATTGCATCAAGCCTCTGGTCCGAATCTCCATGAGCCTTATTTAAAGGCTCTTGTTCATAATCCTTCGCAAGATCTTCTTCTACAAATTATGTAATGGCCTCAACAGCCATCTCACTTCCTGCAGCCTCTAAGGCCGCTTGTATTCTTGTTTTGGCCACATAGGCCGAAATCTTTCTTAAGGCTTCGAAGTCAGTCATTATTACTGCCTTCGATTTCCCAGCCTGTGGGCCGATCTTTAAGATCAGGGAAATATACTGGGAGGTTTCCTGCTTCCCCCACAACCTCTCAATCCCAACTAAATCCTTCGACGGTATGAAGGTCTAACCTACAGTACACGTGATCATCTTGTGTGAAGTCAGATGCTGTTGGTGCACATGGCCAATGTGTGCCAAGTTCTTGTCGAACTCTACACCTTCCATATGGTTAACTGGTACCTTAAAGTACTCTTGATCAACTTCAAATTTTTTCGACGATGCCATCTGGCCTCCAGATGGTAACCCTCTGATGCATTGAAGATGGCACTGCACCAATGCCATGTATCCACTCTCTCCCTAGCAGGAGGTTATAATTGGCCTTGCTTTCGACCTCCATAAAGAGAGTGGCTCTGGTGACTGTCCTGACAGTTAAACCCTCATATTAGGCCCAGTTTTGCCTTCATAGTTTGATAGGACCAAGTTATGCGGCTTTAGGTCAATGCCATTCTTACCAATCTTAGGAAACAAGAAATATGGCATAATGTTACTGTGCCACCACAATCTACCAGAATTTTATTAATTGCCATGTCTTCCACCTTATTGTTGATGTACAAAGGCTTTAGATGCCCCCTCATGGCTTCAGAAGGACATTCGAAGTAAGCATTTTTCTCTTCAATGCAACCGTTATTCATGACATAGTAGCACACTGGTTTGTGTGATTCCATTTATACCTCAGTTCTGGTATCCAGGTCATCAATCTCAGTAATACGGTCGTACTCCCTGGGCATAACCGAGAATACGTTCACTAGGACACCGAATGATGCTTTAGACCCACACTCAAAGTTATATGTCATTTCTTCGTCTTCGACGACTTTCAGTTCAACATCAATTTGTGCCCTGATTTCAGCTCCATTGTTCTTTGATGAACGTACTTTGTGCCCCACAGGAACTTTGTTAGTTGGTTTTATTTTGAGGTTGTTACCCTCTTCCCCAACTATATTGGTGCTTGATTTAGCAATACCTGTTTTAGAGGCTTATCTCTTAGCCTTCCTTCGTCGTTTTTCTCTGCACCATTGTGACCTGGTCATAAGGTTCTTGCCTTTGTAATTCTCAGATACATAAGCAGATTTGTTCGACGTCTTGACCTCCGTTCTATATCCCAATGAAGGTCCTCTTTCAATGTCAACCTTTTTCCATCTTTGGGCTCCCTTTGTGTTAGTTTCATTTGGTCTAGACCACTTGTCAACAGGGACTTCCCCACTTGAGTTGAATGAGGGATGTTTCGACTTGGAGGGATTGGCCTCCTTCACCCTGATCGGTGCATATTGGGTGGAAACGCCTCTGTTTGAGATCATATTTTTTCTCCTACTTTCCTCCAGCCTTATAAATTTTTTGAAGGCTTTTGGGAGCCTCTTTGTCGAAGATAGAGATGCATCTGTGACACAACATAACCTCTGACTTCTTGTTTTGATATCTTTGCAAGAAATCAACAATGTTTTCACCCTCTTTAGGGTAAGCCCTTTTGTCGTCATTCTTCTGAGGCCCGACAACATCATCCTGGATCTCCTAGTCCTGAGTTATTTCGACCATATTGATATTAGCCTCATCCTTCAGTTGCATTTTGGAGAAGTCTAAGTCAAAGCTTTCAGTGGCCTCATCTTCTTTGTTGAAACTTTCAGCTGTTTCTTTTGTTATCAGTGGGAGATTTGCTTCTTCAGTCTCTTCATCTGGGCCAACAGTTAACTCCCACATTGAACCTTTCGACATCAGGTGATGTCTTGAAGAACCCTTCAGCAGCCATACATATCAGGTGCTCTATTTGTCCCTCAGTCAGTTCTCTTTCAGCCATGATTACTGTGGCATAATGGGTAGGGTCTTTAGCAATCCTAACCATCACAGGCTACCTCACGGTTGCGACTGTCCCAACGATATCGTCGTCATCAGCAGCCTGATCGACAACATCAATTAGATTGACTGTTGTAGGTTCAGTATAATTAGCCTCAACCAGTTGAAGAGGATCAATATCAATCTTCATTTGTGCTTTTGGCTTATCTCCAAATTTGAGCCTTCCCTCCTGGATAGCATTTTACACCAAATCCCTGAAAAGAAAACATTGAGAAGTTTTATGACCCAAGTAACTGTGGTATTTACAAAAACCTTTTTTCTTTCGTTGATCTAAAGGTGGCACTTTAGTGCCTTGTGGCACAAGTATTTTATCACCCTTAACTAATAAATAAAAAATTTCGTTACACTTAGTAACGTCAAAAGTATATGTTTTCTTAAGCTATCTGTCAATCCTTTCAGTTTTGACAGGTTTTTTTCCATTAGAGGGAACTAAGAGCTTGCAGGCATAAGGAGGACACTGCATACGTTTAGCTAGGTCTATCTCATTATCCTCTAAAGGTACGAATTCGTCATGGACTTCTTCGACCTCATCTTGATAGTCCACACAGGCTATATTCTTATGTTTATTCGCCCTAGATTTTTCATCCTTAAGACGTTCATGTTGTCGAACTCTATTTGCTATCCAGCTTCTTCCTAATGGAATAATCAAGGCCACCAGCAACCATTTCGACCAATTCACGCTCAGGTACTTGTGTAAAGCATCTGGCTTTGAGTAGCCGAAATTTGTTCAAGTAATCATCAATAGATTCATTGAAATTTCTTTTAACACTAGCCAATTCTTTCAGGCTAATTTTGCTCTGTCACATGTAAAACTGCTCATGAAACAAACACTCTAACTGAGTCCAATTACAAATTGAACCAGGTGGCAATGTAGTAAACCAAGTGAAAGCATTCTTGGTGAGAGAACTAGGAAAATATTTAACCTTAAGGATTTCGTCATTTGCTAGCTCTCATGCTTCTATCACTTAAGGCGCCACATGTTCGATTGTAGACTCAGTCGTATCTCCTGAGAACTTGGTGAACTTAGGAACCTTTGTCCTAGGGGGTAGTTCTGCTTGGATTAAATATTATGCTATTGGTGAAGTGAAATTTGGCCTATCAAAGCATCTGTTTATCCCACTTCTAGTCATTATTCGTTCGACCATGGCTGCTAAATTATTCTCTGCTGCAAAATTGTTCTGTCAAACTTGGTGAACCACCTGATCTGCGTCTTGATACCTGTTTACTACTCTTACTCTTGGTTCATCCTCTTCTGGGATTTGTCTTTGATTCCTAACAGGTTCAACTTCAAATGGTTCGACCCTTGTAGGATCCACATGATCTTGTGGTTGCGTGGCATCTTCCACATTCACTCCTTGATTTTGACGTCGAGGCAGTGCTGGAACTCCCATGAATTCTGCTATGCATGCCATTTGGGTTACCATTTGTTGATTCGTCTGATTTGTGTTCTGAATCAAAGGTTGAAAAAATTCTCCCATAGTTTGAGAT
Organism: Lathyrus aphaca; assembly: GCA_963966055.1. NCBI lineage: Eukaryota > Viridiplantae > Streptophyta > Magnoliopsida > Fabales > Fabaceae > Lathyrus > Lathyrus aphaca. The sequence goes on along the minus strand of OZ014519.1, from coordinate 336,807,423 downwards.
AAATTATGAACCATTTGCATGTTCATTTCATCCATCTGCTGCCTCAAATAGGCGCAAACTCATTTGTTAATGTACAACTTTGCGTCGAATTCTCCATCACACCAAGTTGATTATTCCTTCTCATGTTTATTGTTGAACCAGACTCCTATAATGGTTAAGGGACAACATGATTAGAAAAAACAGGAGGTGCATTCCTTACTCTTGCCATTGTGGTAGTTGATGGACCAAAGAGTCTAGGGTATTGCTGAGCAAGAGTAGGTCCAAAAGGCCTAAATGCAGTCAAACTGGGTGGTGGAGTTTGTGTATTTGGTCCAATGTACTCCAACACTGGTTGAGAATAAGGACTGTTGACTGTTTCTCATGGACTTGTCAGAGGGGTTGGTTCTGACACCACTGTTAGCATTGTCGAAGCCCCTATCGAAGGGTTGGAGACTGACACGGCCTCATTTCTTGATCCATCATGTACATTTGTACTGCGAGCAATCGAACTATTCACTTGAGGATTCGACCCACTTGTTGCAAGGATTGAATCACTTGTATTTCCCTTGCTAGATGATATCCTTCTTATGTTTCTTCTTCTTCTTGGTATATAATCGTATGTGTTGGCTACTTTCCCGCTTCTCAAATGCATGCACAAAAATAACCGTCCTTTCGATAGTATGTGTTGTACCTCGAAAAATACAATACTCGCGAAGGACGCGGAAGAATAACAGAGTCGCCACCTAATTCTATTTATTCTAACTAAAGAAAAGGAAGATATAGATACAACCTAATAAGGATAAGAAATAGTCAACGAAACCACTAATCTAAGTTCAGGAGTCGGTTACGCAAGAGGAAAGTATGAAGCACCCCTCACGTCCGTTGTACTCAACAGGAACCTCTTAGTTTAATATGCACTTGAATGCTATCTCATGTCTTTGTCTTCTTCTAATGATTAAGGTTTGCTAAGATCGTTTGTGAAAGGGAGAATGATTGTTTTTAGTTATTATTATTTGTTATGGAAATTTTTTAGTTTTTTATTAGTGTGCTCGCCAAGGATTAAAATCCTCGTGCCTATGTATTCCCTTATGCAATGGGAAAGTCAGAGGTTCGTAGTTCGTGCAACTACGATTTGTTGGTGTTTTTAATGAACGATTTTTTTAATTGCTCTCTAACTGCTAAGCATTAGCTTATCTGCTCGCGATAGGAGGCTAAAGTGCTAGCTTCTCTGCGAGATAGGAATGATTTAAACAATGTTCGTTTAGAGAAAAAGGTTGATCTTGTTCAGTATTTTAGGAACAAAAGGGTGAATGAATCACGTCCCATGGGGCGAGCCTCAGGAATGATTCATTCAAGAATTTGTGGAATGCTAGACTCCATAATTTAGTTCTTTCGTGTTTGATTATGAAAATAGTTTGAATGTTTGTAATGGAAAAGCTTGATTAACATTGGTTTAAGGTTAATTGTTTGATTGGTTAGGGATATCAAATTTCCCCCAAAACACGTTCTTTTCGACCATATTGATGAAAAGATCATTTTTTGATGTTCATCTTTTCGACGCTAACTTGAAAAAGATGAAAGTATGGTTGTAAACCACCTACCCTACGTTCTAAAACTGTTGTGATTCTTTTCCCATGCGCATGATGTCATGTCATAATGGAAATAAAACCAAAAGTCCCATCAGCGAATCTGCTGGATTTTAATCATGGGTTTTTGCTTGAAACAATGCGCGAAACGTCTTTCACATTAACTTCCTCCTCAACGCGTCAGATCCCAAGTGCCATGTTTCCCACCACTTTATGTCTTCATTAAGTGGCAAGACTCCACAACTTGACATTGTCTTTGCCTATAAATATTATCTTCAACAAACAAAGAAACTTTTTCCAAACTCTTACGAATTCAGTCTCTTTCTTGCAAAAGTTTTCTTCTTTCTCCAAGAACTCTAAAGAAAACCTCCATTTTCATTTCCAACAATGGCGTCTTCCAAGGATACCGCTTCCCAGAAGAAATGTAAGAAGGGTAAATCCTTCCACTTTGAGCAAAATCTCGAAACTTTCACCAACATTGTTGAACCCAAAACCGTCCAAAATCCTCAGTTTGCACTTGAGCCTCCAGTCAATGAAACCAGGAGCGTCTACCGTTCTCAGGTAATGATCCATTTTCTTGTGAATGACTGTACCCTTGTTGTATCTGGTCCTTTAGCTATTGTACCCAGTAAAGATGAGAAGTTGAAAGAGTTCTTCCCCTGTTATAGTAGAACTCAACCTTTTGGGCACAAATACCTCCCTAAAGTTGATGACGCTTCAACTGACCCACCAACTCTCACTCAACTGAACCTGAAATATCTTCATGATGGTACCAGACTAGTTAGGGTTGTTATCCAGTTTGCTGAGTTCGATGAGTGGTTGGCTAGGTTAGAGGAAATTAAGGCTGACCACTAGAAGGAGATTGGGATATATGACCTTTTGATGCTGACAAAGACTCACATCCCTTACTGCTTAAACCTTATGGTTGCCTCATTGTATTTCTGGGATTACACCCATTATACCTTTCACATGCCATGTGGGATGGTTACTCCCACCCTCTTCGACATAGTCGTTATAGCAGGGCTTCATCCTGATGGGCCCACATATGATCCCACTATTGATGTTGAATACACTATTGGCTTCCATGCATCCAAGCTGACATACATTCCCTTCCTCCAACATCATTTAAAACCAGATGCAGAGGTAGTTTCTAATGAATAACATATTTCTTTTCTGACTCTCTGGCTATCCAGATATGTCTTCTGCACCAAGTCCTATCAGGTGGCAAAGAAGTTTATGCCGTTAGCCCAACAACTTCATAACAAGAAGAAAGTTTGTTTGAGCGAACTTATTCTGGAAAACCTCTATGAGTCTCTCTGTGAAGGATTGACTCGATTGAGTAACTCAAAAGATGAATTTGGTTCCCTAAGTCTTACTGGCCCTCTCTGGCTCCTTCAATTGTGGCTGAATTCCACATTTAAGCCCTCGCTTCCCAAGAAAGGGAAGGTTAATTAGGAATCAGAAGAAATAAGGCTCAGGAACACAGAAGGTGTTCGATTGGCGAAACTTATGCCTAATGACGAAGACGTAACTCTAAAAGAGGCTTTCTCCAGCTTCTTGATGATGTTTTCCCTTCAGTATGACTTTACACCATCTATGGATCCTTTTCTGGAGAGGAAGTGTGGGCCTAGATGGTTCACTAGGTATTTCTCCAACTCCCCCACAAGGAAGCTACATCTGGACTCTATTTCAATTTGGGAAGCCTTTTTAATTCCCAAGTCCTTTGTTTATAGGATGAATGGTCGAAAACCTGATACATCCCTCATTGCTTACCAACCTAATTTGGTGTCCCGACAATTTGGGTTAGGTCAGAGTTTCCCAAGATGCCTTTACAATAAAAAAGGCCAAGTCCTCTTTTCCAACAACCTGTTTGACGAAGTCGGAGTTGACCAGATCCTTGCCAAATAGGCATCCCAGAAGGCAGTTTTGTCTCCGGTCTTCTTTCGATCGTCAATATAGCGCACCCATATTTTCAATAATTGGTGGCACCAATATTACAGTGAGAACTTTCTCACTGCCAGTGAATTTTCTGCCCTTCTTGACCTGGGTTTTGTGAATGTGTAGGAGAAGGTCAAGAAAAGTAAGTTTGCTCACATCCAGGAGATACAAGCTTTTCAGAAATACTTTGAAATTGTCTATCGACCAGATGATCTTAGTCGAACCGTTCGAGACTGCTGTCACTTTGAAGGAAACGTTTTTGCAAAAGATGGATAAATTGAAAATCCCTTCCAACATTCCTCGTGAGAGGCGATATGAGGTGGATTTTCAACTCTTTCCTCCAAAATTCCCTAGATTACCTTCAGTTGATTTTGGTGTGGCACTTTCCCCTACATCTCCTTACTGGTTTATTTGTGGGGATTCAATAAAGATTCTTTGACAGCAGTCTTAGCCGAAAGCCCAAAGGGTGGTTGCGACTAAGCATACGCTGGACAGTTTCAAAGGACACCTTCACATAGGGATCAAAGACGTCCATGTCGAAATCGACATATGTGAAGGTTTGAGGATTATACTGACTTCTTGATAGTTGATCCATTAATGACTCTTATCATTTGTTTTTTTGTCATTTTCAGCAATTTCCAAGAAGTCCACTGTCCCCAAGGGAGTGGTAATAAAAGAGAACAACGAAGGCAATAAGGTATGCGAAATTATTGAGTTATGCGAGTTCTTTATATTCGCCTTCTTATATTTTTTGGTTATCTTTTCAGACAACTACCAAGCTTTCAACGCCCCTGAAGAAGGGTAAAAAAGCTTCCACCCCCATCCTTGGCGACGAAGATGAGTCTCTTAAGGAACAAGTCCTCAGGAAGAAAAGGAAAGTTATATATCCTCCTAATGTTGCTGGCCAATCTTCTTCCAAGATGGCCAAAATTGTAAAAGAGACGCTTGCTGAGGGTGGTGTCGAAACTATTCCTGCCACCCCTGTGACGAAGCCTGCTGGCGCTCCTGAGAGTGCCAATTCTAGCCCAGGCGGCGAAGAGAATCAAGTAATTAGCTTAGCATTTTATTTCCTTTCTTAAACTTTTCTCACCACCTTGACTTGACTTATTTTCTTTTTCAGCAGACTAGGGCTGGCGTTGGCCAACAACCTTCGACTGATACTCTCTTTCCTTCCACTCTTTTGAACAGCCAAGGTGAGCCAACTTATCACTCAAATTCTGATTTTGGGTATGGTTATGGTTCCTTTAGTGAGGTTAACCAACCTATGCTTATGGCAGTTGTCCATCCTCAAGCAGTCGAAGCCGCTCCACACTCTCCGGCCAAAACTAACACTCAACAATCTCATAATGTTGATTTGGAGCGTGAGTGTGAGATTCTCTCTGGAAAAGATCTTGATGGCCAGACGTGTAGGCTAGTTAAGGAGATAAACATAGATTTTGCTGCCGAAGGAGAAGAAATTGGAAAACAATCTGAAGGTCCTGCCCCTCTAGCCCCAAAAATAAAGAACCAGAGGTTGACGATAATCCCCAGGCTAATTCCCAAGGCCCATACATAATTGACCTTGAGGAAGAGGATGAATAAGAGGAGGAGGATGTTAATGTTGAAGGCAAATGGGAAACTGATAAAGAAATAGAGCTTGAAAAGACTCCACAACCCTTTTCTGAAAGGAACCTCCAACTTTCGACTCCTGTGGCTGGGGACAGACTGGAAAGTCTGAAGTGGTTGAATCCCCGGGAGTATGCAAGGATAAAACTTGGCAAGAGTTCTTGTTTCTCTGCAAGCGACTCTCCATTGGCTCCCGGGGCTTCTGCTCCAATTGATTTCATTGGTCCTGTCCTCAAGAAGATCAAAGACAAATTCTTCAAGGGGGACGTTCATACTACCTTGGAAGTTGATCCCACTGCACGCCTCTGGCTGAAGGACAATCTGTAGATGCTGGATCTCTCAACTATTGATCCTAAAATTTCCGCGTCCCGTATGGAGCTAAGTGATCTGGTGAATCTGATTTCTGATGATCTGAAGTTAGCCCCAAAGGTTGATGATGTCATTCAGAAGGTTGGACCCCAGAGCATGAATTCATGGGAGCTAGCAAGGGAGGCAAAAGCTAGAGTCGAAAAGCTTGATTTCCAGAAGTCCAAAAGGGAAAAGTAAATTGCTGCAAATAATATGACCATTGGAGTATGGGAACAAGAGCTTGAGGAACTACATAAAAAGATTGTTGATGCTAAGCAGGCAAATTTTGAGCTGAGTCAAGCTGGCAGCACTGAGCTAGAGGCTGAATTAAAGAACACATTTGACCATATCGATGCAGCTGAGGCTCATGACAAGAAACTTGTTGCAGCCAAGCTTGACAAGGCCTTTTGTGAAAATCATCTGCTGAGCACCCAACATAATTTCCTCCAATTGCAATCGAAGCATCCTTTTTAGCCTTTCGACTTGCATTATAATTCTGCTTTCGTATAAGTAATAAGTTAACGTGGCCATCAAAATAGCCTTTAAGTCAGATAGGTTCTAACTTAAATTCAGATTAAAACATTTTAATGTCTTAACTTTACTATTGATGGAAAAGTTCCATCTTTTTTATGTCTCATTATTACATGGCACATTTTCCAATTCAAGGCAGCAGCCAAACCATCTTTCTGAAATGTCATTTTCAAGGAAAGATTCACGTGCCCTTTTATTGCCTCTTATTTGGCTAATCAGCACACAACTTCTTTCTTTATAAATAATACTTCTATTTACTCCATTATCTACATCACAACATCATGGAGAATTCTGAAAAGAAATTTGATGGCACTCCTTCGCACAAGCAAGGCAAGAGCACCAAAAAGAAGAGAAGTCCTTCTCCAGGTACGGGGGTGGTTACCCGCTCCATGGCTAAAGGGATAAAAACTACTCCTCCAAACAAGGATCCTTCCAAGAATCAACTTCCAGATATTGATGAAGAAGCTGATGCATATTGGATGGATTATCTCAACTGCATCACTTTGGAGGACTTAGAAGACTAGACATTTATTTTTTGGTTCTTAAACCATTTATCCAGGCTTCTGTACTTATAAGCCTTTTGTGGCCCTTCTTTAAATCATTGAAAATTTTATTTTACTATATGAATCTCTTGCAGTATTGGTCTATATCTTTTCAAATATTTTCCATTTACTTTAAAGACTCTTAAGTCAGCTTCAATCTCATGAATTTCATAAGCATTGTTACTGAATACTTTGGAGATCTGGAAAGGGTCTTCCCATTTAGGTGACCATTTCCTTAAGGATTTGTTCTTTCGATCCATGGGTAATATGACTTTCCACACTAATTCACCAACTGAAAAGCTTTTTAATGTAACCTTTTTATTATAGGATTTCACTACCTTCCTCTTTTTCCTTTCTAATAATTATAAGGCATGAAGTCTCTCTACGTCCAAATCAAGCAGTTCATCTAGCATCATTACCCTATAAGTGTCATCTACAATCTCATGGTGCCTTTGAATTCTTGTAGATTGAAGATAAATTTCAAGAAGTAAGACAACATCATGGCCATAAGTTAGTCGAAATGGTGTAGTATTAGTTGCTTCTCTGGGTGAAGTTCGACATGCCCAAAGAATTTGGTCTAATGTCTTGTTCCAATTTCTTGGCTTCTTACCCACATGTTTTTTAATCAAACTAATAACTAGCTTGTTTTCCGCTTTGACCTGACCATTGGCCTGTGCGTAATAAGGTGTGGATGTTAAGAGTTTAAAGCCCATTTCTGTGGAAAACTCCTGCATCTTTCGACCAGTAAATACAGATCCTTGATATGCAGTGATTGTTTCTGGTATACCATATCTATATATGATATGCTTCTGAATGAGCTCAATTACATCTTCCTGGTCAACATTTGGCAATGGGATAGCTTCGACCCATTTGGAAAAATAGTCGATTCCTACCAAGATGTATTTGTGATTTTTTGAAGATGCTGGTCGAATTTCTCCAATTAAATCCAAAGCCCATCCTCTGAAAGGCCACAGTTTCGTTATAGAGTGTAATTCGCTTGCAGGAACATGTTGTATGCCAGCGTGTACTTGACATTCTTGGCATCCTCTAGCAAATTCTATTCAATCTTTCAACATAGCAGGCCAATACACACCTTGTAGAAACAAGAGCCACTTCATTTTGTGACTTACTTGGTGTGCTCCACATGCCCCACCGTGGACAGTCAAAAGAGCTAAATACGCTTCAGCATCACTAAGGAATTTCAGCAATAGTCCTTCAACGGTCTTTTTATATAGTTCATTCCCTAATAAGAGGTAGTTTAAAGCTTGGTATTTGATTTTTCTATCCGTCGAAGCTGTTGGGTTCTCTAGGTAGTCCATTAAGGGCTTCCTCCAATCTTTAGCACTTATGTTGTCGACCATCAATATTGCAAAGTTTTCTTCATCAACATACCCAAGCTCAGTTTCTTCTAAGTCTGATGGGGCTAAACCTACTAACACAACTTTTCCTCTAACTTCAATTGCATTCTGTAACTTTTCTTTTGAAATTTTGTATCCTGGTGCAATTTGAGCCAAGTCATTGGAGACTTGATTTTGTAGTCTATGGATGTGTCGAAATGTAATTGTTTGAAATTTTTTCAACAATCTATTTACTATTACAAAGTACATAATTAAGTTTTCTTTTATGCACTTGTATTCTTTGGTAACTTATTTTATTACTAACTCTGAGTATCCCATTATTTGGACATGAGTTGCCCCCAATTCCATCAATACTTCAAGTCCAGCTATTAAAGCTTCATATTCAGCCTCATTGTTCGAACAATGGTCGTCAATTTTGTACTTGAGTGTTGTTGGAATTTTATAAGGAGAAATAACAAGTATTCCAATTCCAGTCCCATTTCTGTGACTAGGTCCATCGAAGTATAACTTCCAGGGCTCAATGTCCAAATAATTCATTGAACTTTCATTTATAGAGTGGTAAACTATAAAGTATGAAACCACTTTCCCTTTAACTGCCTTTAAAGGTTTATAAGTTAAGAGTATTCAGTTAATGCTAGTGCCCATTTCCCAATTAGACCATGCAAAATAGGTTTAGACAACATATGTTTAATAACATCAAAACGCGAAGAAACATAAACTGGCTTTATATAGTGCTTTAATTTAGTACAAGAGTAATACAAACATAGGCCTAATTTCTCTATCGTACTATACCTAGTTTCTGCATCATTTAAAACTCTACTAAGGTAATAAATGGCTCTTTCGACACCATCATCATCCTCTTGGACTAACATGCTCCCTAAAGTTCTATCTAAAGCAGCAATGTACAATCTCATACTTTTCTTTCTACAAGACGGAGAAAGAATTGGAGGGTGACTCGAGTACTCCTTGACCCTATCGAAGGCTTCCTGTTGTTCTTGCCCCCAATGGAATCCTTCCTTGCTCATGCGCAACAAGGGTGAGAAAGCTCGAGTCTTTCCACTTAGGTTTGATATGAATCTTCTTAAGAAGTTGATCTTGCCTAAGAGTGATTGGAGCTCCTTCTTTGTCGAAGGCGCTTTTTACCTTCATAATAGCTTTGGTCTTATTTTGGTTGATTTTGATCCCTTTCTTGTGGACCACAAATCCCAAAAAGTCCCCTGCCTGCACACAAAAAGCACATTTAAGAGGGTTCATTTTAAGACCATGTTTTTTCATTCTTTCAGAAGAACGTCTAAGATAACTAACGTGATCTAATCCAGAAATGGACTTTACAAATAGGTCATATATGTAAATTTGCATAAACGTAGGTGCCCCTGCATTTTTCAAACCAAAAGGCATGACCACCCATTCGTAGGTGCCCAAAGCCCCTGGGCACCGAAAAGCATTTTTAGGGACATCTTCTCTAGCAATGATAATTTGATTGTATTCTGAGTAGCCATCTAGCATATTTAGGTACTCATGTCCTGCAACGGAGTCAATTAGCCTTTCTGCCACAGGCATTGAATATTCATATTTAGGGGTTGCAGAGTTCAGATCTCTAAAGTCTATCCACACCCTCAAAGAACCATTCTTTTTAATTACCAATACGATATTGGCTAACCATTCGATGTACCTAGTTGTGCGAATGAACTTGCACCGAAGCAAACTCTCAATTTCCTCTTTAATTTTGGTAAGGAATGCTGGGGAGAAGCGTCTTGGATTTTATTTGACAGACTTCTTCCTAGGTTTGATTGGAAGCTTGTGTCCGACAAGTTCTCTCTTTAAGCCAGGAATTTCGTCATAGTCCCAAGCAAAGAAATCTTTAAATTCCTTTAGCAAGCTGGCTACTTCGACCTTGAGTTATGGGTCAAGAATGGCACTGATGTAAGTAGACCTTTTTGATTCTCCATCTCCCAGGTCAATTTCTTCTAAGGGATCTTGAGCCAGCATTTTGGTACTTTCTGACAGAGGATCCTTTTCAAACCCCAGAGGCTCATTGTCATAGATTACATCAAGCCTCTGGTCCGAATCTTCTTGAGCCTTATTTAGAGGCTCTTGTTCAGAATCCTTCACATGATCTTATTCTACAAATCATGTAATGGCCTCAACAGCCATCTCACTTCCTGCAGCCTCTAAGGCCACCTATACTCTTGTTTCGGTGTCATAGGCCGAAATCCTTCTTAAAGCTTCGAAGTCATTCATTATTACTGCTTTCGATTTCCCAGCCTGTGGGCCAGTATTTAAGATCAGGGAAATATAGTGGGAGGTTTCCTTCTTCCACCAAAACCTTTCTATCCCAACGGAATCCTTAGATGGGATGGAGGTTTAACCTGCAGTACACATGATCATCTTGTGTGAAGTCGAATGTTGTTGGTCTACATGGGCCAATGTGTGCCAAGTTCTTGTCAAACTCTACACCTTCCACATGGTTAACTGGTACCTTAAAGTACCCTTAATCGACTTCAATGTTTTCGACGATGCCATCTGGCCTCCAGATGGTAACCCTCTGATGCATTAAAGATGGAACTGCACCAATGCCATGTATCCACTCTCTCCCTAGCAAGAGGTTATAGTTGGCCTTGCTTTCGAACAACGTAAAGAGAGTGGGTCTGGTGACTCTCCCCACAATTAAGTCCACCTGGAGGACCCCCATAGTAGGCCCAGTTTTGCCTTCATAGTTTGACAGGACCAAGTTATGCGACTTTAGGTCAATCTCAGTCTTACTAATCTTAGGCAACAAGAAATGTGGTATAATGTTTACTGTGGCACCACAATCTACCAGAGTTTTGTTAATTTCCACGTTCTCCACCTTACTGGTGATGTACAAGGGCTTTAGATGCCCCCTCATGGCTTCATAAGGATGTTCAAAGTAAGCATTTTGCTCTTAAATGCAGCCGTTATTCATGACATAGTAGCACACTAGTTTGTGTGCTTCCATTTCTGCCTCAGTTCTGGCATCCAGGTCATCAACCTTAGTAATATGGTTGTCCTCCCTGGGCATAACTAAGACTATGTTCACTAGGACATTGAAGGATGCTTCAGACCCATACTCAACGTTATTTGTCATTTCTTCGTCTTCTTCGGCTTTCAGTTCAACTTTGATCTGTGCCCTGATTTCAGCTCCCTTGTTCTTTGATGAACGTACTTTGTGCCCCATAGGCCCTTTGTTAGTTGGTTTTATCTCTAGGTTGTTACCCTCTTCCCCAACCATATTGGTGCTTGATTCAGCAATACCTGTTTTAGAGGCTTCTCTCTGAGCCTTCCTTCGTCGTTGTTCTTTACGCCATTGTGACCTGGTCACAGGGTTCCTGCCCTTGTAATTCTCAGATACATAGGCATATTTATTCGACGTCCTGACCTCCTTTCTATATCCCAATGAAGGTCCTCTTTCAATGTCAACCTTTTTCCATCTTTGGGCTCCCTTTTTGTTTGGCTCATTTGGTTTATACCACTTGTCAATAGGGACTTCCCCACTTGGCTTGAATGAGGGAAGTTTGGACTTGAGGGGTTGGCCTCCTTCGCCTTGATCGATGCATCTTGGGTCAAAACGCCTCTATTCGAGATCAGCTTTTGGCTTCTGATTTCCTCCGGCCTTATCAATTTTTTGAAGGCTTTTGGCAGCCTTTTGGTCGAAGATAGAGTTGCATCTGGGACACAACATAACCTCTGACTTCTTGTTTTGACATCTTTGTAAGAAATCAACAATGCTTTCACCCTCTTTAGGGTAATCCCTTTTGTAGTTATTCTTCTGAGGCCCAACAACATCAGTCTGGATCTCCTGGTCCTGAGTTATTTCGACCATATTAACATTGGCCTCATCCTTCAGTTGCATTTTGGAGAAGTCTAAGTCAAGGCTTTCAGTGGCCTCATCTTCTTTGCTGAAACTTTCAGCAGTTTCTTTTGTTATTAGTGGGAGAATTGCTTCTTCAGTCTCTTCACCTGGGCCAACAGTGACTCCCACATCGAACCTTTCGACATTAGGTGATGTCTTGAAGAACCCTTCAACAGCCATACATATCAGGTGCTCTAGTTGTCCCTCAGTCAGTTCTCTTTCAGCCATGATTATTGTAGCATCATGGGCAGGGTCTTTAGCAACCCTAACCGTCACAGGCTCCCTCATGGTTGCGACTGTCCCAATGGTATCGTCGTCATCAGCAGCCTGATCGACAACATCAATTAGATTGACTGTTGTAGGTTCATTATAATTAGCCTCATCTAGTTGAAAAGGATTAGTATCAATCTTCATTTGTGTTTTTGGCTTATCTCTGAATTTGAGCCTTCCCTCCTGGATAGCATTTTGCACCAAATCCCTGGAAAAAAACATTGAGAAGTTTTATGACCCAAGTAGCTGTGGTATTTACAAAAACCTCTTTTTTTCGTTGATCTAAAGGTGGCACTTTAGCGCCTGGTGGCACAAGTATTTGTCCACCCTTAACTAATAAATCAAAAATTTCATCACACTTAGTAACGTCGAAAGTATATGTTTTCTTAGGATATTTGTCACTCCTTTCAATTTCGACATAGTTTTTTCCATTAGAGGGAACTAAGAGCTTGCAGGCATAAGGAGGACCCTACTTAAGTTCAGCTAAGTCTATCTCATTATCCTCTAAACGTACGAATTCATCATGGACTTCTTCTACCTCATCTGGATAGTCCACATAGGCTATCTTCTTATGTTTATTCGCCCTAGCTTTTTCATCCTTAAGACGTTCAAGTTGTCGAACTCTATCCGCTAACTGGGCGATATCCCTAAGGTACTGAGTATCCAACTTCTTCTTGATGGAATAATCAAGGCCACCAGCAACCATTTTGACCAATTCACGCTCAGGTACTTGTGTAAAGCATATGGATTTGAGTAGCCGAAATCTGTTCAAGTAATCATCAATAGATTCATTGAACTTTCTTTTAACACTAGCCAATTCTTTCAGGCTAATCTTGGTCTGTCCCGTGTAAAACTACTCATGAAACAAACGCTCTAACTGAGTCGAATTACAAATTGAACTAGGTGGCAATGTAGTAAACCAAGTGAAAGCGTTCTTGGTGAGAGAACTAGGAAAATATTTAACCCTAAGGCTTTTGTCATTTGCTAGCTCTCCTACTTCTATCACATAATGTGCCACATGTTCGACTGTAGACGCAGTCGTATCTCCTGAGAACTTGGTGAACTTAGGAACCTTTGCCTTGGGGGTAGTTCTGCTTGGAGTAAATATTCTGCTATTGGTGAAGTGAAATTTGGCCTAGAAAAGCCTGTGTTTATCCCACTTCTAGCCATTATTTGTTCGACCATGCCTGCTAAATTATTCTTTGCTTCCAAATTGTTCTATCAAACATGGTGAACCACCAGATCTGCGTCTTGATACATGTTTACTACTCTTACTCTTGGTTCATCCTCTTCTGGGATTTGTCTTTAACTCCTAACAGGTTCAACTTCAAATGGTTCGACCCTTGGAGGATCCACATGATCTTGTGGCTGCATGGCATCTTCCACATTCACTCCTTGATTTCGACATCGAGGCAATGCTGGAACTCTTGTGAATTCTGTTATAAACGCATTTGGGTTACCATTTGTCAATTCGTCTGATCTGTGTTTCGAATCAAAGGTTAAAAAACTTATCCCATAGTTTGATATAAATTATGAACCATTTGCATGTTGCTTTCATCCATTTGTTGCCTCAAATAGGCACAGACTCATTTGTTAAGGTATGACTTTGCGTCGAATGCCCCAACACACCAACTTGATTATTCCTTCTCATGTTTATTGCTGAACTAGACTCCTGTAATGGTGAAGGGACAACATGATCAGAAAAAAGAGGAGGTGCATTCCTTACTCTTGCCATTGTGGTAATTTATGGCCCAAAGAGTCTAGGGTATTGCTGAGCAATAGTAGGTCCAAAAGGCCTAAATGCAGTCGAACTGGGTGGTGGAGTTTGTGTATTTGACCCAATGTACTCCAACACTGGTTGGGAATAAGGCATGTTGAATGTTTCTCCTGGACCTGTCGGAGGGGTTGGTTCTGACACCACTGCTAGCGTTGTCGAAGCCCCTGTCTAAGGATTAGAGCCTAGAACAGCCTCATTTCTTGATCCATCATGTACATTTGTACTGTGAGCAATCGAACTGCTCACTTGAGGATTCGACCCACTTGTTACGGGGATTGAATCACTTGTATTTCCCTTCCAAGATGTTATCCTTCTTATGTTTCTTCTTCTTCTTGGTATATAGTCGTCTGTGTTGGCTACTTTCCCGCTTCTCAAATGCATGCACGAAAATAACCTTCCTTTCGACAGTATGTGTCGTACCTCGAAAAATACGATACTCGCGAAGGATGCAGAAAAACAACAGAGTCGCCACCTAATTCTATTTATTCTAACTAAAGAAAAGGAAGATATAGATACAACCTAATAAGGATACAAAATGGTCAACGAAACCACTAATCTAAGTTCGGGAGTCGGTTACGCAAGAGGAAGGAGTGAAGCACCCCTCACGTCTGTTGTACTCAATGGGAACCTCTTAGTTTAATATGCGCTTGAATGCTAACTTATGTCTTTTTCTTCTTCTAATGATTAAGCTTTGCTAAGATCGTTTGTGAAAGGGAAAATGAATGTTTTTAGTTATTATTATTTGTTATGGAAAAATTGTAAGTTTTTTATTTGTTGCTCGCCAATGATTAAATTCCTCGTGCCTACGTATTCCCTTGTGCAATGGGAAAGTCAGAGCTTCGTAGTTCGTGCAACTATGGTTTGTTGGTATTTTTTAATGAATGATTGTTTGAACTGCTCTCTAACTACTAAGCATTGGCTTATCTGCTCGCGATTGGAGGCTGAAGCGCTAGCTTGTCTGCGAGATAGGAAAGATTTAAACAATGTTCGTTTAGAGAAAAAGGTTGATCTTGTTTAGTATTTTAGGAACGAAAGGGCGAATGAATCACGTCCCATGGGCCAAGCCTCAGGAATGATTCATTCAAGAATTCATGGAATACTAGACACCAGAACCCAATTCTTTCGTGTTTGACTATGAAATAATTAGGTGTCATGAAAGAAGAAAGGGAGAATAAATCACGTCCCATAGGGCGGGCCTCATGAATGATTCATTCAAGAATTCGTGGAATGCTAGACTCTAGAATTCAGTTCTTTCGTGTTTGATTATGAAAATAGTTTGAATGTTTGTAATGGAAAAGCCTAATTAGCATTGGTTGAAAATAGTTTCATTGTAATGGAAAAGCTTGATTAGCATTGGTTTAAGGTTAATTGTTTGATTGATTAGGTGGATTCGATTCCTAGTCCCTAGGGGTGCTCCTAGCAATACGAAACTGTAACCGAATGAAATGTGCGAGTGCACGAGTGAAACCACTATGTGTTGGACCCAGGGTTCGCGAGTGAATTAAAAGAGATAAATGCGGAAAAATAAATTGCGTACAAGGTAATCGGGAGAGGGGTACAAGTAAGTTACATGGGATTGCATGATATAAAAGGGTTCTTTGTATTTTGCCCAAGAGGAAGCGTGTGTAAAGTGTCCTAAGCTATTCAGAATCGTTGGAGCTTGAAATTAAACCGAAAGTGTCGCAATGTAGCTCTTTAACTACCTTTGAACCGATTCAATGTTTAAAATGGTTCTATAAGGAGCCGAGCGTCGATATTGAAATGCGAAAAATAAAATAAAGTAAATAAATGAATAATGGTCTCGTCTTAACCGAGATTTGTGGTAATCTCGATTTTTAGGCTTTCATCGACCAAATAAAATAAAATAAATTATAAAATAAAATAAACTAATACTTTGACAAAATGGAAAATAAATCAAAATCGATAAATAAATAACTAAACTAAATTGGCCTCATATTGTTCACAATTTATCGATTTATCAAAATCGACTTAATCGTGGCTTTTTGTTATATCATCGGCCTGGATAATAAACATAATCCAAGAGAGAAAATCAATAATAAAATAAAGATATGAGAAATCAATATTAAAATGAATAAACAGTAAAACAATATACTATGAAAAAAATAGAAATAACCAAAGTAAATAAAACAAACAAAAAAATTTGAATGAGAGAATACAGGGGGGTGCAATGTGATTAAGCGTGTGCAGCTAGTAAGGATTTGTGGGCTGCAAAGCCCAGCTCAACCAAACAAAATCTCAACATAAAAAAAAATGATAAATAAACACAAAAAAAGAGCAGCATTTTGGAACTCAAAACCCACTTTTTCTCTGAAACAGAACACAACATTCTCACTCACATATATCACGGTTTATTTTCTTCAGATCCGCATGATTTATGTTTCCGGTTCCTCTATATTTTTCGATTTTCTCACTTCCGATTTCAATGGTTTCGCGGCGGTGCTCATGGTGGTTTTCTGATTTCGTGCGGTTTTGTTCACAACTCGCGATCTGTGTTGTTCAATCTCATCTCAATGTTTGTTCGCGATGGTTTCTCGCACATATTTTCTCTCATCAAGTCGTTTTGGTGTTTTTGAGTATGAATCAGTTGGTGCTTTATGGTTCGTGTGATTTGAAGAGGAAAGAGTTCAAGATTTATGGTTTTTTTTGTGTTTCTGTTTCTGTGTTTCAACTTTTTCGTATGAGGGCTTACGTTTCAGATGGTTTAGTTTCACGAACTCTCGGAGTTTCTCCATATTTACAGTTTTGGTTTGTCCGTCAGTGTTCCACTCGCGGGTTTGTGAGTTATTTGCAGAAGGATTGTTTCAAGATTACAGAGAGAGTGGCGGTTTTAAATGTTTGTTTAAAAGAGCTTTATAGAGAGATTTATGAAGGAATGGAAAGGTTAGTTTGTTGTTGTTGTTAAACGATGGTGAAAATTTTGGTATTATGAAGGATCTGTTTGTGTTTGAAAGGTCTGCATTTGAAGGGTGATTGAAGATGACGGTGGTGATGAGATTGATCTCTTATGTAGAAAACTTTGAGAGAGAATCGATGTGTGGGGAGGCGCTGATGATTTTTCTCCCTTTTTTTGGTTTTACTCCCTTTCTTATAGATCTCAATCCTCCCTCCTAAGTTTATCTTTTCAAATCTTCTTCAACAAGTTTTTTTTTTGTTTTTTTGGTATTCTTCTGGAAAACGTTTTGTAGCCGATTTTCGGTTTGTTCAATTTGGTGAAACTATTCTTATAATAGAGAACATGGTTTTTGGTTTTGGTGTAGCAGGGCTAGTGTGTTGTGTAGATGAGAGGAGGTTTGTGGCTGCAAGTTATTTTTTAGTGAAGAAAAAAACTTGGTCAAAGGTTTTTATGAGGGGTCATTTTCATCTGCAAGGACTGGTTCGAAGACTTGTTAGTGGAGCAGTGTCTTGATGCATGGTGTGTATAGTACAAGGACATGGTGGGGACCAAGTTTGAATTCATTTTTTTAATTTAAAGATTAACATAATAAAACATATTAAATACTCCTAAAAATAAAAATAAAAATAAATATTTTTTGAGTTATTCTAAAAGAGAAAGAAGATAAATAATAAAATAAAAATTTAAATTAATCAAAGATTAACTAATTAAGCTAAAGATTAATTAAACTAAAACAAATTAGAATAAACTAAAACTAATACTCAAATAATATAAAAAAGATTAAACATTTGAAACAAATTCTAAAATTAAAGATTAGAAATGATATTGAACGATAAAATGAAATAAAGTATGATTAATGATTAAAGGGATGCTTTGAATGAAGATGCAAAGAATTGTCGAATATCGAAAACTCGACAAAAACATGTTACATGAATAAAAATATTAAAAAACGTCTGGTCAAAATTTAGGATATGACATATGCCCCTATTTAATATTCTTGGACCCGAATGTATGAACGACAGAGACTTTCTGACATTCGAGGTGAAAGAAGATTAAATATCAAAATACCTAAAATTTTGACCGAATGTAGTTGAAATGATATTGTATGAACACAATATGAATGCAAGACAGATGCTACAACTCTACCGGGAAGAAAATTGACACTAGTGGGAAAAGGTTTGAGAACAATGGGGAAAGTAAAAAATTGAGAAAATACAAGATATTGCAGAAGTCTGCCAAGGTGACAAAGAATATCCAACAATACTTGTAAAGAGCATGACAAAACTCTAGAAAGTGATACAAAAATCTGAGAAAGCATCAGACGAAAAGAAACCAACCATCCAAGATTGCATTGAATGAGAAGTGTGAAGGCAAATCTGAGAAGGCATCAGATGTAAAGAGACCAATAATCCAAGAACTCATTGAATGAAAGGTATAAAGGGCCCAATCATCCAAGAAAACATCGAATGGAAGGTAATATGCACAATATCCAAGAATGTATTGGATATAAGCGAACAAATGAAACCCAAGAAGGCATTGGATGTAAATGAACTATTTATTCGAGAAGGCATCAGATAAAATAGACTAATCATCCAAGAATGCATTGAATGATGAAACAAATATCTGAGAAAGAATCAGATAAAAGAAACCAATCATCCAAGAATGCATTGAATGAAAGGTAATAGGCAAAATATTCAAGAATGTATTGGATATAAGCGAACAAATGAAACCCAAGAAGGCATTGGATGTAAAGGAACTATTTATCCGAGAAGGCATCAGATAAAATAGACTAATCATCCAAGAATGCATTGAATGATGAAACAAATATCTGAGAAAGCATCAGATGAAAGAAACAAGTCATCCAAGAATGCATTGAATGAAAGGTAATAGGCATAATATCCAAGAATGCATTGGATATAAGCGAACAAATGAAACCCCAGAAGGCATTGGATGTAAAGGAACTATTTATTCGTGAAGGTATCAAATAAAATAGACTAATCATCCAAGAATGCATTGAATGATGAAACAAATATATGAGAAAGCATCATATGAAAGAAACCAGTCATCCGAGAATGCATTGAATGAAAGATATAGAGGGCCCAATCATCCAAGAAAACATCGAATGAAAGGTAATAGGCACAATATCCAAGAATGTATTGGACCAAAAGGAAACATAGACAAACACATATGTTTCAAGTGGTACCAAGTGAGTTGGACTTTGACCACAAGGTAAGATGTCGATAGCAACACGACCTTTGGTGAACGCAAACATGGACTAAAACATTCTTGTTGCATTATACGTGAAAAATAGGGATTAAAACACCCTGGTAAATGCATATGAGGACTAAAACACTCATGAATGCATTGTGTAATAATGTTTGATTAAATACATGTAATTCAGATGCTGACAACATTGATTGACTCTTTTGAGGAGTGGACGAGACTGGGAGATTGATTCCTCAACACCGTGAGATTATCGTCATTCTACTT
The DNA here is from genome assembly GCA_963966055.1 of Lathyrus aphaca. NCBI lineage: Eukaryota > Viridiplantae > Streptophyta > Magnoliopsida > Fabales > Fabaceae > Lathyrus > Lathyrus aphaca. The sequence continues at coordinate 336,788,214 of OZ014519.1, read as the reverse complement.
AGGGACTAAAGATGTTGATATTGAACAAATATTTGTCACACTGGTAAATTGTACCAAGTTGATGATCCTTGAAGTAGGGATGAAAAGTTGCTTTAAGGGTTCTTCCAATGAATTGCCCCAATTTGAGCTGATGCTTGTAAATGAAGTTGATCGTTGCTTCGGCTTGATTGACCATTTTACTGTGCACTGGGAAGTTTTTCCCAGTATGAGTCTTGTAAAATCTTCCGGATAAACCAACTATGAGATGGACTTGTACTGAACAACAACCTTGAACTAATTCTCAACATGGTCTAGAAGGAAATTGCCCCTAATAGGATCACCAGCCAAGTTCTTAACTATTTGAAAATTCTTGCTAGAAAATATAGTTTGCGAACAAAAACATCTATACAATCAAGGTAATTTAAACGAAAATGAAACTTTAAAATCAAAACCATTATTGGAAGAAAAAGAAAATGAATCATTAGTCAAAACACGACAGTTTATGACATTCAGAGTGAAAAATAAAGATAAGATATGTACAAAAAATAGTTGACTTGCAAAGATCCTTTTGGAGTCAGTTTACACAACCTTACTGTAGTATGCTTTCAGAATATCCTTTTCCTCAATCAAGTCTTTTAAGGGTTGTATCGTGGTCTGGTTCATGGTTTATGAAACAAAGTATACAGGCTCAAAATTATGTTTGTACCCACCCCTTCTTCGTGATGATCTCCAGTCCTACGCTTAGTTAAATCTACATAAATTCGCCTTGACAATGTACAGGTAAATATGATGATTTTGAGGCTTATTGGAAATGGAAGTCCTTTTATTTGGCTTTGATGGATATTGGTAGTGATCCATTGGTTCTAGACATGGTGGTCACTAAATATTGTTTTGCTTGAAATTGAGGATTTAAAGGCTTCTTTTGCTTGATTATTCTTTATTTTCTGATCCCTAACTTTTGCCTAAGTCTTTTTGGTGTTTGACTTAGCAGGATTTTATCTCTTTTTTATTGTTGTTTTTTTTTGTATTTTGAAAGGCTAAAAGTATTCGACTATCAAACCATTGGTTATAATGGATCATCTTGTAATTTGAATGTGTAATCAAAATAATTGAACAACTACTCTGCCCCAGGTTAAGCATAAGAGTTTAGATCCGAAAGAAACTCCTACTTCTAGGCTCAAAGTGGTGAACTAGGGATTAACGCCTTATCTCTCCAGTGTTTGGGAATTGAAACAATGCTTGTACATCATTGACAAAATTTTATCCGAAAGCACACCACAACAGTTATGGGTATTTGTTTTCATCATCCTCCCACAAAATCTTTGTATAATCAAAAGTTTTGAACAAAAAGTATTATATATATATATATATATATATATTAAAGGAAAGCATAAAGACATAACTAAACAGATGAATTGAATTCAAAAGGTTGCAAATGCTTATTGCATTAATAATGGAAGTACAAACATAATTGAAAGCAAACAAATAATACAATCAAAGGAAAATGCAAACAGAAAAGAAACAAGGCCTAGTGACTAATCAGTTACAAGGATGAGTTGTCATGTCTTGAAACACTGGCTTTTAGGGAGAACTGACTGGAGTCAATTGAAGCTTCAAGTTGCATGCCCTGGAAAAGGATTTTCTTTGACATTAGGATTGATATCATGAAAGGAGAGGATCTGGTCTTTGATCAAATTTCTAACCCTAGCCTTCAGTGCATAGAAGCTTTCCAAATCTAGACCTGCCATACCTTCATGAAATGCACAATGGAGGTCATATCTGAATCCATGTGGAAGAGGATTTGGCAGAGGAGGAGGAGACTTAGTAGTGATCAAACCCTTTGCAAGCAATCCAGGATACAATTCTGTGTATGACATAGGAATATGATCAAAGTGAATCCTATCACGATTTTGAGTTTTTCCAACAGTCGGAAGTTGAGGAGCTCTAGCTGGTTGAGCAACAACCACTAGAGTAACGGCGGAAACATAAGCTTGATTATCACGTTGAGCCCTGTATTGAGGTCTTATATCTACATCTAAGATAGCATTGGTATGATCTTCCCTCTTCCTTTGGAAATTTCCAAAAGGTTTCTTAGCAGTTTTGGAAGACTCAGCAGCAGCTTTGGATACTTTTCCATTCTTAATTCTTTCTTCAAGCCTTTGTCCAATGGTTACCAAATCAGTGAAATTGGAAGAGACACTCCCGATTATCTTTTCCCAATAGAGGGGAGCCAAGGTATCCATGAATATACCAGTTGTAACACCCCGTGTTTAAATAAAACGCTCCGGATAATATTAATTAAGATTAATTAAGTATTATCTGAGTCAAAGACTTTATTAAATATTCAACTCAGAGACATTCTTGGATACTCTCAAATTGGACCCGTTAATATTACTAATTGATAGTTATAATCTGTTTGGTTAATAAGGAAAATAAGTTAAGTATTATAAAAGGAAAAAGAAAAGAGAGAAAGTTAGTAAGAGAATTGGAAAGAAAGAAAAGAAAGGAAGAGAAAGAAAGGAGAAGAGAAGAAGAAGAGGAAGTGAACCCTAGAACTCAAATGCATCATTCTCCATCATCCGTCCGTCGAATCGGCTCATTCTTTCCGCCAATCTCCATCTCTCGAGGTGGGTTCTTAGTTAGAAACTTTTATCTTCGATTTTGGTTGAGTTTTAGAGATTTTGTGGTTTAAGGTTTATTTAGTAAAATCTAAGAAATCGAAAGTTTAACGGTTAAAACTCGATAAAAACCCAACTAAGATGCTTATATGATGTCTATGAATATGTTTGATTATGTTTTTCTGCTTTGGTTGATGTTTGGGGTTGAATTTAGGTTGGAATAAGGATTTTCCCGTAAGCCTAGAAGTTCCCTATACTGGTATAGCTCGCTCAGCGGGCAATCCTCGCTCAGTGAGAGTTCCAGGAGATTTTTCGCTCAGCGAGAAGGAGCTCGCTCAACGAGACCTGTAGGTTCCAATTTTGGTATTTAATTCATAACTTTTGATCCGGGTATCCGTTTTTAGTGTTCCCCATATCGATTCGAAGCTAAAAACATGAACTATCTTTTGATGCCGATAATTATTATTTTCACCCGACTTTTACCCGACTTTTCCAATAAACCGTAATTATGTAAAATTGAGGAATTGAGGTATTAGTCTATTGAGAATTGATTGAGAGTAGAGGCATGAGATTATTGTGAGAATCAAACGGAAGAAGAGATAATGAGCTTATGGCAAGGATTGTTTAATGGTAACAATCAAACAAAATGTTAGAATTATGTGATTGAGAATGATATAGTTTTAAAGTATCAAATTGGAGAAAGAGTGAGGAAACCTTATCTTAGCCAATAATGTGGCCTAGTATTGTAACTAGAGATTGTGGATGGTGTAACTTGTGCGAATGACTAGGTTTACCCTAGGTTGTTACGAACCATTAGCGTGCTATACACTAGGCCTCTGTAATAGTATTGTATAAGTCTTGAGGTGGGTATTACATTGGGTCCCACGGGAAGCATCTGTAACGGCTAGAGGTGTGTATTGCACAGGTCCTCCATAAAGTCTTGAGTAAGTCTTGAGGTGGGTGATGTTTAGTCTCACGAGAAGCATCCGTAAAGGCTTGAGGTACCACTTGTGTATTGTGGGTTATGGTTGTTTTTACGCGTCATGATAACTCCTCCGTGAAGTCTTGAGTAAACCTTGAGGTGGGTAATGTTGAGTCCCACGGGAAGCATCCGTAAAGACTTGAGGTGTGTATGTTACGAGATCCTCTGTAAGGCCTTGAGTAAGTCTTGAGGTGGGTTATTTTGAGTCCCACGGGAAGCATCCGTAAGGGTTTGAGGTGAGTGATGTACTAGTTCACGCGTGAAGTCTTGAGTAAGTCTTGAGGTGGGTAATTCCGAGTCCCACGTGAAGCATCCGTAAAGACTTGGGTGAGTGTTATATTGAGTCCTCCATAACGTCTTGAGTAAGTCTTGAGGTGGGTTACCCTTAGTCCCACGGGAAGAATCCGTAAAGACTTGAGGTAGATGTTTCACTTGTTTTGTGGTGCGGGCGTCGTATGGGGTATGTTCCATCTAGTCCTGGTTTCTTGGTGAGAGGTATAAGAAATATCCTAGCTAGTGTTAGTAAGATTTATAGAACTCTTGGATGTGGTTCCAAGGAGTGCGAGACATGTGAACTCAAGGTCGTTTTCCTTTTCCAAAGACTTGAGTTAGGTTTGATAGAACCCTTAAAGCCGAGAGAACTCTATGATAGGGAACCCACTGAGATGTTGTTATCTCACCCCACTATTGTTGTTGCTTTTCAGGTTTCTTTTGGAGGTTTGATTTACAAGTGGAGCTATGCTCAAGATGTTTCAAGTAAAGTGTAGTTTTAGTCTTCCGCTGTGTATTTCTTTTTCTTTGTACAATAATGGATATTGTATTATTCTTAGCTTTTATTTTAGTATGATTTCAATGTCTTGTGCCTGTATACCTATAATTTCAACACCATGAGAGAGTCCCAGCAGTTGGTGGATTTGTCAAGCTTTGTTCCTTACACGTCATCATTATCTAATATAGCAGCTTCTTAGCTTTTCTTATATTTTTAACAGGTGATGAGCGTGATTTCGAAGGTTTTTCAACCAGATTAGATCACTCTTTCTTACAAACATGACTAAGAAGATTAGATCACTCTTTCTTCCAAACATGACTAAGAAGATTAGATCACTCTTTCTTCCAAACATGTCCAGAATCTCGAGAAGGTTTGTGATGATTTGGTTTCTCTTTATGGCAAACGGACGTTTGTCGAAAGGAGACGAGTTACTCTTTAGGAAGTTCTTCACATCACTACTGGAAAATCCTTATTGTACTTTTGATAGGATATGAATACGAGGATTCGACATGGGGACTATTTGAATTTTAAACGGTTTTGACAGGGCGAAGAGATGTGTCGTTTAGACAGTTTAAAGGCAGTTTTTATGAATAACGGTTATTCGCCAGATAATAGTACGTGGAAGATTATCAAGGATTAGTGACATGCAAGATTCCAAGTGGAGAATTCTTAGGATTTGACTGTTGTTTGATGGTTATGTTATTTGTATATAAATAGGATAGTTTGCTTTGTGAAAAGTGTGTGAAAATTCTGTACAACATTTCTGTGATTACTCTAATACTCGTGTGTAAAGAGAGAGGAGAATTATCTGGAAAAATGTACGTGTAAACACCATCTTACTTTCAGTTATAAAATTACAGTTTATCATTCATATTTTGTTCAAGTTTACATTTTCATTTACCTTTAAAGCAATCTATTTTCTAGTCATTTACTTCTTAAATCAATTTACTTTTCAACAAACCATTAAGGAAAACTTTAAGTTTCTTTATTTAGTTTCATTAGACAAGCATCATCTTATTGTAATATCAATATGAATAGTCTTGTTGAGTAATTGTTCGACAAAACATATAAGAATAAATAAAACTCATATTTAGAATCCATCCTTTAATATTTAGCACATGTGTCCTAGGACTTGTGTGGTTGGTCCTGCAAGTGACCCTTTTCCAAGGAATTGGTAAACCAGAGATTGTTCGCCAAAAACACCAGCGAACAAATTGGCACACCTAGTGGGACAATGCTAAAGTAGTAACAAGGATTCTCAATCCAAAAAGACTTTGTTACGTTGTATGATTTTACGAAGTGGTAAATTGGCCATGACTGACGTAGAAAGACCTAGGCGAACTAGAGTAAGGAAAATGGCTATCCCACCACCAGTAAATAATGATGAAATTCCAGTTTCCACTGCTATCCCTTCGACGGGAGGGAATGTGGAAACACGCCACATTTCAGAAGCAGGAAATCCCTCAATATCGGGATCGATACCAGGAATATCGTTGTCTCAAAGTGGACCTAGTTCCTCCAACATAGGGAATTTGATACCTATGAGCACTCCTCCCCATGGGGGAAATAACTTCAGGCCCTATCAGTCGAATTTTTCCACACATATGTTTGGAAGGGAACAACCTTATGGAATGCCAACTTCAATGATGGCCAGTTTGCATAACGCAACACCATTATATTCTGATACCGTGGCCCACATGTCTTCGCCACTACAGGGTTCAGGTTATGGTGGAAACCTTAGTAGACCAAACCAATCCCCACCAGGATTCCATATGCCAGCAATTACGATTAATTATGCGCAGACAATCCGTCAACAAATGGACGAAAGTAACCATGAGATGGTCCATAGGTTGACTCAAACAAACCAAATATTGGCAACAATCAAACTAACCAAATATTGGATACACAAATGGTGCGTATTTCTGAATTCTTTGGAGTATCCCAAATTCGACAGAGAGAGCCGGTGGTCCATAATCCAGTAATCAATGTTGAAGAAGAACCAACAATAAATCATAGACCATTAAACAACCCTCAGGCAAATATAAGGGTCCAAGAAGAGATAGTCGAACACCCTCGCGTCGAAGCCCATATTGTATCACCCTTCTACCCCAAACATAATATTGAAATAATATCAGAGTAATCATCACAAGGGTATCATATTTTCATCAAAAATACACAACAGTGTCCTGTCCCGTAACACGGGTTAATCAACATCAAAATATCATAAACATTTCACAGCGGAATTTAACTTCAAAATTCAAAACCACATAAGTATAATTTTCACCATCCTGAATTTAACATCATATAAGTAGGAAAACATTTATCTAATGATAACATAACTGAAACAGTTAACAGAATAAAACCCATCCCAGTGTTACATGACACAGAGCAGGACACATAAACCATAACCACTCCTAAGGAACACTAAAGCATGCTCCGAGACTCATGAATTACTCCTATTATATTGTAGGACTATTCTTCGACATCTGCAAGTTACCCACGAAGGAGGCAATGTTTCCAAGCAGGCAGGGTGAGTAATCATAATATATCATAAACTTATAAGAATATAGAATCATAAATAAATTAGTACACATAACATGACATCGTCAACTACAAAATTCAGCAACCACCACAACATTATCATGAAATCAATCAACACCAACACAGTCATGAAATTCATCCAAAATATGCAATTCTACATCCTGATATGCAATATGCATGTGGTACTATTTTCACCATAAGATGGATACATGACCATCAACCCTCCACAAGGGAGCACACCATAAGATGGATACATGACCATCAACCCTCCACAAGGGAGCACACCATAATCATCGAGACACTTCAATCCACACAATGGGATTGAAGAAAATAAATAGGCCGAAGCCCCATCGTGAATGTTATGAAATGCAATGATGCGCTATATCAAGAAAATTCACCAAAATAATTCGCATCATTCATTTCAATCAGTAAAACAACCATCAAATATTCATATATATCATCATGACATTACACCCTGAACACTGGTTTTCTAACCACTCTGACACATCAAGAATTAACCCGTACCTGGTAATTTATAAGGTAATGATAAGGTTATTTCACAAATTCATTTATCAAAAACTGTTGCATTTTTCTCGTTTCTATTCATCAAAATAAAGTTCATTTTGTACTCGTTCCGACGCTTCAAACGAAATGCGAATCGGACTTACGGTTTAAAAGATATGAATTTTTTTAAAAAATAAAATTTGTTGTCCCAACAGTGTTAACCGGTTAACCAAAGCGTTAACCGGTTAACGCCTACGTATTTTCAGAAAATGCCCCAAAATTTCCAATGGTTAACCGGTTAACCAAAGTCTAAACCGGTTAACGCACGCGTTCCAGCAGTCTTCTGCTACACAATTGCAGACTGTTCCAATTTTCAAAAAATCCCCAAACCCCATTACGGATTTCACATCATAACACCCAAAAACCATTCAAAAACATCAATTAAACCTCAACAACATCCAGACAACAATTATACAGACAAACATACGATTATAACTCATTCTAATCGCTCTAATTCATCAAGATTTCTCCTAAAACTCAACCTAACTCAAAACCCCAAAACTCCTAAAATTCATACTATCCTAATCCATTCATATTCCAATTCCTATACATTTATCATAGATTATGAAAACTCCCCATACCTTAGAGAATTTCGACGCTTTACACGCTTCTCTTGGGTTCTCCACAGCCTCCTGACTCTGAGTTCCTCTTTCTTCAGAGCACTTCCAAAACACGATAGAAAACAAAAAATATGAGAAACTGATCGTATTCTCTTCTTTGGCTATAATATCCCAGCTTAGCCTTTTCCCATATTACCCTCATGATTTCACAAAAGTACCATCTTATCCTTTTCTTTAACATATTTTTAATAATAAAAATAAAATAGTATAATAAAACACTATTTATCCTTATTATATAAAAATACTCATTTTTTTCCAAAATTCACAAATTAACCCAAACTCTCCAAATTTTCTAAATTAATTAAATAAATGATTAAATAATTAAATTTAGATTTTCGGGGCGTTACAACTCTCCCCTACTTAAAGAATTTTTGTCCTCAAAAATTACCTAAAGTAAATAGAGTCGGATACGACTCCCTCATCTGATCTTCGCGCTCCCAAGTCCAACTTTCTCCAGCTGGTCCTCCCCACAATACCTTCACTAAAGCAATATCCTTACCTCGAAGTCACTTCAATTCCCTACCATCAATCCTTACTGGTACAACTTCAATCGTCAGATTATCTCTCACCTGAACATCATCTATCTGAATTACATGCGACGGGTCCGGAATGTACTTCCTCAACTGTGATACATGGAATACATCATGTAAATTCGCAAGAGAGGGAGGTAAAGCCACCCGATAGGCCACTTCCCCTATCCTCTGCATAATCTGATACGGACCGACGAAACGTGGAGTGAGCTTTCTAGACTTCAAAGCTCTTCCCACACCAGTCATAGGAGTAACTCTTAAGAACACATGATCTCCCTCTTGGAACTCAAGTGCTTTCCTTCTCTTATCGTGATAACTCTTTTGACGACTCTGCGACGTTTTCATCCTTTCCTGAATCATTTTTATCTTTTTAGTTGTTTCTTGGACAATCTCTGGCCCAAGCACCAAACTCTCTCCTGACTCATACCAACATAATGGAGTACGACAACGTCTACCATACAATGCCTCATATGGAGCCATCCCGATACTAGCATGAAAATTGTTATTGTACGTAAACTCGACCAACGATAAATGACTATCCCAAGACCCTCCTTGATCTAATACACAAGCTCTCAGCAAATCTTTTAAAGATTGGATTGTTCTTTCCGTCTGACCATCCGTTTGAGGGTGATAAGCAGAACTCATCCTCAACTTAGTACCCAAGGCATCCTGCAAACTCTTCCAAAACCTCGATGTAAATCGCGGATCTCTATCCGATACAATACTTGAAGGCACACCATGCAACTTCACAATTTCCTCAATATAAATCTCAGCTGACCTTTGCATGGAATGGTTAATCCTCATTGGCAAGAAATGTGCCGACTTAGTTAACCGATCAACAATTACCCAAATCGAATCATTACCTCTAGCAATCTTAGGTAACCCAGTCACGAAATCCATGGAAATACTATCCCATTTCCACTCAGGAACATTCAATGGTTGCATCATACCTGAAGGTCTCTGATGTTCTATCTTTGACTTCTGACATGTCAAACAAGCATATACAAATTCAGCAATATCTCTTTTCATACCCGGCCACCAAAACAATCTGCGTAAATCCTGATACATCTTCGTAGCTCCAGGATGAATACTCAGTCGACTCTTGTGCCCCTCTTCTAAAATACTCTTTTTAATTCCTGCAATATCCGGCACACATACTATATCTCGGAATCTCAAAATTCCATCTTCATCGACTCCAAAGTCACCTGCATTACCTTGATCAACCAACATCAATTGATCGACTAATTTCAAATCCGATTTCTGACCCTTACGAATCTCTTCCAAAATCTCACTGGTCAGCTTTAACATTCCCAATTTCACACTATCAGTAGTAGTTTCACACAACAAGCTCATATCTCTGAATTGTTCGATCATTTCTAATTCTTTCACCATAAGCATTGAAATATGCAACGACTTCCTACTCAAAACATCAGCCACAACATTTGCCTTACCCGGATGGTAATTCAAATCAAAATCAAAATCTTTCAATGATTCAAGCCACCGCCTCTGTCTCATATTTAACTCTTTCTGGTCAAACAAGTGTCTTAAACTTTTGTGATCACTGAATACTTCAAATTTCGAACCAAACAAGTAGTGCCTCTAAATCTTAAGCACATACACCACAGCTGCTAACTCTAAGTCGTGAGTAGGATAGTTCCTCTCATGAACTCTTAACTGTCTAGAAGCATAAGCAACCACCTTATTATCCTGCATCAAAACTCCACCAAGACCCATCTTGGAAGCATCACAATAAACTACAAAGGACTCATCTGGATTCGGTAAGACCAATACTGGCGCGGTCGTTAATCTTTTCTTCAGTTCTATGAAACTCTCTTCACAAGCAACATCCCACACATACGCTTGACCCTTCCTAGTCAATTGCATCAACGGTAAAGCTATCTTAGAAAAACCTTCAATGAACTTACGATAGTAACCAGCCAACCCAAGAAAACTACGAATTTATGTAGCTGACTTCGGAGTATCCCACTGCAATACCACATCAATCTTTGAAGGATCCACCGAAATTCCACCACTTGAAATTACATGGCCGAGGAAACTCACTTCCCTTAGCCAAAATTCACACTTAGATAATTTAGCAAACAATTTCTTTTCTCTTAACACTTGCAACACAACTCTCAAATGCTCGGCATGTTCCTCTTCTGATTTAGAATATACCAAGATGTCATCTATGAAAACCACCACGAACTTATCCAGATACTCATGAAATATTCTATTCATATATTCCATAAACACACCAGGCGCATTAGAAACCCCAAACGGCATCACCGTATACTCATAATGCCCATATCTCGTCCTAAAAGCTGTCTTCGGAATATCTTCAGCTTTAACTCTAATCTGATGATAACCAGACCTCAGATCAATTTTACTAAAGACACAAGCACCTACTAGTTGATCCATCAAATCATCGATCCTCGGAAGTGGATACTTATTCTTGATAGTCACTTTATTCAACTGTCGGTAATCGACACACAATCTTATACTACCATCCTTCTTCTTAACAAGCAACACCGGAGCACCCCAAGGAGAAACACTGGGTCTAATGAACCTCTACTCTAACAATTCTTCTAATTGTTTCTTCAACTCATTCAACTTTGAAGCTGACATTCTATAAGGAGCCATCGAGACAGGACTCGTACCCGGTACTAAGTCCACAGAAAAATCAATCTCACGTTCCGGTGGTAAATCACTTATATCACCAGGAAACACATCTTGAAATTCACAAACCACAGGCAACTTTGCACTGACAGTCTTATCATCAACTTGCAATGAGGTAGACACTGCAAACATCAAATCTTCATCTAAAACAAGTTCATCCACTTGCTTAGCAGATAAAAACATCAACTCACCATTCCCGCTCAAATCAGGGAACTGCGCCGTTTTACTATAACAGTTAATATGAACATAATTGAATTCTAACCAGTTCATACCAAGGATAACATCGATTTGGTGTAATGGTAGGCACACCAAATCCATCACAAAATTCTTCTCGATAATTGTCAAAGGACATTTCAAACAGACAAGCATGGTAGTCACAGAACCATTAGCAGGAGTCTCTATTATCATATTACCATTCATATTAGACAACTTTATACCCAATCTATTAGCACACTCAAGAGAAATAAATGAATGTGTAGCTCCAGTGTCAATAATAGCAATCAACTTAATATTATTAATAAAACAGGTACCTCTGATCAAGTTGTCCTTCTTTGGAGCTTCTGAACCAGCTAATGCAAACACTCTTCTAGCATTCTGAGTATTAGCAGCATTCTTCTTTGGTTTCTAGCATTGGGTGCTGATATGCCCCTGTTCACCACAATTGTAACAAGTTGGGCCTTCATTAGGACAATCACTCACCTTATGCCCAAGCTTGCCACAACGGTAACATTTCATAACTCTGGTGGTACACATATCGGCCTTATGACCTGCCTCTCCACACTTGTAACACTTAACAGGTACATTAGCAGCTCCCCTACTTTGCTTCTTCTCATCATATGCCTTCTGCTTCCCCTTATCACCAGTAGTTACATAAGGTTTTCCTCTATACTAACTCTTGCATTTCCTTTCGCTCAGCTGTTTATAGTGAGCTGACCGAGCTCGACTGTCCTCATCATAAATACGGCTCTTACCCACCAACTCTGCATACTTGCGAATTTGTTGGCATCCAATTCCCTACTTAATTTCAGGTCTCAGCCCATTCTCAAACTTAAGACACTTGGAAAGTTCAGCATCTATCCTGTTGTAGTGAGGACAAAACTTCACCAGCCTTTCAAATTTGGCAGCATACTCTGCCACAGTCAAGTTTCCTTGCTTCAGCTCAAGGAATTCTATCTCCAACTTACCATGAGTATCTTCCAGAAAATACTTCTTAAGGAACTCCGCCTTAAACACAGTCCAAGTCACCACAACAGCCTCATCCTCGAGACGCTGACGAGTATTATCCCACCAGTCTTCAGCTTCCCCAGATAACATATGAGTTCCGAATTGAACCTTCTGCGCGTCAGCACACGCCATCACTCTGAAAATCCTCTCAATTGCCTTGAGCCACTTCTGTGCGCTCGCCGGGTCATGAGTTCCTTCAAACACAGGTGGATTATTCCTCTGGAATTTCTCCAATGCACGAAACTCATCATGCGCATTGTTTCGAGCAGCAGTCTGAGCAAGAGCTGCAATAGCATCAGCGAGAGCACGCAAGTTGTTTCCAGCCATTCTGCAAAACACTTACAACATCAGAAGAGAATAATCGTTAAATAAATAACGACTTGACAATTGACTAACAACAACAAGACTTGGTCGGACAGACCGACCTGCTATGATACCACTAATGTAACACCCTTCTACCCCAAACATAATATTGAAATAATATCAGAGTAATCATCACAAGGGTATCACATTTTCATCAAAAATACACAACAGTGTCCTGTCCCGTAACACAGGTTAATCAACATCAAAATATCATAAACATTTCACAGCGGAATTTAACTTCAAAATTCAAAACCTCATAAGTATAATTTTCACCATCCTGAATTTAACATCATATAAGTAGGAAAACATTTATCCAATGATAACATAACTGAAACAGTTAACAGAATAAAACCTATCCCAGTGTTACATGACACATAGCAGGACACATAAACCATAACCACTCCTAAGGAACACTAAAGCATGCTCCGAGACTCATGAATTACTCCTATTGCACTGCAGGACTATTCTTCGACATCTGCAAGTTACCCACGAAGGAGGCAACGTTTCCAAGCAGGAAGGGTGAGTAATCATAATATATCATAAACTTATAAGAATATAGAATCATAAATAAATTAGTACACATAACATGACATCGTCAACTACAAAATTCAGCAACCACCACAACATTATCATGAAATCAATCAACACCAACACAGTCATGAAATTCATCCAAAATATGCAATTCTACATCCTGATATGCAATATGCATGTGGTACTATTTTCACCATAAGATGGATACATGACCATCAACCCTCCACAAGGGAGCACACCATAAGATGGATACATGACCATCAACCCTCCACAAGGGAGCACACCATAATCATCGAGACACTTCAATCCACACAATGGAATTGAAGCAAATAAATAGGCCGAAGCCCCATCGTGAATGTTATGAAATGAAATGATGCGCTATATCAAGAAAATTCACCAAAATAATTCGCATCATTCATTTCAATCAGTAAAACAACCATCAAATATTCATATATATCATCATGACATTACACCCTGAACACTGGTTTTCTAACCACTCTGACACATCAAGAATTAACCCGTACCTGGTAATTTATAAGGTAATTATAAGGTTATTTCACAAATTCATTTATCAAAAACTGTTGCATTTTTCTCGTTTCTATTCATCAAAATAAAGTTCATTTTTTACTCGTTCCGACGCTTCAAACAGAATGTGAATCGGACTTACGGTTTAAAAGATATGAATTTTTTAAAAAAACTAAAATTTGTTGTCCCAACAGTGTTAACCGGTTAACCAAAGCGTTAACCGGTTAACGCCTGCGTATTTTCAGAAAATGCCCCAAAATTTCCAATGGTTAACCGGTTAACCAAAGTGTTAACCGGTTAACGCACGCGTTCCAGGAGTCTTCTGCTACACAATTGCAGACTGTTCCAATTTTCAAAAAATCCCCAAACCCCATTACGGATTTCACACCATAACACCCAAAAACCATTCAAAAACATCAATTAAACCTCAACAACATCCAGACAACAATTATACAGACAAACATACGATTATAACTCATTCTAATCACTCTAATTCATCAAGATTTCTCCTAAAACTCAACCTAACTCAAAACCCCAAAACTCCTAAAATTCATACTATCCTAATCCATTCATATTCCAATTCCTATACATTTATCATAGATTATGAAAACTCCCCATACCTTAGAGAATTTCGACGCTTTACACGCTTCTCTTGGGTTCTCCACAGCCTCCTGACTTTGAGTTCCTCTTTCTTCAGAGCACTTCCAAAACACGATAGAAAACAAAAAATATGAGAAATTGATCGTATTCTCTTCTTTGGCTATAATATCCTAGCTTAGCCTTTTCCCATATTACCCTCATGATTTCACAAAAGTACCATCTTATCCTTTTCTTTAACATATTTTTAATAATAAAAATAAAATAGTATAATAAAACACTATTTATCCTTATTATATAAAAATACTCATTTTTTTCCAAAATTCACAAATTAACCCAAACTCTCCAAATTTTCTAAATTAATTAAATAAATGATTAAATAATTAAATTTAGATTTTCGGGGCGTTACACCTATCCAACAGGAGCCTAGGAGGTTGTTAGTACAGAGAGGTAAAGACGCCGATGATATTTTACAACGAAGAATGCAGTACAATAATCCACCTATCAAAAACAATTTGGCAGTTATGGTTGAAAGAATAATGGCACAAAATGGAGCAAATGTGGGATTTCACAGGCCCAGTTACACCTCCCCACTCTCTGAATATGTTCTACAACAAGAACTACCTCCAAGATGGAAAATCCCCAAATTCACAAAGTTTTCAGGGCACACTAGTGAATCCACCATAGAACATATAACGCGTTACTTGATCGAAGCAGGCGAAATAGCACGTAATGAAAATCTAAAGATGAAATACTTTCCAAGTTCTTTGACAAGGAATGCATTCACCTAGTTTACATCCCTACCAGCAGATTCCATACATACATGGACTTAGTTGGAGAGATTGTTCCATGAACAATTCTACATGGGACAAATTAAGATAAGCCTAAAAAGAACTGGAAAGCGTTAAAAGAAAGTTTTCAAAACCTATAGAAGACTACCTTAATAGATTCAGATTGCTAAAGGCAAGATGTTTCACGCAAGTGCCGAAACAAGAATTGGTCGAAATGGCTGCTGGAGGTCTGGACTATTCCATAAGGAAAAAACTAGACACTCAATACTTAAAAGATATGGCACAATTAGCGGATAGGGTAAGGCAAATCGAAAGGCTAAAAGCTGAGAAGTTTAGAGCCAACAAAGGTAAAAAAGAAAGGGTAGCCTATGTAGGAATGTGCTAGGAAGATGACTGTGACGAGGATGAAACAATCGTCTTTGACGAGCAAGAAATTGACCTGGAAGAATTAAAGTAAGGTCCACCATATTCTTGCAAAATGTTAACTCCGTCGAATGGAAAGAACCCTGTCGAACCGGAGAAGAACAATAAATTCCCTGAAAAAGACATATACATTCGACGTCACCAAATGTGACGAGATCTTTGATTTGTTGGTAAAGGATGGTCAGTTGATAAAACCTCCAGGTGTTAAAGAACCCCCTATTGACCAACAGAAAAAGAGAGGTTTTTGTAAGTACCATAATTTCTTGGGCCATAAAACTTCTCAATCTTTTCTTTTCAGGGATCTAGTGCAAAATGCAATCCAAGATGGAAGGATGAGGTTTGGAGACAAACCAAAACAACAAATGAGGATTGACACCAATCCTATGCAGATCCTGGAGGCTAACTATGTTGAACCATTCGACATGAACTTGGTTGAAATAGAGAAAATGTCTGATGATAGCTTCGAGATGATCGAGGCCACTGAAGGTTTCGACACCTACATCAATATGGTGGGGGTGAATGAAGATCTCCCAGTCCAGCCCAACGTAGAAGAAGTATCTGAAGATGAATTAACCATGCCCGTACTGATAAGGGCTACTGAAGACCCTGAGGCAAAGGGGGACATCAAGACCACTGAAGGTTTCGACGCGCCAAAACAGGCTGGGACTACTGAGGGTCTCAACAAGGCCACCAATGTGGAAATTATTGAAGATGACCAGAGCAAAGTTGAGGCCACTGATGGTTTCAACCATCAAGACAAAACCAGGGTTACTAAAAACCTTGAGAGCATGATGAAAGAAGCTACTGAAAGTTTCGACAAACGAATAGTAGGGGCACTTTAGGAGATCCTAGTGGAAAGTTTGACTATTTGGTGAAATACACCGCTCCTGCCAGTGCCCAAGTTGACATCGACACAATCCAGCCAACAGGTTAGGGAGACGTTTTTGAGAACAATGAAAAAGAATCAGATGTTCCCCTCAACATTGAGGAAGAGGCTCCTGAAGGCCTCGACAACAAAGAAAAAATTGTTGAAGTTGTTGCCCCTAACCAAACAAGAGAAGAAGAGGTCAAGGACCTCACCAGTGTTTTTGAAACGGCAAACGAAGGCAGCGTGCAAGCCAAGGCGGAAACTGTCGAAGCAACCCTCATTGAAAAAATGGACAAATTGAACATCGTTGGGGGAAAGAAAATAGACATCAATATGGTGGAAGCCTCTAGAAAGTATAAAGAAAAAGAGGAATGCCTCCAGGAGGAATACCAAAGGACAGTATACCCAAAAGAAGAAGAGAACTTGGCAGAATTTATCCAAAGATGTCAAAAGAAGAAGACTAAAGTGGTGTTATGCCCAAGATGCAGTGCCGTATTCGACAGAAAAGCAGCAGCAAATTTGGAGGCTTTGGAGAAGACTAAAGTAAAGGGGAACTGGGGACCAAGACCAGCAGTCGAAACATGTAGGTGTGATCCAAGAAAGGGACAATACTACTTTCAGAACGCTGGGGGAAGATACCACAACACTTACAAACCATCTGGCAGGGTACCTGATGATAGATGGGTGCAACCCATTAGAGATGCCCAAGGACCAAGAAGATGGAAGAATTTCAAAGTCAAGAGAGGATCTTTAGTCGAAATAAAGAAAGAAGCTGGGAAACAAAAGCCAAGACCTTATCCCTCAGAGAACTATAAAGGAAAAAGTCCCATGTCGAAATCCCAATGGAGGAGGATCCAGAGGTAGAAAAGGGCTGAGAAGGATGCGGCAGAAAAGGACTCAATGTCAAGAAGAAAAATACCGGCGAAAATAAGGCAGAGTCTAGAAAAAACACTCAGGCAGAGAAGGATAAAGCTCTCAAAAGAGACAACACCAGCAGCATGTTACAGTTGTCAAAGCCCACCAACATAATTTCAGAAGGTGACGAGGCTACTGACAAATTTTGAGTCTGACGAAGAAGGGTCATTCGACGTGATATGCAATGTGGTTTCAGTCCTTCCTAGGGACTATGATAGAATAATGGAAATCGAAGATGAAGAAGAAAATATGATAGATAGCACTATGGGACCAAGGCCTGTGTGTTATTACATCATGAACAATGGCCGTGTCGAAGAACATGACGCTTTCTTTGAGAAGCCAGAGGAATCAATGAGAGGGCATTTAAAGCCTCTGTTCACAAACAGAAAGGTCAAAAATACAGGCGTCAACAAAATACTAGTAGATGGGGGAGCTGCAGTGAACCTAATGCCCCATTTCATGCTAAAAAAGATTGGGAAAGATGACTCAGACGCGAAACCACACAACATGGTTTTGTCGAACTATGAAGGGAAAGTGGGCTCAACTATGGGCGCCATTCAGGTGGACCTGACAGTTGGCACTGTAAACACCCAAATTTGCCCTCACCCATTCAAACCATGGCTTGTGATCATTTCATATGCATAAACCCAATCATAATATCTCATATCCCATTTTTGATCCACTGCATAGATTCTAAGTCATCTGCATCTAGGGTTTGTGATCTGAGCAGTCCAAGAGCTTATTGAGCCACTCCAAAGGCCATCAATCACTTCAAATGGATCCATGTATGTTCTAATAGCATATTATATCCTCTCAAAGTCAAGAATGCCAAAGAATCACAAGAACTGAGGATGGTATGGAAGCAGAGCCAGGCTTGACTGCACAGATGACCTAGAATTAGGGTTTTGGTTTCAGAGGCCATAACTCCAAATTTTTTGGTCATTCTTGTTTCTATTGGTCTCTATATGGTATAGGGAGTATGCATATCAATTTTCATGAAGAAATTCCATGGGGAAGTCACCTGATCAAGAGTTGACTTTTCAAGCAAGTCAGTGCAAAATCAGGGCATCTGAGGCCCCCAATGACCCAACCAAAGGGTGTTCTTCATCATTTTGATTGTATATGATCTTTATTTGATCATAGAAGAGGTTGGAAGTTCACAAAATTGAAGAATTTCAAGTCTTTTGCAAAGTTGACTTTTTGGGCAAGTTTGACTTTTAATGAAAATGCCATTTTAAGCAACTTTTTCAACCCTTACTTTTTGATTCAATAAAGCTTCAAATGAAAAAACTTTGGTCATGAAAGTTGTAGAATAGATCTTTCCCTTTTCAAAAAGTACAAGAACATGACCTAATTCATTTTTGATCAAAAGTTATGGCTTGTCAAAGTTGGCAAAAATCACTAAATTTCAAGTCATGCACCAAAGAGGCAAAGTTGCAAATTCACTTCTCAAGGCCAATTAAGTCATCAAATGGGCTTCTAATCCACACAACATGATCACACAACATCTAAAGTTCAGAATGCACCCAAGGAATCACATGTTTCATGGCTTATGGATCAAGTTTCTTTCATAAGAACCAAAGGCAAGGCAAGTTGCAAAACTCATGATAGCATCTCATCCACTTGCTGGCTAGTTGGCTGATCAGTCCTAGGTCCTTCCTCACATCATGCTGCGCAGCACACCCTCTTTGTACTTAGCTAGAAAGTGACCCATGCTTCTCTTACACAAAGTTGACATTTTTGCAAAAGCACCCATACCAATCAATAAAGCACATGTCACCTCATCTGACCAATGGGAATTGTTTATGTGGATCAAATGCAAGCTAAACATAACAAGAAGCAAGCCTGAAACACACCGCAAGCCAGCATTCTCATTTTCACCCTCTTGAGCAAAAGCTTTCGAAACTCTTAGCACAGGCCACAAACACACAAACAAACATCACCAATCATCTCATCATGCTTCACTGAACCCAAACCAACACTCAAAACAACCTGAAAGCCATTGAATCAAAAACACGATTTCCTCACTCCACTGAACAGAACTTGTTCAAACTTCCAAACCAGCCATTTTAAACTCCAACTAAGCACTGCAAGCTTCTCAGGAAGTCCATTAGAGGCATTTTGAATCAAAGGGATAGCCAGAAAGTGTCAGAAATCAAAGCTCCAGTTCAGGTGAGCTCAAGAACATTTTTTCTAGAAACTTCTTTTTAAGTTCTTAAATGATTCTCTATGTTCCACTGATCATGCTGATATGTTTTGTTTCGAAAATAATTGAGTATTGAGCATGTATGTTGTTCCTGAAACTTTTTGACCTAAACCCCTTTTGATTCGATTCAGCCTGGATACGAAAAATAAATGCATTTTGTTTGTTGATTCATGTTGTATGATGTTTGGGGGTTGATTCTGGGCAGAAAGAATTTGTTTTAGATGCCTAGGGAGTGAGATTGAGATTCTCAGGGGAGAGTGTGGCCGGAGAAGATGACCGGAGGTCATTTCCGGCCACCTGAAGGTCATTAGTAACTTAATTAGGGTTAGGGCAAACTTTGAACGTGGACCCTTGGATCTGTCTTCCCGCGCGCGTTTGAGTGGTCTGGATCATATCATTAGTTGTTAATTAGGATTAATTTATTTAATTAATTGAAATTAGGAAGTTTGAACTTGGGCCGTCCAGATGCGCGCCCAGTCAAACATTTTAAACCCAGTTTCAATCTGAGCCTTCCATCCTGCATACTTCCCATTTATTTCATTTTATTTTCTTTTTATTCCATTTAATTTCTCCATTTAATTTAAAATAGCAAAATCATTTTAAAAATTCTGAAATTTTTTATATAAACTTTTATTAAATTTCAGAAACCAAAAACATTTTTATTTTTATTTTTTGCATATTTAAAATATTTTTAAATATTTAAAAGTTTATTTTTAATTAATTAATGAGAATTAATTAATTAAAAATACTTTTAGGTATTTAAAAATCACCAAAAAATTCATGAAACATTTAAAACCATTTAGAAACATTGTCCAACCCTAAAACCAAATTTCTTTTTTGATCTTGATGCATTTTGATAATTTTTCATGGAATTAATTCATTTTCAAAGCATTATTTTGACCCAAACTCCCAAAAATCATTTCTGCCTAACCATTGAGAGTAGGACATTGATTCTTTTTGCATTGTGTTTAGAATATCATGTAGTTTGTGAGATTAAATTGGCATGAATTGATCTTGCATTTTCCATTTGTTTGACATTTTTCTTGTTAGGGTACCCAAAAACCCTAGGAAACTTAGGAAATTCATAACTTTTATTAGGTTAAGAGTTAGAACCCCTCCTTTGGGCAATGAGTTTGTGTAGGGTTAGTGTTCCCTTGATTGCATTTTCAATTTTTTATCTTGATGTTTGCTCCTGATTTTGGTTTTTGTTTGATGCTTTGATCATAAACCCTAATTTGGGCTTCCATATGCATCCATCTTGCATTTGCATTCATACCTTGACTTGCCATAGCATTTTGTGTATACATTTGATTCATTTGACATCTTAAGACATATTGTAAGCATGTTTGATCATTGCACCTTGCATTTGCATGTTGTATTCCATTTGCACTTCATAACTTTTCATGTATGATCATGGTCCTTAACTTGCTTCTCTTGCATCCATTTGTTCATATGATCATCCTCATGCCTTGTTTCATGTTTGCATCATCTCATAGCATCATTGTAATCTCATATATGCTTCTAGTTTTGATTTTTATCATGTCATTTCATCTCATCTTGCATTGTATTGCATTCCTTTCATTAACTTTTCAGGTGGTAAGTAACTTTGAGAAGTGAATTTGCCTTCACTTCTCACATTTTCTTTTCATCCCTCTTATGCATCATTGCTGCATTTTGTCTTGTGTTTGAGATTGAGCTTGCTCTTTCTTCTTCTTCTCACTTTCTTTCCTCAAGTGACTTGACTTCTTGAATGAAGCAAGTTACTTTGCTTCTCTTGGCTCCTTTCATCTGCTTCCTGGTGGTTCCTTTGAATATTTCTCTTGTTAACCTCACAAACCTTAGGAACAACCAAGCATGACAATGATTAGGGTTTTGATTAGTCCCCCATTTAGATTTTACCTTTGTGTCTCATTGAGTCTTCTCTTCTCATCTCACAATCAAGGACTAAACCCTAAAGGCTTTGAGGCTTTGTGATTAAGCTTATGCTTGCATCCTTCTATTAGGATGGAGTGTATAACTTTAATTCCTAAGTGTTGAACCCTTAATGTGTTTAACTCCTCTAATCAATTCACATAATAATCATCAAAGACATCACACTTGTAACTTGGGCCTTGCATTAGGGTTCTAATTCTTCCTTAATTGGTTAAGAAGGACTAACCCTAGTGTTAATGGACAAGTCCCCCTCAAGTTGTCTTACAAACCATAAAATTCACTTCATCACCTCACCATTAAATAAAATCCACTTAATCAAAGGATTGTTTTGTCATGAGTTTAATCCCTAATCATGGATTAAGTTGAGGAGCTTTCCTCAGCTTAAACATTCTCATCTATTATCCTTCTATTAGGATGGTGTAATGAGTTTGTTTAATCCTTGATTATGGCTTAACCTCATTACTCAACACTAAACAAAAACAACAAAAACATCTAAATAATCACAAATAGGTTAATGATCTTAATCCTACATCAAAGGTGATTAAGTGTGAGAAGCTGACTTCACACTTAAGGTAATCTCATTACCCCTAATCAGAGGGAGGATGTGATGAGTTTACTAACCCATTGGTTTAGGCTTAAGCTCATCAACTTATGACAAACTTTCAAAAGCAATAAAAGATTGAAAACACAAAAAACAGACAATAATCGTCTCCTTCGGGATTCTTTTCTCATCTCATTCACTCATAAATGAGAACTTGCTTCTTCCGTCTAATGCAAGACAGTTTACACCTGAGCCAGACAGGTCATACACTTGAGCATTGACAAGCAAGCAGTTCACAAGTCAATTCACCTTTCAGTCTCTTTGGGTCGAACTACGGTGTTCTGACTTCCTCATTGCACGAGAGGATACGTAGGCATAACTTAACAGTTATCGAACAAAAGTCTCTGTATATTCCCCCCTCCTCCCAACTTTATTCTTTTAGCCTCATGATCTTGGGCATTTTATTCCTACACTGACACTGTATATATTTATACACTTCACATTTCTTTTACACTGACACCTGTACATTTTCTTCCAGCCTCTTTATACACAAATTGCACTGACACTACCCCTTTTGAACACAAATCTTTTAAGCGTGGATCCCGTCGAGTACGACGGACAATCTGGGTGCTAATACCTTCCCAGGTTGTAACCAACCCCCTTTCTCAGTCTCTCTGGTTCGCAACCGTCTTATCCATATTTTTCTAGGTCTATGCAGCATTGCCTTTCCTTCGGGATAAAAATGCCTAGCTGGCGACTCTATTCATTCCCTGTGAGTTCACTCCTGTGTGTTCTCACACCCTCCTTTCGCCGACCGTTCGCGTCTGTACCTTTATCTGGGCCATTCCCATTTATCGGGAGCGACAGCTTGGCGACTCTGCTGGGGAACTTTATACTATAACCAGGGCTTCTGGTTCTTTTTGTGGGTTCCTCCTAGCGCTTGATTGGTTTGTGTTTACTGGGGTGTTATGTGTTATTTGTGCTTGTATTTGTATTTATTTTTGCTTTATGTACAGTTTGTTTTATTGCTTTCTTTATAGCTTTACATATATCATACTGTCATACTGTGCTGGCTGGATCTGTTTTGTTGCTTTGGTGGGTGGGTGTTCTACTGAGAGTTGAGGTCCTATACCTGGGACCTGAGTGACACCTAGGCTAGAGTGGTTCATGTTCTTTCCCATTCCATTTCGGTCTGGTGCGGGAATATGAAACACGGTTCAGATATGGGTTTCTTCTTGAGAACTCTGTGCTACAGATTTCCTGTAGTGCTAGGGCAATCTGGGAAGCCTGCTAAGTCTGGATGACCTTTAGTATTGACCTTCAGAAACTGAGGTGAATTAGAGGAGGATCTTTTATGGTTATTGTAAACACTGTACCTCCGGGTTAGAAGTGTTTACACTTCTCATAACTGATCCAAGTCTGAGGATCCTTGTTTTAGAACATCACCTGTGAGGGGGTTGGCTGTTTACAGGTTTGCAGGTACCCTTGACCTCAACATACCCTGTTACTTTGATTTGATTAAGAGTACTTTACTTTGGAACAGTTCTTGTGATTTTAACCCTGGACATGTGACTCTTTATTTGAGTCCCCCACCCTGGTTACTGGACTTATGAACCTCCATCTGGATTTCTTGAGCATACATGGACTTATATCAGAACACTCGATCAGATCCAGCTCAGTCACAAACCCTTGCATATCATTTGCATACATCCTCATTGCATCATTTTAACATGTGTTTATTTGTTTTTCAGGGTATCCATCCTACATTTTGGCTTGGTTTTGACCCCTTCTTCAGCTTAGACCTATCTTCATCAGTATCCTGCTTCAGTTATCAGCTACCTGCTTCAGTCACCTACATCACCAGTCTCAGCCTGTCAGTGGCCTATCTTCAGTGTTATTCTCAGCATCTGTCTCAGCAACATGGCACCTAAGAAGAGTAACATCTCCTATCATTTCTTTGAGCCTGAGTTGGCTAGCATCAGGAAGATTCAGACCCTGATTACTCCAGACCATATACCACTTTTCAGAGAACATTATGGAGGAATCCTTGATGTGGTTATGGATTTGGACCCTTCACAGAGGAGCTTGATTCATACTTGCCTGCAGTTCTATGATCCCCCTCTGAGGTGCTTTACCTTCCAGAATTTTCAGTTGGGACCCTTGTTAGAAGAGTATTCATCACTGATTGGTGTACCTATCAGGGGTGGAGTCCCCTTCAACCCTGAGATGGCTTTCCCTAGTAATGAAGAATTGTCAAAGGCATTATATCTGGAACCAGTTCTGATTGGACAGAATATGACTACCAAAGCTGGAATCTCTGGTCTACATCTGGATTTCTTGATCTCTCAGGCTATTCTGAAGGCCTCCTTGCGGGAGTGGAAGGCAGTCTGTGCTTTGATGGCCCTTAGCATATATGGGATCATACTTTTTGCAGATGAGCCTAAGTTTGTTAGCAAGAGTGCAATCCATCTTTTCATCCTGAGGAACCCAGTGCCCACCTTACTGGGAGATCTTTACTACTTTGTCCACCAGAGGAATGAAAAGCAAAGGGGAAGATTAGTGAGATGCTGTGCTCCTTTGTTCCATACTTGGCTGCTCAAGCATTTGCCAAGGACTGATGCATTCTTGAACCCTCACCAGCAAAGGAATTGGGCTAGGAGGCTTGTTGCTCTAACCTCAGATGATATCAGGTGGTGCACTCAAAGCACCAAGGGCAGAGACATCATTACCAGTTGTGGGCAATTTCCCAATGTGCCCCTGATAGGAGTGAAGGGTTGCATCAACTACAACCCTCTGCTATTCAAAAGACAACTAGGCTATGCATTAGTCCATCCTCCTAGGGTACAGGATCTGGCAGAGACCCTTTATTGTGAGAACAAGCCCAATCTGGCTATGGTCAGGCAGGCATCCTGGGCCTGGGACAATGTGCAGACTAAAGGGGTAACCATTCTTGGGAGATGCAATAATGTGGCCTCGGCTCAGTACTACGAGTGGTCCCATGCCCGGGCTCAAATTACTGGAATGCCCTTCACTATTGAAGATGTGCCTGGACCTTCCACAACACCACCTCCAGCAACTGTCAGCTTAGAGGAGTTTGAGAAATTGAAAGAGAGAAATGAGAATCTGACTCAAGCTCTACAGAAGACCCTCTGGGAGAGGAGTGATGGTCGCTTGGACATTGAGAGGTTAGAAAAGCTAAAGGTGGAGCATCTAGCCAGGATTGAGAAGTCAGAGGATTACATTAAGAAGTCTAGGGCTGGAGAACAGATCTTGAAGAACGCCTGCAAAGAGGCCCAATTCCAGAGAGCTAGGACTGATTTGTATCTGAAGGAAAGTCAGGCTAGGTGGGTCAGGATCACCGAAGCCCGTACTCAGGAGGATAAAAGGACTCAGGATAAGATTGAGCAGCTGGAAGCTAGTGCAAAAGAGCAACAGGAAGCCCTGGCAGCAGCCCAGAGAGAGATCTCAGAGTTGAGGATTAAAGCTGGTGTGAAGAGGTCAAAAGACCAGAGTCGACACAGGAGACTAACTGCAATTGTCACTACCAGGAATCTCCTCATCAGGAATCTTACAGAGCGTCCAGCTGATCCTGTGACTGAAGCACTTCTCAAGGAATTTCAGGAGGATGAGTTTGGTCTTGGTGTTTGACTTTTGCTTGTTGTTGCTTTCATTTCATGTATTTTTCTTTATGTTGTATTTTTGACCCCTCAGAGGGCATGTATTGTAAAAAACAAACTATGTATCATTCACTTGTTGTAATATATGTGTTGTTTTGTTTTATCTGATTTCTTCAAGCAACATCACAAGCATCTTCATCAAGGGTCTGGAAAGGTCAAAACCAAGTGCCAAGCCGGATACCTTGGAAACAAATAAGCATACTGCATTGCATACTAACCTTTTGTTTTGTTTTGTAGGTTTTGTTTTGTTGTTACTAACTCTGTTGTGAGTTCAGGAACTATTGCTCGACGTCGGGTGTTTCCACTCAACCGTCCACACAGATATCCCACCCGCAACAATCTTTCGGGTATACAAATGGACCAAGTACAGCAGGACCTTACAGAGGTCAGGACTCAAATGGCCAATGAAAGGCTAGAAATGAGGAATCAGATGACACAATTTATGGAGGTGATGAACAATATGGCTCAAAGCCAAGAGAGGTTAAGAGCACTGGTAGAGGGGAGGAATCAGGAAGACCCTCATCCAGGGACTGCTGGGACAAGCAACAATGAGAGAGTCCAACCTCATGTCAATCCCCCAGTCTATGGACCCCACCTGCATCCAGAGATCAACATCCCTATTAATGTACAAGGGACTGCCACTGCAGGTAGAGTGCTGCAAGAAGACCCCCAGGAAGATCAGTTCACAGTGATGGGAGCTGGGGAGGAAGCCTATGACAGAAGGCTAGAGGAGATTGCTGAGAAACTGAGGTCCCTGGAGTCCCAGAATTCTTTGGGCTTTGATGTTATGGACATGGGTCTAGTGGACGGGGTCAGGATTCCCCACAAATTTAAACCACCATGTTTTGAGAAATACAACGGGACTTCCTGTCCCCGGACCCATTTACAATCCTTTCTGGGGAGGCTGAAGGCATATACCATGGACGAAAAGCTATGGATGTTTTATTTTGAGGATAGCTTGACAGGAGCTTCAAGGGAATGGTACTCTCACCTGACCAGAGCAACCATCAGGTGCTGGAAGGACTTGGCAGAAGCCTTCATCAGACAGTATCAGTACAACTTGGATATGGCTCCCAACAGGACCCTCCTGATGGGAATGTCACAATCATCCAGGGAAAGCTTCCGAGAGTACGCTCAAAGGTGGAGACAACTTGCTGCTTCTGTCCAGCCACCCATGTCAGAGAGGGAGATGGCTGATATGTTTATGAACACCCTCCAAGGGACATACATTGATAGGCTAGCTGCCTTTTCTTCCACTAGCTTTGCTGATGTGGTCATAGCCGGGGAAAGAATTGAAAGCCTATTAAAGATGGGTAAGATTTCTGACAACGGTGCAAGCTCGTCCAACAACCCAAGAAAGCCTTTTGTAGGCCCAAGAAGAACTGGTGAGACCAATGCTATCCATACCAGCAGGGGCAGACCCCAATATGTTCATAGGTCTGTGGCAGCAGTCACCATTCCCTCTCCAATTCATCCTCAACCAGCTTATCAACCACAGAAACAGAATTACCAGCAACAAACTCAGTACCCTCCTCAGAGAAATTATAACAACAGCAACACCAACAACAACAATCAGCAGAAACCATTCCAACAGAGACCTTCTCAGGCCAATAGGGTGATCGATCCGATCCCTATGCCCTATGCCACATTATTGCCACAACTCCTAAAACTCAACCTAGTTGAGCTAAGGACGTTGGCACCTCCAGATCCTTCCAGTCTACCCAGAAATTATGACGCCAGCGCCAGATGTGCTTTTCATTCAAATGCACCTGACCATAGTACAGAGAAGTGTAGAGCTTTGCACATGAAGGTACAAGACCTGGTAGACTCCAAAGCTCTAAATTTTGCACCACCACCAAATGTTAACAAGAACCCTATGCCACACCATGGTGGTCCCAGAATCAATGCTATTGAAGAAGACAAGCCGTCTTACTTGATAACCAGTGTGGGTCAGATTCGGACACCCTTGGTGGAGATCAAAGCTCAACTCCTTGAATGTCAAATATTCCCGGGATGTGAGTTAGGGTGTGCTTATTGCAACATTTCAGTGAATGGTTGTGATAACTTGAAGGATGGCATAGATGGTCTCATCCAGAGTGGCCTGCTTCAAATCACAACATCAATACCTACCAATCCAGCAATCTCCTTAACCACAGTTCCCGAGTCTCCTACAACTGCAACAACCATTGTTCCAAACAACTCTTCAATCTCATCAACAAATGCTTCATCTGTTACTTCAACGGACCAAATATCAGCAAACATCCCTTCTACAACTTCAGCACCCCTTCATTCAGAAACTCCTACAACAACAACACCCATCCTTCCGGCAATGTCTCCTACAACATCAGCAACCAACAATGAAAGTGTCTCAACAGTTACAATTTATTATGATCCTGCCAATGATTCCGCCTACAACTCACAAAATGTCACTCCTACTAGAGCACCAGTCACAATATATTATGATCCACAGACTATCATGGTCCCTTCTGCAGCTGCCATCAGTCCAGTCACTATCACAGTGCCTGGGCCAGTACCTTATGAAAGCAGTAATGCCATCCCTTGGCATTACGGCTCCGATCTATACTGCGGAGGACAGAAAATCACTTTTGAATCATCAACTTCTTCACCACAAATAGACAATGTGGGTGGAGGCGGAGGCTTCACTCGAAGCGGACGTCTCTTTGTCCCGTAAATTCAAAGACCCACTGCTGAAGCAGAAGCTGCTGCCAAGGCAAAAGGGAAGAGCATGGTGCAAGAAGAACAAGTTGTTAAAGAAGCTTTGAAAACACCTTTTGATCAAGAAGTTGATGAATTCATGAGAATCATCAAGAAAAGTGATTACAAGATAGTGGACCAGCTTCACCAGACGCCTTCCAAAATCTCCATTCTATCATTGCTTATGTGCTCCGAGGCTCATCGGAACGCGCTACTCAAAGTCTTGCACGCAGCTTATGTGCCAGAAGAGATCACAGTCAATCAGTTGGAAGCTGTGGTTGGAAATGTCAATGCTAGTAATGGACTAGGATTTACCAACACTGATTTGACTACGGAAGGCCGCAATCACAACAAGGCTTTGCACATTACCATGGAGTGTAAGGGTGCAGTTCTTTCACATGTACTGGTAGACACAGGGTCATCCCTCAATGTCTTGCCTAAAAAAGCCCTTGTGAAGCTGGAGTATGAAGGATTGGCATTACGTCCCAGTAACTTGGTAGTGAGAGCCTTTGACGGCTCTAAGAGATCAGTTCTGGGAGAAATTGAGTTGCCTATAACGATTGGCCCACAAACTTTCAAAACGACCTTCTATGTGATGGACATTCAGCCTGCCTACAGCTGTTTGTTGGGTAGACCATGGATTCATGCCGCTGGCGCAGTTACGTCTACCCTTCACCAGAAGTTAAAATTCGAGTGGGAGGGCCAAGTCATTACTATTTGTGGAGAGGAGGATATTTTTGTTAGCCATCTGGCTACATACAAGTATATTGAGATGGATGGGGAGATCCACGAAACAATGAGTCAAGGGTTCGAGGCCTTGAATATTAATGAAACCTCTGCTGTACTTGGGACTTCCATCACATCTTACCAGCAAGCCCGGAGGGTTGTGGAAGAAGGGAATGCTCAAGGCTGGGGCAAACTGTTGCCTGTGGAGAAGAAAGAGGATAGATTTGGGTTGGGATACAAACCAACTCAACAAGATCAAGCAGAGGCTGCTGAGAAGTCCAACTTTGTTAGTGGGGGGATGCTCACCCCTGATGCTGTCAACAACTTGGAAGATGAGTCGGAAGATGAACGCAACCTGGAGAGCTGGATACGTCCAAGGATCCCGGGGAGCCGTATCTCAAACTGGTCTTCCCAGGAAATTATAAGGGTTACTCCTGCAGAGTGATTATTATTTCCTGTATATTTTAAGCATGCATCAAGTCTTGCATCTTGCCCAAGATGACAAGATTCATTTTGTAATCGGGCCATCTGTAATTTTTGTGCAACAAGATTAATCAATGAAATATCAGACATCTTTTGCAAATGAGTCTTTTTTTCCGCTCACTGTTTTTCCATTTTTCTTTTTGTACAAAAAATAAATGGCAATGTTTTCAAAATGACAACTTTATTTCACTTTTCTAAACAAGATTAAAATCAATCACTAAAATGAACAAACTGAACCCTTGCAGAGAGTGCCTTCCAGACCGCACCGACAATAACACGGCTATGACTTCGTATGACTCTGACAATCCGATCAATCAAGCTGATGAAGGGGTTGAAGAAGATTACGAGCTTCCTGAAGAGTTAGCCAGATTGTTGAGACAAGAGGAGAAGGTTATCACTCCTCATCAGGAGGAGGTGGAAACGATTAATCTTGGTACAGATGAAGAGGTGAAAGAAGTTAAAATCGGGGCCTGCTTACAAGACTCAGTGAAGAAACAACTGATTGACCTGCTTCAGGAATATGTGGATGTGTTTGCTTGGTCTTATCAAGATATGCCAGGGTTGGACATCGATATTGTCATGCACAAGCTGCCTTTGAGGGAAGAACGCCCACCAGTCAAACAGAAACTGCGCCGTACTCGCCCAGACATGGCAATGAAGATCAAAGAAGAGGTACAAAAGCAGTGGGACGCCGAATTCCTTGCTGTAACTAGCTATCCGCCGTGGGTTGTTAACATTGTGCCTGTTCCAAAGAAAGACGGCAAGGTAAGGATGTGTGTTGACTACCGGGACCTGAACAGAGCCAGCCCAAAAGATGATTTCCCATTACCTCACATTGATGTATTGGTGGATAATACGGCTCAGTTCTCGGTATTCTCCTTCATGGATGGATTTTCAGGATACAATCAGATCAAAATGTCACCTGAAGACATGGAGAAGACAACCTTCATCACACCCTGGGGCACGTTCTGTTACAAAGTGATGCCATTCGGATTGAAGAATGCTGGTGCAACATATCAACGGGCTATGGTAACATTATTCCACGATATGATCCATAAAGAAATCAAGTGTTATGTGGATGACATGATTGCCAAGTCCCTTACAGAAGAAGACCACCTGGTAAATCTGCTGAAGTTATTCAAGCGTCTGAGGAAGTACAACTGAAGCTGAACCCCAACAAGTGCACATTCGGGGTGCGATCTGGTAAGCTGCTGGGTTTTATCGTAAGCGAGAAAGGGATTGAAGTAGACCCTGATAAAGTCAAAGCCATTCAAGAAATGCCTGCACCGAAGTCTGAAAAAGAAGTTCGAGGGTTTCTAGGTAGATTGAACTACATCTCAAGGTTCATATCTCACCTTACTGCAACCTGTGAACCTTTGTTCAAACTGTTAAGAAAAGAACAGACGGTCAGGTGGAACGAAGACTGCCAGAGGGCTTTTGACAAGATCAAAGAATACCTGCAAGAACCACCAATCCTTATGCCTCCAGTTGAAGGAATACCTTTGATAATGTACTTGACAGTATTAGAAGAGTCGATGGGGTGTGTGTTGGGCCAGCATGACGAGTCTGGTCGAAAAGAGTATGCAATATACTACCTAAGCAAAAAGTTTACCGACTGTGAACAACGTTATTCACTGCTCGAGAAAACTTGTTGTGCTTTAGCGTGGGCTGCTCGCCGACTGAGACAGTATATGTTGACCCACACTACTTTATTGATATCCAAAATGGACCCAGTTAAGTACATTTTCGAGAAGCCAGCTCTTACCGGACGGGTTGCGAGATGGCAAATGATTCTCACAGAGTATGACATTCAGTACACATCTCAGAAAGCCATCAAGGGCAGTGTATTGTCTGAATATCTTGCTGAGCAACCTATTGATGATTACCAGCCTATGAGATTTGACTTCCCTGATGAAGACATCATGTTCATAAAAGCAAAAGATCATGAAGAGCCTATTCACACTGAAGGGCCTGACCCGGAGGAAGAATGGACTATGATGTTTGATGGGGCTGTTAATATGAATGGTCATGGTGTTGGCGCAGTACTCATTACACCTAAAGGAGTTCACATGCCTTTCTCGGGAAAGCTCACTTTCAACTGCACTAACAACGAAGCTGAATACGAAGCTTGCATTATGGGTCTTGAGGAAGCCATTGACCTCAGGATCAAGACCTTGACTGTATTTGGAGATTCAGCTCTGGTAGTTAATCAAACCAACGACAAATGGTACACCCACCAGGATCATCTGATACCTTACAGGGATTATACAAGGAGGTTACTGACTTTCTTTACAACGGTCAAGCTTGAGTATATCCCTAGCGACGAGAATCAGTTTGCAGATGCTCTGGATACCATTTCATCAATGATCAAAGTTCAAGCTGCAAACTTTGTACCTCAGATTTCAGTGTCCAGACTTAACAGACCAGCATATGTATTCGCAACAGATGTTGTCAAAGATGATAAGCCTTGGTTCCATGACATTAAGTGCTTCTTGGAGGATCAAACATACCCATCTGGGGCATCTTCCAATGATAAGAAGACTTTAAGAAGGCTCGCTGGTAGTTTCTTTCTGAACACTGATGGTTCCCTATACAAGAGAAACTTTGATATGATACTCCTCAGATGCGTTGATAGAACAGAAGCAGACTTGTTGATGCACGAGGTGCACGAAGGATCCTTTGGTACCCATGCAGGAGGGCATGCCATGGCTAAGAAATTGCTAAGATCAGGCTATTACTGGATCACAATGGATGCCGACTGTTGTGCCTATGCCAGAAAATACCATAAATGCCAGATCTATGCGGATAAGGTGCATGTGCCTCCCAATCCTCTGAATGTGATGTCTTCACCTTGGCCCTTTGCTATGTGGGGCATTGATATGATTGGCAAGATTGAGCCAACTGCTTCAAATGGCCACAGATTCATCTTGGTAGCCATTGATTATTTTACCAAGTGGGTTGAAGCAGCGTCATATGCAAATGTTACAAGACAAGTGGTAGCCAGATTTCTGAAGAGAGATATAATCTGTCGATACGGAGTTCCCGAGCGAATCATTACTGACAATGGTTCCAACTTAAACAACAAAATGATGGCTGAGCTATGCCGGGACTTCAAGATCCAACACCACAATTCTTCTCCTTACAGGCCAAAGATGAACGGCGCTGTCGAGGCAGCTAATAAGAATATCAAGAAGATTGTGCAGAAGATGGTAATTACTTACAAAGACTGGCATGAAATGCTACCGTTTGCCTTGCATGGGTACCGCACGTCAATCAGGACATCCACTGAGGCAACACCGTATCAGCTTGTATATGGAATGGAAGCAGTCCTACCTGTTGAAGTTGAGTTACCCTCTCTGAGGGTGTTGATGGATGTTAAGCTGAACGAAGCAGAATGGGTCCGGTCCCGATACGAACAACTGAGTCTGATTGAAGAGAAAAGGTTGGCTGCAATCTGTCATGGGCAGTTGTATCAGAAAAGAATGAAGAGAGCCTTCGATCAGAAAGTCAGGCACCGAGAGTACCAAGTGGGAGATCTTGTGCTGAAAAGAATCCTCCCTCCTCATACAGACCACAGGGGCAAATGGACTCCGAACTATGAAGGACCATTCGTTGTAAAGAAAGTTTTCTCTGGTGGAGCACTGATGCTCAGCACCATGGATGGTGAAGATTTCCCGTCCCCTGTGAATTCAGATGCAGTTAAAAAATACTTCGCATAAAAATGACCCGCTGGACACAAAAACAGAATGTAAGTCCAGGCAAAAATAGGGCATCCCGGCGAGTCAAAAACAGAATAAAAGACTCGGGCGAAAATAAGGGAAAATAAACAAAAAAATGTACACCCGCTGAGTTGAAAAGCCGCATTGGACAGCTCAGGAAAAAATGGGTATCCCGATGGATTGAAAATCCGAAAGGGCGGTCCATGCAAAATAAGGGAGTAAGCGAACAACTGCACTTCGAATTCGTCTGTATTACCTACAACTTGGTAAACCTCGAAAGGATCAAGCTTCCGTCAGAATCAACCTTCTTCAGAAAGCAAGACGAGAAGAGCGTCAAAAGTCATACGGGTCATAGAAAGAAGGGAAGCTCCTTGAAAGCGTCGAACAACATTGCCAGCATTTTGTTTCTCAATTTGTAACAATTTCCTCATTTCAGGAGATTCGTTTCTTTGACTGTATCTTGCCAATTCAGGGCATTTGAATCAATAAAATCATATTTTTCAGTCATGTTTCGTTATGTACATTCTTATTTGCAAGAATGTCTGATATCTTAAAGGAAACTGATTGCATGAATACAGATGCTAAATTTTTTTAAAAAAATAAAGAAAAAAGCACGTGCTTACAGGGAATATATTTACTCTCAGAAGTGTCTCACTCCTATGACGGAATCCAGTAAGGGATGCCTCGGGATTACTTGGGCGTTTCTCTGTCTTTGCAGGATTGCAGTTATTCAACAGCACAACATGGGGCATGAGAGCTTCATCCCAGCAAGCTGGCAAATCAACACTCACTCAGTCTTAGCACTCAAGGTGTTTTCTCCCCAGCTGAGTTGCCACTTGTTGCTCCCCCAGCCAAGTTGCCAATCATTCTTCCTCAGTCAAGTACAAAAGTCGGGGAACCATCTCCCCACAAAGTTCCAGCCTCTATCCAGAAGAGAAACGCACGAAGGAATCACAACAGAGTAACGAAAGATTCTACAAACCCCAGCTGGGTCCCTCATTTATAGGAATAGGTCCATCACTGACCCTTCTCCCCAAGCAGAGTCATTTCATCAGGTCTACCAATGATCTTATCCCCAGCTGGGATGTCCACGTCAAGCAGATCAACCAGAGATCTACACAACATTGGGATCCGAATCCCGGATCGGTATCTTTTGCATAATCATAGCATTAGCATCATATTCACCCCACAAAGCGTAGCATTCTGTTTAATACGGAGCATTACGGCAGAAATCAAACATGTAGCATAATCATAAGCCATGGTATGAATCAACACTTGTGAATATTATCAACCCCTCAACAATATACAGAACACCCCCCAGGGTCCCCAGCAAAAGCAGTTGCCTCACATTCACCAATACAAATACATACTCCTTGTGGCACCCGTCCGTGTCTCATCCCCAGCAGAAAGCCAAAGACATCCCCTTTGCACTCACGGATACTTGTATATATAACTTTCTTGACATCCGTCCATGTCACTCTCCCCAACACAGTAACCTAAACACTTTGTATACCAGATATTTTGGCACTCGCCTGTGTCGTTCTCCCCAGCAGATTGAACACTCATCTATACATCACTCATACTTTCTACTCGTACTTATACAGATACTCGTCCGTATCTTGTATACACCATTTATATCCCCGCAGATTCGACACTCGTCCGTGTTCTTTGTTAACTCGTTGGTACTCGTCCGTATCATCATCTCAGAACATGCGTCAAGCGTTTGTTTCTACCTGATACTCGTCCGTATCATAGGTCTTAAGGATGCTCGTCCGCATCTTTAATCCATGCACCGTGTCAAACCCTTTTTGTCTTCTCAAATATAGATACTCGTCTGTATCTACTATTCCCCAGAAGAGTTCTTTCAGATTCAACACTCGTTCGTGTTCCTTGTTAACCAGTTGATACTCGTCCGTATCATCATCTCGGAACACGTGTCCGTATTTGTTTCTACTTGATACTCGTCCGTATCATAGTCTTAAGGATGCTCGTCCGCATCTTTAATCTATACACAATACCAAACACTTATACCCTTTATTTCTTGGATATAAACACTCGTCCGTGTTTACTATTCCCCAGTAGATCGCCAACAAAACAATTTTCTTTTCTATCCAACATTCGTCCTATGTCATGATAAACCCTGAGAGCAGCCGTACCCTGCTAGGTGGTCGTCCTCCGCCTCTTGATGGTCGTCCTTCATCATTTTATCCAATGGCCGTCCCCATTGTTGATTTTGGTTATCTGACATTCGTCCTATGTCATGATAAACCTTGAGAGCAGCCGTCCCCTGCTAGGTGGTCGTCCTCCACCTCTTGATGGTCGTCCTCCATCATGCTCATCCGATGGCCGTCCCCATCGTTGACCTTTTTATCCGGCATTCGTCCTATGTCGCGATATTTTCGGCAGCCGTACCCTGCCAGGTGGTCGTCCTCCACCTTAGATGACCGTCCCTCATCTTACCCAACAGAGCAGCCGTCCCCTGCTAGGTGATCGTCCTTCACCTTTGATGAACGTACCTCATCATCTGTTTATTTCATTTATTCTTTAACCCGATGGTCGTCCCCGTCGTGGTCCCTTTTCCTTTTCCTGATGATCGTCCTTCATCAGTTTAGCCCGATGGCCGTCCCCATCGTTGGTAACATTACTTTATGAACTTGATGGCCGTCCCCATCAATTTCCATTAATCCCTAGAGAATTTTACAACTTTATCTTGATGGCCGTCCCCATCATATTCCTTTTTCATCCCCAGCATGTCGGCCGTCCCCGTCATTGCCTTATTTCCCGCACTTTTTCCAGCATGTCGGCCGTCCCCGTCATTGCTCTTTACCCAGCGGTCGTCCTCTGCTCGACGGTCGTCCTCCATCGCCCATACTTTACAATATACTTTATTTTCCTTTACAATCTATATCCCTTTTCCTCTTCATTCTGTGAGTGCAAATTTTGGACTGTCTTTGGTATTCAACCACAAGTTATCTCGTTTGCCTGATAAGCCGTCGCTTACATCCTGCACAGCTAACTCATGTTTGAATAGGGGCAGCTGTAAACACCCCAAATTTGCCCTCACCCATTCACACCATGGCTTGTGATCATTTCATATGCATAAACCCAATCATAATATCTCATATCCCATTTTTGATCCACTGCATAGATTCTAAGTCATCTGCATCTAGGGTTTGTGATTTGAGCAGTCCAAGAGCTTCTTGAGCCACTCCAAAGGCCATCAATCACTTCAAAGGGATCCATGTATGTTCTAATAGCATATTATATCCTCTCAAAGTCAAGAATGCCAAAGAATCACAAGAACTGAGGATGGTATGGAAGCAGAGCCAGGCTTGACTGCACAGATGACCTAGAATTAGGGTTTTGGTTTCAGAGGCCATAAATCCAAATTTTTTTGTCATTCTTGTTTCTATTGGTCTCTATAGGGTATAGGGAGTATGCATATCAATTTTCATGAAGAAATTCCATGGGGAAGTCACCTGATCAAGAGTTGACTTTTCAAGCAAGTCAGTGCAAAATCAGGGCATCTGAGGCCCCCAATGACCCAACCAAAGGGTGTTCTTCATCATTTTGATTGTATATGATATTTATTTTATCATAGAAGAGGTTGGAAGTTCACAAAATTGAAGAATTTCAAGTCTTTTGCAAAGTTGACTTTTTGGGCCAGTTTGACTTTTAATGAAAATGCCATTTTAAGCAACTTTTTCAACCCTTACTTTTTGATTCAAGAAAGCTTCAAATGAAAAAACTTTGGTCATGAAAGTTGTAGAATAGATCTTTCCCTTTTCAAAAAGTACAAGAACATGACCTAATTCATTTTTGAGTTTTTCTTGTTAGGGTACCCAAAAACCCTAGGAAACTTAGGAAATTCATAACTTTTATTAGGTTAAGAGTTAGAACCCCTCCTTTGGGCAATGAGTTTGTGTAGGATTAGGGTTCCCTTGATTGCATTTTCAATTTTTTATCTTGATGTTTGCTCCTGATTTTGGTTTTTGTTTGATGCTTTGATCATAAACCCTAATTTGGGCTTCCATATGCATCCATCTTGCATTTGCATTCATACCTTGACTTGCCATAGCATTTTGTGTATCCATTTGATTCATTTGACATCTTAAGACATATTGTAAGCATGTTTGATCATTGCACCTTGCATTTGTCATGTTGTATGCCATTTGCACTTCATAACTTTTCATGTATGATCATGGTCCTTAACTTGCTTCTCTTGCATCCATTTGTTCATATGATCATCCTCATGACTTGTTTCATGTTTGCATCATCTCATAGCATCATTGTAATCTCATATATGCTTCTGGTTTTGATTTGCATCATGTCATTTCATCTCATCTTGCATTGTATTGCATTCTTTTCATTAACTTTTCAGGTGGTAAGTAACTTTGAGAAGTGAATTTGCCTTCACTTCTCACATTTTCTTTTCATCCCTCTTATGCATCATTGCTGCATTTTGTCTTGTGTTTGAGATTGAGCTTGCTCTTTCTTCTTCTTCTCACTTTCTTTCCTCAAGTGACTTGACTTCTTGAATGAAGCAAGTTACTTTGCTTCTCTTGGCTCCTTTCATCTGCTTCCTGGTGGTTCCTTTGAATATTTCTCTTATTAACCTCACAAACCTTAGGAACAACCAAGCATGACAATGATTAGGGTTTTGATTAGTCCCCCATTTAGATTTTACCTTTGTGTCTCATTGAGTCTTCTCTTCTCATCTCACAATCAAGGACTAAACCCTAAAGGCTTTGAGGCTTTGTGATTAAGCTTATGCCTGCATCCTTCTATTAGGATGGAGTGTATAACTTTAATCCTAAGTGTTGAACCCTTAATGTGTTTAACTCCTCTAATCAATTCACATAATAATCATCAAAGACATCACACTTGTAACTTGGGCCTTGCATTAGGGTTCTAATTCTTCCTTAATTGGTTAAGAAGGACTAACCCTAGTGTTAATGGACAAGTCCCCCTCAAGTTGTCTTACAAACCATAAAATTCACTTCATCACCTCACCATTAAATAAAATCCACTTAATCAAAGGCTTGTTTTGTCATGAGTTTAATCCCTAATCATGGATTAAGTTGAGGAGCTTTCCTCAGCTTAAACATTCTCATCTATTATCCTTCTAATAGGATGGTGTAATGAGTCTGTTTAATCCTTGATTATGGCTTAACCTCATTACTAAACACTAAACAAAAACAACAAAAACATCTAAATAATCACAAATAGGTTAATGATCTTAATCCTACATCAAAGGTGATTAAGTGTGAGAAGCTGACTTCACACTTAAGGTAATCTCATTACCCCTAATCAGAGGGAGGATGTGATGAGTTTACTAACCCATTGGTTTAGGCTTAAGCTCATCAACTTATGACAAACTTTCAAAAGCAATAAAAGATTGAAAACACAAAAAACAGACAATAATCGTCTCCTTCGGGATTCTTTTCTCATCTCATTCACTCATAAACGAGAACTTGCTTCTTCCGTCTAATGCAAGACAGTTTGCACCTGAGCCAGACAGGTCATACACTTGAGCATTGACAAGCAAGCAGTTCACAAGTCAATTCACCTTTCAGTCTCTTTGGGTCGAACTACGGTGTTCTGACTTCCTCATTGCACGAGAGGATACGTAGGCATAACTTAACAGTTATCGAACAAAAGTCTCTGTATATTCCCCCCTCCTCCCAGCTTTATTCTTTTAGCCTCATGATCTTGGGCATTTTATTCCTACACTGACACTGTATATATTTACACACTTCACATTTCTTTTACACTGACACCTGTACATTTTCTTCCAGCCTCTTTATACACAAATTGCACTGACACTACCCCTTTTGAACACAAATCTTTTAAGCGTGGATCCCGTCGAGTACGACGGACAATCTGGGTGCTAATACCTTCCCAGGTTGTAACCAACCCCCTTTCTCAGTCTCTCTGGTTCGCAACCGTCTTATCCATATTTTTCTAGGTCTATGCAGCATTGCCTTTCCTTCGGGATAAAAATGCCTAGCTGGCGACTCTATTCATTCCCTGTGAGTTCACTCCTGTGTGTTCTCACACCCTCCTTTCGCCGACCGTTCACGTCTGTACCTTTATCTGGGGCATTCCCATTTATCGGGAGCGACAGGCACTATCACAAGACCAACAATGTTTATAGTCATCGCTTCTAGGGACAACTACAACTTGTTGTTGGGTAGAGAGTGGATCCATGGAGTGGGAGTTGTACCTTTGTCCATGCATCAACGCATAGTCATCTGGCGCCCCGATGGCATCGTCGAAAACATTGAAGCAGACCAAAGCTACTTCATGACTGAAGTAAACAATGTGAACAGTCGAAGCTTCGACAAAAACTTGGCTCACATAGCTCCTTACAATCCAGCTGAGTTTGACTTAAATGCATCAGACAATGCCTATTGCTCCATGTTTTTTCACCCAACACATGGTTTTCAATGGGACAAAGAAGTGATTGGTGAACCAAGCCAGGCATGGGGAACTTCTAAATAGAACTAGCTGGTTGGGGTAGCGAATTCGACGATGATGATGAGTGAAACATCAGCATTAAATAAACTGGAGGCCTATATGGCCGAAAATAAACTAAAAGCGGCTCTAGAGGCCGAAATAAAATACATGGCTGTCGAAGCCAATAAAGAAGATTTAGGCTCACCACGCCTTCACCGGGGAATTAACGGAGAAGATAAATATGACATGATGAACAGATGGCAAGATCAAAAGCTTGATGCCATTTATGATGACGAACCTTTGGGGTTCGAAAAGGATCTAGTATCAACTAACGTGAAGATGGAGGCACAGGACCCTTTGGAGGAAATCAATCTGGGTTTGGGGGCAGAAAGAAGACCAACCTATATAAGTGCTAACATGGACCCCCAGTTCAAAGTCGAATTAGTTCAGTTGTTGGAGGAGTTCAAAGACTGCTTCGCATGGGACTATGACGAAATGCCAAGCCTCGGTAGAAGTTTAGTCGAATTAAAACTTCCTATCATGGAAGGGAAGAAGCCTGTAATACAGACTCCAAGGAGAATTGCACCAAAAGTCCTGTCGAAAATAAAAGAGGAGGTCGAAAGACTTCTCAGATGCAAATTTATTCACCCAACCTGGTATGTCGAATGGATTGCAAATATTGTACCTGTCATAAAGAAAAATGGCACTTTGAGGGTGTGTATTGATTTTAGAGACCTAAATTCAGCCACACCCAAGGATGAATATCCTATGCCAGTGGCAGAAATGTTAGTAGACTCTGCAGCAGGTCATGAGTACCTAAGCATGCTAGATGGATACTCTGGCTATAACCAAATCTTCATTGCAGAAGAGGACGTTGCCAAAACAACCTTTCGTTGTCCTGGAGCAATAGGGACCTACGAATAGGTAGTTATACCCTTTGGTTTAAAAAATGTTGGGGCTACGTACCAAAGGGCCATGAATTCTATTTTCCATGATTTCATTGAAACATTCATGCAAGTATATATTGATGATATTGTGATAAAGTCTGTTTCAGGAAAACATCATTTAGACCATCTTTGACAATCCTTTGAAAGGATGAGACAATTTAGTTTAAAGATGAATCCCATAAAATGTGCATTTGGCGTGCAGGCATGAGATTTCCTAGGTTTTGTGGTCCACAAAAGGGAATTGAAATAAATGCCAACAAAGCTAAAGCAATAATGGAGGTGAATGCTCCATCAACAAAGAAAGGATTGAAATCATTGCTGGGAAAAATCAATTTTCTAAGAAGATTCATTTCAAACCTCAACGATAAGACGCAAGCTTTCTCTCCTCTACTTCGACTCAAGAAAGAAGACTTCACTTGGGGGCAAGGACATCAAGATACTTTTGACAGGATAAAAGGATACCTAGCTAGTCCTCTAGTCTTGATGCCTCCCAGTAGGAAAAGAAGCATGAGATTGTACATATCAGCATCCGACAAGACCTTAGGAAGTATGTTATGTCAAGGGGATGAAAATGGCGTTGAAAGAGCCATTTACTATCTCAGCAGAGTCTTAAACGACGCTGAAACTAGATATAGTGTAATAGAAAAATTATGTTTGTGTGTATTTTTCTTGTACTAAATTGAAGCACTATATAAAACCAGTTGATGTATTTGTATCATCTCATTTTGACGTAATAAAACATATGTTGTCTAAACCTATTTTACATAGTCGAATTGGGAACTGGGCTCTAGCATTAACTGAATATTCCTTGAAATAGCTGCCTTTGAAAGCTGTAAAAGGGCAAGTGGTGGCTGACTTCATAGCAGACCACTCCATAAATGAAAAAGAAATAAAATACGTCGAATTACAGCCATGGAGGCTATATTTTGACGGTTCCAGCCACAAAAATGGTGTAGGTATTAGAATATTGATTATTTCTCCTGATAAAATTCCAACAAAAATGGTGTAAGTATAAGGTCGAAAACCCTTGCTCAAACAATGAAGCCAAATATGAAGCTTTAATTGTTGGACTTGAAGTATTATTGGAATTAGGGGCATTAAGAGTCGAAATAATGGGCGACTCAGAACTAGTAATAAAACAATTAACCATAGAATACATATGTGTCAAAGAAAATATGATCATGTACTTCGTTATAGCCAACAGACTCCTCAAACAATTCGACACGGTGATTTTCAAACACATCCCTAGAATAAAAAATCAAGAAGCCAACGACCTGACTCAAATTGCATCAGGTTATAAAGTGTCGAAAGAAAAACTAGAGACTTCTATTGGGGCCAGGGGAAGAGTTGTGCCGACCAAATTATCCCCATCATATTTAGAAACAATAAAACTTGGTTATGGGGATGATGTAAACTTTGAAATTTTTAACATAGATAATTCAGAGAGAGAAGATTGGAGAAAACCCATCAAAGAGTATCTCCAAGATCCAAACCAAAAGGTTGAAAGAAAAGTAAGATACAGAGCTTTAAGCTACGTACTTTTTGGAAACGAACTATTCAAAAAGACCACAGAGAGAGTCTTGCTAAGATGTTTAGGCGAAGAAGAAGCCTACATAGCTTTGTCGAATGTACATAGTGGTACATGAGGTGTACACCAGGTAGGACAAAAGATGAAATGGATGTTATTTAGACAAGGTT
This sequence comes from Lathyrus aphaca, assembly GCA_963966055.1. Classification (NCBI taxonomy): domain Eukaryota; kingdom Viridiplantae; phylum Streptophyta; class Magnoliopsida; order Fabales; family Fabaceae; genus Lathyrus; species Lathyrus aphaca. The sequence continues at coordinate 336,745,595 of OZ014519.1, read as the reverse complement.
TGTATTGCCCAACCATGTTAAAATATTGTGTCGAATTCGCAAAAGGGTGCCAAGAGTGTCAACTCCATGCAGGCATACCACATGTCCCTGCGAGCGAATTGCATTCAATCGTAAAACCATGGCCATTCAGAGGTTGGGCCTTGGACTTAATTGGAGAAATTCGATCAGCTTCGTCAAAAGGACAAAAATACATCTTAGTAGGAGTTGATTACTTTACTAAATGGATCGAAGCCGTACCATTGGTGAATGTGGATCAGGAAGCAATCATATAATTTATCCAAAAATATATAATTTATAGATTTGGAATACCAGGAACAATAACCACTGATGAAGGGTCTGTGTTTACTGGTAGAATTATGCAAGCTTTTGCGAAGGAAACATGGTTTAAGTTATTAACATCTACACCCTATTATGCCTAGGCGAACGGACAAGTCGAAGCAGCAAACAAAGTGATAATAAATTTGATAAAAAAACATGTAGGTAAAAAGCCTAGAAATTGGCATAAAACCTTGGATCAAATTTTATGGGCTTGTCAAACGTCACCCAAAGAGGCCACTAACTCTACAACATTTAAACTAACATATGGACATGATGCAGTACTTCCAATCGAAATCTATTTACAGTCCATACGTGTCCAAAGACATCATGAGATCCCTTCAGAAATATATTGGAGCATGATGATGGATGAGTTGGTAGACTTGGATGAAGAAAGACTACGCGCGTTAGACTTAATAAGGAGACAAAAAGAGAGAGTCGATAAGTCTTACAAAAAAAAAGTAAAATTTAAGGTCCTCCATGTGGGCGATTTAGTTTGGAAGGTAATACTTCCAATGGATCGAAAAGATAAATTAATGGGTAAATGGTCCCCCAAGTGGGAAGGGCCTTTTAAAATTTTAAGTGTTTTTTTCGAACGGTGCTTATGAAATCAAAGAAATAGGAAAAGACGAAAGAATATTTAAAATAAATGGCAAATATTTGAAAAAATACAAACCAATTCTGCAAGAACTAAAGATAAAAGCAGAATAATTATATTGATTTTGTTTCCAGAAAGAAAATGAGTCATTACAAAAGAGGCCTTCTAGGGCTGCAAAAGGAAAAAGATAAATAAACCTAGCTTTCTATTACAAAAGTTCTAACTCTAAAGGAAAGACTCCTTGAGCTCCATGAATTTCCTTTTCTAAACGGAGATTCGACAGTCACACAGACTTTTGTTATAAGACATATCGTCAATCTCTTTGCCCAATTGTTGAGCTCTGTCAGCATGATGAAGCCCTACCTTGATCTCTTCTTCGACTTCACCCTTTTTAGGTTTCTGAAGATCAGCCTTGCGTTTCTGCTCTTGGGAAATATTGTCTTCAAGATGGGCTATTTGTTCCTTGAAGCTGTGGATATTTCTATCACATTCAGCCACTTCTTGTGAATAAGTGTCAGAAAGTTTCGATAATTCTGAAACCTTATCAGTTGAAGCTGCCACAACATCCCATTCAGCAGCCTGGGTCTCTTTCTTGTTGGAGATCATGTGTATGATCTCCTTTCGACGGCCAAGATCTCCAACTACCACATCAATTATTTATGCGAGATCCATGACCAAACGAGTCGTATCAGCACTAGCCTCTAAAACATTGACTTGTTTGAGAAGCACTTTCAATTCAGGTTGTTGGTTGGGATCTTCCTCCAAGATTCGGAATAGATCAACACCAAGAATTTTAGTTTTGACTTCAGCCATAATGGAACTGAGAGTCTTAACCTCAGAGGTGGCCCCAGATTGGTCGAACTTCCAGAAGAATCTTGAAAATTATAGCGATTACTGAGCATGGTGTCGCTCCCGGGATTTTCATCCTAGTACAAACGCGAAAGTGGCGCAGAAAAGGTAGAGTCGCCAGTCAGACATTTTTATCCCGAATGAATGGGAAAGGTAATGTTGCACAAACCTAAGGAAGAAGGAAAGGACGAGGCCTTGCAAACCAAAGATCTGGGTCCGGAAGTCGGTTACGAACTGGGAAGGTATTAGCACCCCAAACCGTCCGTTGTACCCGACGGGATCCACACTTGTAAGTCTGTTTCAAAGGGTGAGAAATAAGATGTTGTTTGGATGAAAGAATGGCTATCTGGAATGGAAGTGAAATGAGAGGGAATTGGAAAAGAAAAAGGAACAAAGGGAGAAAATGTAGGGAAAATAAAGAATGTTCTCGAATGGGCTCTATCCCACTGCCTACGTACCTCATCGGGAAAATGAGGATCAGAGTCGTCGTAGTTCATCTAACTAAGGCGGGAATTTGTTTGTGTTTTTTAGGATGGCATTGTCATAGCTCTAGCTCAGGTGTTACCGGCTCTGACTCGAGGGTGTTTACCGTATCGCTGTTTGAACTGTCGAGACAAGTCTATTCGTCCGTAAAGAATGGGAGATGAGAAGAGAAGACGTGTTGTCTTGGTTTGTTGTCTTTTTATGAGAAGTGTTTTGAGCTTATGTTTATCGTGGGTACAACACTAAAGACTATGATACAGGAGCGAATACTTTCCAAGATCGCCCCCAATGGAACGTTTGCAAAGCATTCTAGAAGAGTGGAGGAGATCTCCACTAATCATTTCCCATATAGCTTAAGGCTTGTGGCATATTGTACCTACTTTCCTTTTAAATGTTTTTGATTTTTCTTCAAAGGTAAGAAGTGAGACTCAAATTGAGAAAGGAAAAAAAACTAAGGGGGACTAAGACACAACCCTAAGTTAGTTGAGTTTAAGGGTGACCTATGGTTAGTGAAGCTTGAAAGATTAAAGCTACCTAAGCAGATATTAGACTAGAAAAGCGAGTACAAAAATTAATAGTGAATGATATGACTCTCCTACGTCATGGTGGGTGAAAATGTGTATGAATCATAAATGAGGTGAAACGATGGATCGGGTGGGTCGGTTGCATGGTGCTGAGACGCACGACTTATGGTGTGCAACATACAAGGCTTGCTCTTGGGTGTATTGGAGTGGAGCGATGATAATCGAGGGATTCTAATGTCACATGAAACTTTATTTATTTATTTATTTGAAATTCTTTGATTTTGGGTCGAATAAATCCTTTTCTTTAATTTTGAAAATTGGTCATCTAACGCTTTATTTTATCTTTTTCTATCCTAATTATAGGTATCACATATAAAGTTCTAACTATTACATCACAAAGTATAAACCATAAAGAACATAAAAGCATAATTTAAAATATAGTCCAAGTCCATAAGCGAATCCTCGAAAAAAAAAACCTTGCACAAAAGGAAGATGTTAGTAAATGAAAGGAAGATGAGTATGCAAAAAATATGGCCAAGATGAATTAAAGTCAAAGTTTCAAGAATTTCTAAAATGCACATAAAACATATAAACAAATATAAAGGCTAATCGCTTCATGTAAACATACTTGAACGGTTTCTAAGCCTAAGTCCTAAAACTCAAGGATCCTAAATGATAACAAGCTTCTAAAATCAGTAGTTAAACCAAATCAAGTCATTCTAATATTCTAAGATCAAGCCTAATTAAACTAAGTCCTAATGCACTATAAAATCCTAAGCTAAACTAGGTGGATTTACAATGGAAAAATTGACTAAAGTCAATGCACTAAACAAATAGTAAAGTTCCTGGAAAAAATATTAAATTAAATTCCTAAGGTCTCTAACCTGAACCTAATATTGTGATAAAAAATCTCCTAAAACTTCCTAGCCTAACTATGTCAAATGGTCACTTAAAGGAACCTAAGATCTATTCACAATTTTGCACAAACTAAGCTACCAAAACAGTGGATAAAATAGCCTAAAAGATATAACAAAAATTATTCCAGGTTCTATTATAAGTCCGCTAATCATAACAAAAAGAATGGGCCAAAATCACACAGGAAGTGGGAGAAATAAAATGTGCAAAATAAAGTGTTCATTAAAGAAATCAATATAAAACTAATTAAATGGAAAATCAAAATTAAATTGAAAAATACCAAAATTCCGAAAGTAACAATATAGAAAATTTATAAAATGAGTTAGAAAGCTCCTATAATTTTTATGGAATTTTATTATTAATTTTAGTATTTTTTATGGATTTAAATTGAAAAGGTATTAAAACAGAAAATATAAAAAGGAAGAAAATAGAGAGGGTGAGAATAGAAACTTTTTCTAGTTAAAATACAAATGGGCTTCTGAATGTGGGGTGCAGATAGCAGTTTTTCTTAAGCCCGATTTGTGCTAAGCCTAGAGCTCCTTACCATGGTCTTTAGTCAACCTAGTTGACTAATCTGGGCCCTCTGATCTAAACTAAGATGTGATGATGTGGTTTGATAGTTCATATGAGAGAATGCATGATGGTTACGGTGGGGTGAAGTGCGTGTGATCAAAATTTGGTGGTCCTACCGGACGGTGACAAGTGTCACCTCCGGAGTGGACCACCGAAAAAGCATATTTATCTTCCAAGAAAAAGTCAAAAACATGGTGGTGGATTTATTAAGATTTATGGGTTTTAATTAGTTTAAACAGTATTGATTAAGTGGGTTTATGGCTTTCAATTTGTTTTGGTGAGTCTTTATGAGCTTAATTTTTAATTAATCTCAAAATCAATTATAACAAAACAACTTAACCAAACTATAACTAAACCTCAGAATGTGAAACAAAAACGACACAAATTACGCTCATAATTCGTCGTCTCCTCTCTCTCATCCCTAACTTCATCTTCCTCAAGAACAAAACCTTAGCCGCCGCCGTCCTCTTCTAATCAAACCACCACTACCCCGAGCAAATGCTGAAGAACCCCATCACCGCCACGAAACTCGCTACTCCTCTTACCATCACCTTCATCATAAACCAAAACCTAACTTAGATTCTCTTTTATCTCAAATTTGAAATTAAACCCTCAACCTCTCACACAGAAATCGCAACCTAAAGCCTACGCAAGAACAAAGCAAGTGAATTGCACCTTACAAACGAACAAAGACACTGGTTGGTGAACGAGGACGAAGACGCTTCGATATTGCGAGCTTGATGATGATACTGATGAACGAATGAGGATGCGTTGAAAATGCTTCCTTTGTCTCGATTCTGTCACAAAGTCGAAGATGAAGGCACTTCCTTCGTTTTCATCAGCAAGTGGTGCATTCAGGTATGTGTTTTGACTTTACTTCTCATTCTTCTTCCGTCTTTGATTTTCGGTTCTGATTTGTTGTTATTGTAATGTTCTTGCACGTGTGGTTGAAGATTGTTGATGATGTTGAATATGCGGCGAGGAAGGCCTGAAGGTGTGCCGTGAATTTGATATTAAGGTTGACGAGATTCACGTTTTCGTAGGAAGTTGCAGAGTGCGAGAGAGATTGATGAAGCTTTGATGGCAGAAAAACGAAGACGATGCGAAGAAAATCGGTGTTTCCGAACCTAAGGTTGCAGTTAATAGAATATCATTTGTTTCTGGTTTGTTTTCGCTTACTGCACTTAGATTTTCTTTCTTCTTTTTCAGGTTTCAGAACAACTAGAGATTGAAGAAAAAATTGAGGGTATGGGGAAGAATTTGTGGGAGTTCTTTGAAGAACTGTTGTTAGAGATTCAAGAGAAAATTGGAGGTTGAAGGAAATTGTTGAAGATGAAGAATGGTGGTGAAGTGGGTGAAGAATCTGGTTTTAAGAGGGAAACGAAAATGGAGGAAAATGATTTTTTTTCAAAATGGAGATGAAGTTCTGATTTTATAGAAGATGCACTGAGGAGTGGTTCCGAGATTTCACAGGTAATCGATTATGAGTTTGTTAGAGATTCGGTTAGTTTGTTAGAGCTTTGTTAGATTATGCAATTGAATTGGATTTGTGAACTCCCTTCTCTCATTCTTATGTGCACTCATTTTGATAATTTTGTAACCGAATTTCCGTTGGAGTTTGCACTTCTCAAACTGAGTTGTTTTTGTTTTCTGTCATGGTTTTGCAGGGGGTTTGAAGGTTGATGAAGAGAATTCAGAAATGATGCTAAAAAAATGAACTTTTGTTGAAGGTTTAATGTGTTGTTCCGTGATCAATTTCTGAAAAAAGTAATAAAAATTGAATTGAGAGCGGGTCCTGAGTGTTTGCCGGCTCTTTGACACAATGAAGGTTGAAGAAAATTTGGATCGATGAAGATCTAAGGTTTAAAAAGTCCTTGAAGAAGATGATGCGGATTGATGAATTGAAAACGGTGATAATGATGTTGTTGCGTCGATGATGAAGAGGCTGCGATATTATGATGTTGATGAAGATGATTCCCTTGAAATAGACAAAGATGATGAAGTTTGAAAATATAATGGAGAGTTCTTTAGAGAGAGAGTTTTTTTTGTTTCATTTTTCTGTTATCGCTTCCTAACTGAACCGTAATTGTTATCAGTTTTCTCTTCTGATATGATTTGCTACTGAATGATTGATTTCCTTATAACTTCTGACTGCGTTTTATTTTGCCTTTCCGTCATTTTGAGTTTTCCGTATGCATTGTTTTTTGCATTCTCATTCTTTCTCAGTATGCTACGTTTGACGTTGCGTGACTTAACATTAAGGGAAGCTGAAGGCTTATTATTATTTTTTTCTTTTAGTAGTATGCCAACATTACAATTATTTATGTGTTAATGAGGAAAATAGTTGCTAATGGATCTGGTGTCAGTATCTAGATATCTTCCGCCGCCATAAACAAAGTAAGTGACCTGAGCTTGAGCATTAGATTTTCCCAATACAAATGTTCCTCCTTGGGATCAGCAATTGTCCAGAGACAAATTTCCACATAAGATACACTCATCCAATCTTGCCATACATGATTTAGTATTTGAATAATTTTTCCTTGTAACCAATTATGAATTTGTTCCATTTCAAGATAACCCCGCCAGTTTGTGGAGAATCCAACTACAGTAAATGAGGTCTCTTTTGCGAACAATTTGAACTTGGTCTTTGAAACCCCTTTTTTCATAATTTCGAACTACGATATACTTGTAATCTTGATTGCATGATTTGCAATTTCTTGATCCATTATAAAAAAAAGACTATGATAATTGAAACTTTGAATTTCTCACGGTAATCCTAGTACCAAATTTCAACCTCTTAAATTCACCTTTGAAAATAATAACATCTTAAATTGGTCCTTAAGAAGCTATCACCCTTAACCTTTTAAAACTTTCTTGTAAATCCTCTTAGTCAACCATATCAACATGATGAATCATGCCCTTGAAAATAAGAGGATTGTTATTTGAGATAGGAACCCCCATTGTATGAAATCCTAATCGCTTGATGCCTCTTGAGAAATCCCGAAGCTTATGGACATGACACTTGATGAACCTTGATAAGAATATACACATGATGTTGAGAATTCAAACCCCTACTTCCACAACATGTATATGGTTAAATTATAATAAATGGACATTGATTTTTCAAATAGCATTGATCTTATGTCTTAGGAGCTCGACGAAATGCACGATCGTAAGTGTTATGATCTACTGAGAAACGCAGATGAAGGTGAAGCATAAAGTCAATTAAGGCAATAAATTAGAGGGCAAATTTTGGGGTGTTACAGCTGCCCCTATTCAATCACTGCAGACCTGAATGGATGGTAGCAGTTGCTTTTAGACGTTTGAGGTATGTAGGGATTGAATACCAGAAACAACCAGAAAATTTGCACTTTGTGGCAGAAGAACAGGGAAATAAACTCAACCGAATGAACTCTGCTTGGATATAGTTATGATGGGAAGAATAGTAAATAGGGGATACCTTTTGAGTGATGTCATATGGCTACTGACTTGCCACACTGCAAGTGGACTTTGAAATTATGTCTTTTGAACCACGCCAGACGACTACTGGCCTGCCACACTGCGGGTGGACTTCTGATAGGCTGCAATGGTGCAATAATGATGTCTTGTCTTTTGGATAGAGTCAGATGACTAACGACTTGCCACACTACGGGTGGACTTTTGCCAATTTGCGGTCAAATTTTAATATACTTTGCCACTCTGAGGATGGACTTTCACCAATCTGCGGTTGGACTTCAGGATACTTTGCCACCTTGAGGACAGACTTTTGCCAATCTGTGGCTGGACTTCAGGATACCTTTCCACACTGCGGGTGGTCTCTGGATGATTTATCACACTGCGGGTGAACTTTAGATTTCCACACTACGGGTGGACTTTGGAGATCTTGCCACACTACGGGAGACTTTTGCCCACTACGGGGGACTTCTGCTCACTACGGGAGACTTTTGCTCACTATGGGAGGCTTCTGATCACTACGGGAGACTTTTGCTCACTATGAGAGGCTTCTACTCACTACGGGAGACTTTTAGAAATTTGCCACACTACGGGTGGACTTTTGCTCGCTACGGGAGACTTTTGCTCACTACGGGAGGCTTCTGCTCACTACGGGAGACTTTTAGAAATTTGCCACACTACGGGTGGACTTCTGCTCGCTATGGGAGACTTTTGCCCACTACGGGGGACTTTAGAAATTTGCCACCCGAAGATGGACTTTGGCCAGTCAGTGGCTGGACTTTTGCTCACTGTGGGAGACTTTTACCCACTGCGGGGGACTTTTACCCACTACAGAGGACTTTAGAAATTCGTCACCCGAAGATGGACTTTGGTCAGTCTGTGTCTGGACTTTTGCTCAATGTGGGAGACTTTTGCCCATTGCAGGGGACTTTAAGAATTTGCCACCCGAAGATGGACTTTGGCCAGTCTGTGGCTGTACTTTTGCTCACTGCATGGGACTTTTGAAATTTGCCACCCGAAGAAGGACTTTGGCCAGTCTATGGCTGGACTTTGCAAGATATCAAACTTGGATTATGCTGGATACGCATATATTGAATTGCATGGCATGATGCCCCATGACATTGGGGATTGTAGGTTTTGAACATGTCAATGAAATGACGTAAGTGCAATGGGAGTTCCCGATGCGGAAATGATAAGTCCCTGTTGATTCTACTGAGAATGCAATGATCGCGAATTTGATCTCAAGAAGCCCTGCGGGGATAACATCTCTGCTGGAGAATGTAACACCCCAAATTTTCCCTTTTCATTTTGAGCATCATATCACATCATATTCATCATGAACATATCATCTTCTTAGCATCATATCATGGAAAGATGAGGCATAACATTCTTCATGTCCTAGCATCAAGCATATGGTCATCTGTGGAGGTTCTTGAGGCACCACAAGCCATGACAAGGGTCCCAATGGTTGCATACAAGCCCTATGGTGAGTCTACACTCCATTTACAAGATCAAGTCCATTGGAAAAAGCTCAGAAGATTGCATGATCCTCAGAGGTCTCAGGACAAGGCAAAGCTCCTATACAAAGCACCCAAATTAGGGTTTGTGATTCAAGTACCAAGATCTCACAACTTTGGCCATTTCATTTGGGCAAAGTCTTATATATGTTAAGAGGATCCTAGGTGTCAATTTTCATGATAAAATTCCATTTGGAAGTCAGACAATGCCTCAGTTGCTTGCAAATGAAGTAAAAAGTCAACTGTGCCCTTAAAAAGTCAATTGTGCAATTTCAAGGGGTCTAACCTAATTTTTTTGGCCAAGAGGGGTCCTTACAATGTTATAAGAGGTTTGGAATGCCTAAAGTTCAGGAATCATGGAGATTTGAAGGGTTTTGCAAAAATGGTACAAAGTTGGTTTTTAAAGTTTTCCAAATTTGACAACTTTTGCCCTAATTTTCAAATGGCCTTAACATGATCAAAAATTCTTCAAATGGACCAAAGTAAAACATGAAAGTTGAAGAGTAAGGGCTCCCATTTTCAAAAAGTACAATTAAATTTTCATAGGATTCCTAGATCTCCCTATAAGTCCTTCGAAAAAGTGCTTATTTTAGGGCAAAATTCACTTTTCAAGTATGCCACCAAATGCAAAATGCTTCCAAACTTAATTGTGTGACTTGGTATGGTTTCAATTGTGTTTCAAACTTAAAATGCATTGTATTATGACCAATTTTATCCAAAGAAAATCACATTTTCGTGCACAATGAGAAAGTTGCTTATAAAGAAGATATTTTGCAAAAGTCATGAAATAAGTGTGAGGGCTTGATCTAAAGGCCAGGATTGATTGGATTTGGATCAAGGGTGGGAAATGCCTTGCACATGTGCTGAGAGGCCAAAGGAAGCATGAGCATAACATGCTTATCTCACATGTTGCCAATTATACAAAATCACCCAAAACTCATGATTCATCCGTGCATTTCATTTCACTCTTTCAGCAAAAGCTTGTGCGGTCACACAAAGAGCAATTAGGGTTTAGCAAGCCTCATATCTATCTCATTCTCTCACTCTAAAACTTCATGCAACTTTTCATTTTCACACAAATCTCTTCATTCTCTCACATTCTTCACAAACTTCTTCAACATTCTTGATCAGTGAGTGATATAGATCAAGATTCTACCATTCATTTGAGCTTAAGACACAAAAATAGAAAGGTGCCATTGAGAAGCAACTTGCTTTGAAACCTCAGATCCAGCTTGTTTCAAGACCTTAGATGCATTTATTTTGCATCTAGGGAGTAAGTGGAGTGATTTGCACGCAGCCTTTGGTTTTCTAGCTCACTGAATCAGGATCTACACCTCAGGTATACCTTGAAACTTTGTGATCTGGAAATGGAATTAATGTGGTGTTTTGTGTTATTTGATGTTTGCTGATCATGCTGCACTCTTTAGATTTGGAAATGATGCTCTGTAGTGAAAGTTATGTGCATTTCAAGTTTCATGATCAATGTTGTTTTGCTTCGATCCGTCCAATTCATTGAGTTTGAGTTGTTTTTGAGGCCATTTTTGAATTCAGGGGAGTTGATTTAGTGGATCTGGGTTATTTTTATTCATTTATTTGTTAGTTTATGGTGCTGTCATAAGTTTCGGTGCCGGACCCTAGCTCCGGTCACCGAAATCTGCTTGTGTTCTTGCCTAGGGTTTTCCACGAAGAAGATAACTCAGCACCCTTGGATCTACTCATCCAGCGCTTGAGATTGATCCACGTTGCCCTAGCTTCCTCCCGTCCCATGTGTTTTTCTTTTGTTTCATTTAAATGCTTCGTGTGGCACAACCCATAGTAACTATCATACGCCAGCCACTCATAAATAACCAAATTGCCAGCTCAATTAATGAAGGAGCGTCCTCATGCGCTGGATCCATCCAGTGGATCCTGTTTTTTCCCAGCATTTTCTTTTTATTTTCACTAATTACCACTATAAGACCTTGAACCAGCGCAGGTATCTTGGACCCAATCAGTGGCTATTCGCACCCCTCAAGTCCTTGGCCCAATTGATTTCAACGTGTAATCCTCACTAATCACACCTCCCATCCTTTCCTTTTAGTTTCTTTTTCACTTTTATTTTCTTTTATTTCAGTTTCAATTTCAATTTATTAAGAATAGTTCTGGTCATCTAAAAAATCCCAAAATAATCATGTGTATTATTTTGAGTCTCTTTTATTTTCTCATATTTTTTTTTCCATGTCCACGTGTCCAAATTAAATCATCCTTTCACTTAACTTCTTTTTAAGTCCATTTTGACCACACTGCCTTGTCCATTTTCCATACTCTTCAATATTTTGAATTTTGATCCCATTCCTTTTGCTTTGGATTCTTAATACATTTTACTTTTTATGTGATTTTTCTCCTGATTTTTAGAAACGTATCTCTTGAGTTTTGATCCTTTGACTTGTGATGTAATTTTGTAACCCTAGCTTGTGTTCTTGCCTCCATTAGACCTAGTTTACTTCTGAATCTTTTCAAATCTTTTTGTCTCATTGTTACATTATGTTTGAAGATCATTTGGCTTGAATTATGGATATTTAGATGCTTGGTTGATTTGTTTTGAATTTTACTTTGAACCTGGTCCCATTTTGCTTCCTTTGAACCTTTAGTTCTCTTATACGCTTAGAAGGGCACTTGTGCCAACTTCTTATTCTCATTTGGGGTTCCTTTGGGGTGTGGGTACCTTCCTGGTCCTAGGATAGGGTTTGTGTCTTTAGAACTTTGTGTCTTTCTTCTTTCTTAAGTCATTTATTTCCTTAAGTGCTTTCATTTCATCTCTTTGTTTCTTTTACTTCCATTTTGTATTTGTTTGGTCTTGTGCCTCTTTTCTCTTCATCTTGTGGGCTTTTTAAGCCTTTCTTCATCTTGTTTTGGTTCTGATTGTGAGATTTGAGTCCATGTTTATGCATTGTTGCTTTGCATTCTCCTTAGATGTGTATTTGTTCTCATATGTGTTTCGTATTGCATTTTTTGCTTATAAGCTTCATCTCTCATTCCTTTGAGTTGCATATGCATTGTGCATTTATTCATACCATTTCACTTCTGATTGTGTGATGTTAGCATGTTATCTTGCTCATGTTGTTTCACTTGTATGCTTTACTAACCTTGCAGGGGCTATGGTAAGTGTGAGATGTGGGAATTGAGCTCCACATCTCCAATTCTCATCTTCTCTTCTTATTTCTTTATTGAGCTAACTCTTTTGTTGTTGGGCTTAGGCTTTTCTCATCCCTTCTTCTATCTTCTTCTTTCCTTCTTCTTTAGGATAGAATCCTCACTAACCCTTAGGACATCCATGCATGTTAACACTTAGGATTTCTTTAGTCCCCCTTTATAATTTTTCCTTTGTGATCCTTTGGTGCTTTCTCTTATCATCTTCCATCTCAATTCTAATCCACTTAATAAAGGTTGAGTGCTTTCATGTGACAGGAGACTTTGCTATGAGATGCTTGCACGCGTTCCGTTTTGGGGCGAGGTGTAAGTCGTCACTCGTGATGGATAGGTCTTAGCATGAGTACCTCACAAAGAAAAGCTAAAAAACAGTTCTTAACCATAAAACCACAAAATACTTAATAATGGTAATAGGCCAGTGTGCTTAAGCCTTCACTTATGGGACTAGCTTTGGGGATTTCCTCCATAGATAGGTGTGCCTCTTGCGCATTCCATTTCGGGATGATGTGAGATGTACACATCCCATTGAGTAGGACTTAGGTGCACTTACCTATGCAAACTTTCACTCATAAAAGCTTCTAAAAAACACCAATCAAGTAATAAGCGTCTTTCCTTCGGGAATTCTTCTCTCATCTCATTCACTCTGTACGTGAACTTGATCCTACTTGTCACTTTGCAAGACGGTTACGCACTCGTCGTCCGAGTCTGCAACACCTGAGCAATGACATGGGCAGTTCAAGCTTTAATTCACAAGCAATTTCCTTGCCACCCCTAGTTAGGGGAACTACGACGTCTCTGATCCTCATTATTCTGACGAGGTACGTAGGCAGCGGGGTAGGGCCCGTTCGAGCACAATCTTTATTTTCCCTACATTTTTCTCTTTGTTTTCTTATTCAGTTTCTTTTCCCAGTTTCTTTTCCAGTTCCAATTTCTTTTCATTCTCTTTTGTTGTTGCAACTTTCATTCCCTCACCCTTTGAAACAATTTTCTTTGCAAGCGTGGATCCCGTCGGGTACGGCGGACGATCTGGGTGCTAATACCTTCCCAGGTCGTAACCGACTCCCGAACACAGTCTCTTTGGTTCGTAGGACCTGTGTCCTTCCTCTTCTTTCTTCTGGTTTGTGCAGCATTACCATTCCCTTTCTTCGGGATAAAAATGCCTGGCTGGCGACTCTATTCTTTTTCCGCGCTACTTTCGCGTTTGTACCAGGATGGAAATACGGGGAGCGACAGAGAAGAGCGTGAATGATTCATCTGTCCCGAATTATCACTTTTGTAAAAAATAAATTGGACTTTAGATTTGAGGAACCTGTTTAGGGATACCATAACTACTGGAGATTGAAACTCACCCATAAAACTGCTGGGGGATCGACAATTTTCTGAATTAGCTGGGGAAAGGTCTTGTCAAGGCTCTGCCGAGGAGTACTCACCGTCTACCTGAACCTTCTGAATCTCTATGGGGAAAAGGAACCGCTTAAATGGTTGTCGGGAATACTTGAATTCTTGTAAGAAATGCTTCACTATGGGAAGTTGACTCTCTATTTGGGGATTATCCACTCTTATGGATCTGCTGGGGAAGAGAATGATTTGTCTGAAATCTACTAGAGGAATAGGAGTTACCTTAGATCTGTTGAGGAAACAAGATCAAGGAAACATGCTGAAGAAAAAGTTAGGCGACTTTACTGGGGATAAATTCCATCCGTCTGTTGGGGATGACAAAACTAAGACACGTCTTGCTGAGGAGGAAAATATTTCAAGTTGTCTCTTGCTGGGGATCATTTTTTCTCTCTTGCCTGGACTTTACCTTAAGAGGATTTTACAAAAGACTTAGTGTCTTTAAACTCTTAGGTATCACAATGATTGCCTAAATTAGCGTAATAACCATGTTGGTGAGGTAACCAATGTCAATGCAGATGAGTTTGTAGTTGTCATAAGTGTTGAATGAGAGAATTGGCTAGACGAGCGGTTGCTAGATGGGTAATGGACTCCGCCAGTAAGAGTTATGACAAAAGGGTGACATAGAAACTCTTCAAGAGTATAGCTTCCCTAGTACTCTGAACTCTAGATAGATGCTTATGATTGTCTGTCTTCAGGATATAATGAATTCTCGTGCTATTGGGATGGCCTGCCCCAGTACGAGTATTTGAATAGTTTTGCACTTGACTGACTAATCTTTGCTCCTGGAGAGATTTGAATCTCGAGGTGATTGCCCCAGTTAGGCTGAATTTTGAAGAGATTGATCGACATAACTGCCCCGGATTGGCTAGCTTTTACCATGACTGGTTGGGAAAGTCCTCACTCAATGGAGCTTTCTCGAAAAAGAGCACCTCGACGTGACTGTTTTTTTTTCTAAAAGTTTTATACTTCTCAACTTGGCAAGCTTAAGCTTCTGGACTGAATTTCTGCATGTGAACTTTTTATGATGCTTAACAAATGTATGCAAGCAAAAAATGTTTATTCTTAGAATGAAAATTCTAATGCAACACACATGTTAATCTTGAAGCTTTGAAAAGGGGTCGCAAACCTTTGTGAGCGAATCACTTGTTAAGATACGACATTATTTTTGAATGAAAGTATGTACATGCAATACCAACAAGGATCTTTTAGCACAACTCATAGGAGTCAGGAACGCGACCTCGTGGTAGTATGCTCTCAAAGTAACCCTGTTCCAGTTAGGACTTTTGAGGGTTGTATCGTGGCCTGGTTCACAGTTATAGAAACAAAGGATATAGGCTCAAAGTTTATTTGTGCCCACCCACTCTTCGTGATGTTCTCCATTCCTATGTTCAGCTAATTTTCACAAAACTCACCTTTCATAAGGGTTTCGTGTCGGTTGAGGAACCATTGCTGCTATCAGTTCAAGCACCAATCAGGTTATTGTTGGGAGTCAGTCACCCCTTTGTCTTTCGTGTTTGTGTCACACGAATTTGTTCTTATTTGAGGATCTTTCTTGTGTAATCCTTTTCGTCATTCGCTTTTGCGTTATTTTGTTTATCCCTGACTTTTTCTTGGACTGATTCTTGTGAATCTTTGGTTGTGAAGTCTAGCGGTATGCCCTAACTTTTACCTAAGTCGCTTGTTTTCAAGTTTCGACTTAGCGGGCTTTTCATTTTTTTCTTTCGAACAAATCGTGTGACACTATTTGTCTCGATCGCTTTGTGAGGGTTGTGACTGCCTCATTCTTTGGTCGATGCAGGATAACCATTGTGGTTTCCAGTCTTTGGACCTCTTGATTTGGATAACCATTGTGGTTTCTGGTCTTTGGACCTCTTGATTAGCATAATGGAATGTAAAGGATCCTCAAATACACTCCTTTATGAAAGCCCGAACGCTTGGTCCAACTAGCTGACATCTACCCTGCCCCTGGGTTACATGTGAGGGTTTTTCATGCGAAAAGAAACTCCTACTTCAAGGCTCAAAGGGTTTAGCGAGGGTCTATCTCCCTTATATCTCCAGTGTTTAGGGATTTGAAACAAATCATGTACATCATCAACAGGGCCTTACTCGAGAGCACACAATTAGGGATTTTTTCGTTTTTGTTTCGTCATTCTCCTTCATAGAGTTTAAGCACGACAATTGGTATTGCGATGCACACATGCAAAATTATAAGGGAATGCGAATGAATTACTTCAAGAAAAACATGTGAGTTTTATTACTGCTAACATTCAAAAGCAAACAAATTTCATACATGTAGACAAATGTTTAGCACATAAAAGAAACTACAAATGGAAATGCAGTAAAGAAACTGAATATTGCCGTAGTTGAGGAGGCTTGACTCCGTCTGGACCCGTCAGTCTTGGATACTTTCAGTGATCAATAGCTCTTTCACAGACTTGTAATCTTCAAGTTGCAGCCGTATACCCAACCATGGCAATCATACCTCTTCTTTAAGTTATTCTGACTCTGATACGAGACGTCTGAAGAAAAGAATGAAGCTGAAGAGTAAAGCTGTCTTATAAGGTTGCTCGGAAAGACCTGACAATCTTCTGCCTACGTATCTCCATTGACCCATGACCAATGAAGAATCAGAGCGACGTAGTTCCCCTCAATAGGGATGAAAATGAACAATGAAGAAAAGAAAACACACAAATGTCGTCACTTAGAGTATTTGAATATTGCTGGCTTTATTTGCTCTGCGGATACTCTTGCGTCCTGGGTGATTAACTCGAAGATTTCAACTTAACGCGGACCATCTGGTAAAACAACCGTGACATCCTTATTCGTTCCAGCTCCACCGTGATTAGGCATTGGATTTTGGAGTACATTTGGGCGAGGAGCGAAATTAAATGCCTTAGAGTCAATTAGGTCTTGTACCTTGTTCTGGAAAGCCCAACACTTCTCAATATTGTGCCCCTGGGCACCCGAATGGAACTCGCATCTGGCATTTGCATCAAAATTTGGAGGTAGATTGTCAGGAGAAGGAGATCTCATGGTGCGAAGCTCGACCATGTTCAACTTCAGCAACTCTGGAAGCAATACAACATATGGACATGGGATAGGATCGAGTCTGCGGTTCCTCGCTCTTGTTCTTTCCTAAAATGGTCTATGTGCCTGTTGTTGCTGACCTTGAGGATGTTGTTGAACCTGTGGCGTAATAGTCACTGCAACTGCTTGATAGTAACCATGAGAATGACCTCTGTCTCGGCCTCTATACACAACATTTGTCTCACCTTCTCTTCGTCTTTGACCATAGCTAAAAGGTTTTTTTCACACCAGAAGAACTAGCACTGCTTGCATCCTAAATCTTTCCTAAATTCAGGAAGTTTTCTATCCTTTCTCCGGAGATGACGATATCAGCAAAACCGATGGACGGACAAGCGGCCTGACGATCCAAGTAAACACCTTGCAAGGTACCCATAAAAATGTCGGCCATTTCCCGATCCAACAATGGGGGTTGAACCTGTGCAGCCAGCTCACGTCACCTCTGGGCATACTACTTAAAACTTTCCTTAGGTCCTTGAGACAAGTTCTGCAACTAAGTGCGGTTCGGAGCCATATCAATATTATATTGATACTGCTTGAGAAAAGCTTCGGCTAAATATTTCCAGCTTCGAATAGAGACCCGGCTTAGCTTCATGTACCAGCTCAATGAAGCTCCAGATAAGCTATCTTGGAAGAAATGCATCCAAAGCTTCTCGTCATCAGTGTGAGCCGAGATTCTTCCAAAATATGCATGAATGTGAGTTCTAGTGCATGTGCTGCCGTTATACTTGTCGAATGATGGCGCCTTGAACTTAGGAGGGATTCTGACTCCTGGCACTAACCCAAGACTGGTTACATCGTTGCCCAGGGAATTCCGACATTCCATGGCCTTGATCTTCTCTGCCAACTCTTCATACATGTGATCGTTGATCTCATTCACATTACCCATATTAGCATCCAGTAGAGTGAAATGGTCTTCTTGTGTGTCTTCATTATGGGTCGCAGTCCCATTTAGATTTGGCCCTCCGTTGCGGGCAGTGCTAGGGTCCACATTCTCAGTCGATGTTCCAGTATTAACATTCACATTGGGTTGTTCAACCATCAACCTGAGATGTTCCTGGTTCTGGTCCATGCCAGTCATCATTTACATGAACTGATCCATCCTCTGCCAGAGCTCATTAAGGTCAATATGCATTCGTTCAGCCATTCTTACTCGATTTGTTTTAGTCGGATATCGATGGATGCGTTGACCAGCTATATTGCCTGCAGTTGAATAAGTTAGAAAGTCTGGATAACCTGCAAAAACACAAGAATATGATATGCAGGAAATGAATGCTTATGGCATGTCTATTCATTCTTTAGGGCATTCCATCCCCTGATTCTAGTTTTGTGGGTTTGATGAAGACAAAAGCTCCTTTTGCTGCAAATAACAAGCAGTGTTGATAATATAAGGTGTGTGTGTGTAGCAGACATGCCAAACAATTCCAAGAATTTGAAGACCAAGATGTTTTGCAAACGTGCCAAATGTGTCGGTGATCATAAAGCGAGAGCACATAGAATGACAGTAAAGAGATCTTTTAATGATAAGCACTTGTTGATATAGTCAAAACACACAAAGCATGGACCTTAAACAGAAGTGCAATGATAAAAAGATTCCATCAACAGTCCTGATGGTAATCCCATAACATACAAGCAAACAGAAAGATGTCTTTGTCAATGTGATCCTCTATCTAAGTCTGAGTCAACGATCGGTCCTGCCTTTGGAACATCTACCAATTCCTTCGTCTGCACCTGGCTGTCCTCAACCTCTTCAGCTTCTTCTAATAGTAGATCATCATCCTCTTGTAATAAGCAGCTTCCTCTCGGTCCCTAGCAACTTCTGCATCCTTTTCTCTCAACTTACCTCCATCTCTTCACCTTTCTCCTTTAGATTACTCACGATCTCTTCAGCTTGAACTTTATCTTGTTCCTCTCTCTTGATCCTGTAAGCAGCATGCCTCTTTTTTATGTTCTCAAACATCAAGGTCTTTTGATCCAGTTTATTTCTAGTGTCAATATGTTCCTTGGAAGAACTCCTAGTAGCAAATTCGAACCTCGCATACCGAGCTAACTCAACTTCACACTGCTTCCTTGCAATAGCATGCTTCTCAGCATATTCTTGAGTTTTCCACTAAATCTCAAGTCTGGCATGATTAGCCTTAGCAAGCTTTTGACTCAACTGTGAATTCTCCTTTAACAGCCAGTCTCTTTCTGTCTTCACCTTGTTGAACTCTTCAATGCTAACTGTGGTAGGTTGTTCAATGACCGTGGGATATAGAAGAGGCGCAGGCCCAAATGGTAACAGTAACACTTCAACTCGTTCTCTTAGCCATTCTGGAAGCAGTGGATACATTCGACAATCCCCTACTCCCAAAGTCTTCTTCCCTCTTGTCTTCGACTATGCCAAGCATTATAAGCTTTATGAGAAATCTTGAATCAGTCTATTGATTGGAAGTATAAGGACTCTGTGATGTCCACAATGGCTGGTGGTTCCTTTAAGGCGTACCCAAACTGTCTAACCGTGAGGGAAGGGTTATAATTAATTCCCCCGTTCCTCCCGATCAATGGAACATTAGGGAATCCTCCTCAACTATGAAGAATGTCAATGCACCGCAATCCCTGATTAACCTAGACAATGTCCTTTGCTTATAAGCCCATCAGTCTTTCTGGCCATTCAAGTGAGTTCTTTGTCCTCTCAAAATCCCCTGATTGTGGAAGAAAGCATGTGAACCACTTATAGAATATAGTCGCGCAACAATTAAACATTCCACCCATTCGTTTCTCATTCTTATAATGCACAAAGTGGTAGAGATCTCCTAAGAGAGTAGGAACAGGATTCTTTGCTATGAAAATATGAATAGCATCGACATCCACGAAGTTCGGCATGTTCGGGAACAAAGTGATTCCATAGATACACAAAGCTAGTATCGCATTGAAGGTACTCCAACTTTTTGCTTAAGTAGCTTTAGTAGCCTCATCTAACAAGAAACTCAAATGATATCCTCGGAAGCCTCCTTTGCTATCAATCCGGTCTTCCAATAATGACTTGCTCAAATAAAGAGCAGTTGCTACATCTTTGAAGTCGGGGTCAATCTTGGACCCAAAGAATGGTGCACAGTCCTTCACGGAAACTCTCAGGATGCTCGAGTACTCCTTTAATGTAGGTGCTAATACAAAGTCAGAAAGTACGAAACATCTAAGCTGTGGATCATAAAACTGTAGCAAGGTGTGCATCCCTCTGAAAGCATAGTCACTGATGGGCTCTATGAAATACAAAATCCACCTGTAATCCTGCTTGAAGACATTGAGAACTTCTGGAGGAGCTAAGGCTTTCACTTTGAGGATTTCCTTCACAACAGGCTGATGAACCTTGTAGGAGATAATACACTTGGTCTTTTTCTTGGACTCCAGCTCATACAACACTACCCATAACTAGAATCAAGGATGTGATATGCAACCCTGCAAATGAATAAACATGTGTTAGGAATGGAAGTATGCGGTTGATGTGATGCAATACAATGGCATGTGATCACTGTGGCATATACTGAGCATTGTTGTACTGTCTTCTGATTTGCCTGAATACCGACTTTCAAGAATACCAGATCACAAGTATGTGTCAAAAGAAAACCCAAGTATCAAGAACAAGGTAGGTTGAAGGTTAGTTTTCCTGCAAACCTATAAACCCCTCCCAATCTCACGGGTGTGCTACTACGGTTCAACATCACGGACTCTCAAAGTCGAGAAGCAATAATATGTTCACCATTTCCGAGAAATGGCTCATGACCAAATCAGGGAATTGGTTTGGCATTATGTACTACTTAGAGAGGTCTCAGTTGAGTTCGGTAAAACAAGCATCCCTCATAAGTTCCCGGCTTTAAGCACTGAAGTCAAGAAACAATAGTATATTCATCCTGAAGGGTACAATACTACCGTCATACGACCAATTGCTTTAACTGGGATCCTATGAGAGAACAAGGTCATCCTATGTGATTTCCTAGTGGGCCCTCGGGTGCGAATGGGTTTGCCACAAAATATGGTCTGCCACTGTTACCACTGGAGAGGGTTGTTTCCATTAAGGTCCTTGGTGATCGGTTCCCAGCATTAGCAGCTCAGGTGGGAACTTTCTATGGTCTGCCTAGGAAGTATAGAACATATCCTAAGAGATCCTGATCTGGATGTGGGACTCGTGAAAACTACATGTGCTCAAGACCACGCAAGCCAAACGACTGCCCACTGTCGCTCCCGAAGATTTTCATCCCGGTACAAGCGCGAACGGTCGGCGAAGAGAGAAAATGAAGATGAAGATGAATAGAGTCTCCAGCTAGGCATTTTTATCCCGAAGGAAAGGTAATGATGCGTAAACCTAAAAAGGATGAATAAGACGGTTGCGAACCAGAGAAACTGAGAAAGGGGGTTGGTTACAACCTGGGAAGGTATTAGCACCCAGATTGTCCGTCGTACTCGGCGGGATCCACGCTTATAAGATTTGTGTTTAATGGTGTGGTGTATGTGTTATCAGTGTGCAAGAGCTGGAAAAGAAATATACAAGTGTTAGTGCAAGAGGGCGAATGCTCAGGAACTGAGGCTTAAAAGAGAATGCTGAAAGAGGGGGGAAGAAAAAGAGACTTTTGTTCGATAACTGTTAAGTTATGCCTACGTATCCTCGCGTGCAATGAGGAAGTCAGAACACCGTAGTTCGACTCAGAGAGACTGAAAGATAAATTGACAGTGAACTGCTTTCTTGCCTATGCTCAAGTGTATGACTCGTCTGGCTCGAGTGCTAACTGTCTTGCATTAGACGGAAGAAGCAAGTTCTCGTTTATGAATGAGTGTGATGAGAAAAGAATCCCGGAGGAGACGATTATTGTTTGTTTTTGTGTTTTCGGTTTTGTTATTGTTTTTGGTGTTTTGCATAAGTTAATGAGCTTAAGCCTAAATCAAGGGCTTGTAAACTCATTATATCCTCCCTGATTAGGGATAATGAGCCTACTTAAGTATGAGATAAGCATCTCAACTTAATTACCATGATGATGTAGGATTAAAATCATTAACCTACTTGTGATTATATAGATGTTTTTGGGTTTTTGTTTAGTGTTAAGTAATGAGTTTAATCTCTAATCATAGATTAGTGGACTTATTACACCATCCTAATAGAAGGATAATAGATGAGAACACTTAAGCTGAGGAAGATACCTCAACTTAATCCATGGTTAGGGACTAAATTCATTATATAACAAACCTTTATTAAGTGGATTTTAATTAAGGGATGAGATTAAGAAGTGAGTTTTATGTTTGTAAGACATCTTGAGGGGGACTTGTCCATTTAAACACTAGGGTTAGTCCTTCTTAACCATAAGGAAGAATTAGAACCCTAATGTAAGGCCCAAGTTACAAGATAAAGTCTTGATGGTTATTAAGATGATTTGATTAAGAGGTTTAAACAAATTAAAGGTTTAACACTTAGGATTAAAGTTACACACTCCATCCTAAGAGAAGGATGCAGGCATAACCCCTAATTCCAAAGTCCTAAAACTTTAAGAGTTTAGTCTCTGATTATTGAGATAAGAAGAGAGACTCAATGAGACTCAAAGGTAAAACGCTAAGGGGGAATAATTACAACCCTAATCATTATCATTCTTGGATGTTCCTATGGTTTGTGAGGCTTAAGAGAGATCTTCAAGGAGGCCACCAATGGAAGAAACAGATGAAAGAAGGAGGGAGCAAGAGAATAAGTTACTTACTTCATTGAAGAAGATAAGTAACTTAAAGAAAGAAAGTGAGAGAGATGGAACACAAGTGAATCAAATTCACTTCAAAGACATGTAAAATGCAAATGAAAGAGATAAGAAGAAGTGAGAGGTGAAGGCAAATCCACCTCCCGAAATAACTTACCAAAAACCTGAAAAGTTAGCATGGATGCACAAAGTATAAAGCATAAAGAAATGAAGTGAAATGAGATGAAATGAGATGAAATTACCAAAGTCAGAAGTGTTTATGTTGTGAAAATGTCATGTAAGATGATGCAAAGGCATACAAAATGCATATGTATGATCATGCAAAGATGAGATGCAAAGGAAGCATGCTTTGAAGTTTGAAAACACATGAAAGTTTATGAAATGAAATGAATGATAATCATGGCAAATGGATGAAGAAATGATCAAGCAAGGTTCTAAAATGTCTTAATATGTCTAACATGGCATGTGAATGCATGAAATGTCATGGAAAGTTCATGTGATGATGAATATGCAAGGTGAATGAAAATGAACACATAAAATTAGGGTTATATGGACATGTGAGATGAAAATGGATAAAACAGAAGCATATTACATGATAAAAATTTTCAAACAAGCTCAACCAAACCCTAGTCTCATACTAGGTTATACCCCAAAGGAGAAGGTCATAAGCCTAACCAATCAAAAGTTATGATTTTCCTAAGTTTTCTATGGTTTTGGGGTGGTTCAAAGGGAAAAATGCAAATCAATTTGAAAATGAAAGATAAATTCATAAGGAAAAATACCTATAAACTACATGCAATGTGTGACACAATGCAAAAAGAACCAACTTCAAACTCTTCTTTGTTAGGCAAAAATGATTTTTCAAAGTTAGGGTTTAAAAATATGATTTTTATAACCCTTAATTCAAAGAAAATTGGCAAACTATGATCAAACCTAAAAAGAAATTTATGTGAAGAGTTTGAAAATGATTCTAAATGCATTGGGATGATTCATGATTTTCTTGGTGATTTTTAGAAACCTAAATGCATTTTTAATTAATTAAAATAATTTAATTAATTAAAAATAACATTTAAATATTTTAAAAATACTTTTTTAATGCAAAAAATAAAATAAAAATCATTTTTGGAATGAGAAAAATATTTAAAGTCAGAATGCAAAAGAAAATTTTTTTTGAATGCATTTTGCTATTTTAAATTAATTATGCAAGAAACTATAATAAAAATGAAATAAAAATGATTTAAATGAGAAGTATGTTGATCCTAAGGATGAGATTTGAACTAAAAGGGAGGGAATTGACTGCGCGCGCATCTCTATGGCTGACATTCAAACTAGGTTTTAATTATGTTTTATATTTAATTAATCAGGATTAAAAACTAATGACGCATCTGGACCACTCATTGCCTAACCCTAATCACCATCCAACGGCCACGCACGCATCTGGGCAACTAACCCTAATTAGGGTTCTAATCACTCTCAGGTGACCGGAGCTAGCTCCGATCATCTTCTCCGGCAAGCCAAACACCCTAACTTCCTCCCTAGGCTAAATCAAACTCTCTAAAGCTCCAGAAATGATCATTAAACATCAACAAGCAAGAATCAAGCATCAAAAACAATTTATTTCACGCATACATGATGAATCGAAGCAAAACTCATTTCACGGGAAAAATTTCAGAACATCATGAAATGCTTATTTCTCAACCATTTTCAATTTTAAACACATCAGGGTGATCAGCTAAACATGTAGAAGCATTTAAGAACTTAAAATAAGAGTTCTGGAAAAAATTGTTCATCATAGCTACCTGAGTTGAAGCTTTGTGTTCTTGAGATTTTTGACCTTTCTCTTGGTTCAAATCAACCTCAATGAACTTCCTGATGATGATGAGAGGCTTAGAGCAAGCTTGTATGGCCTGGTTTATGACTTTTAGTTCCTCTGCACCAAGAATCGTGTTTTGGTTTGGCTGTGTTTTAGGCTAAGGTGATGGATGGGAAATGATCCTGGGGTGATGCTGAGTTGATTGGTGGAAGAAGTTTGAAGTTTGAGTGGTTGTGTGATGATTTTCGAAGAGAGGGAGTTTTTGACAAATTTTGTGAATGTTGAGTTCTTGGAGGTTTCAGGCTCTTATGTGTTATGAAATGGCTTGCATAATGTTTGTTTAAGCCAATAGGATTGCTCAGATAGTTGTTGTGGCACAGGCTGATTGGTATGGGGTGTTTTGCAAAAAAAGTCAATTTTTGTGTACTTGAGGTATGGGCCATGGAAGGTCTGGTTTTTTGGGGTCTCTGGCCTCAGCAAGATTCATGGAGAGCCATAGAATCAAGATTATGCAGCTGGCACAAGTGGATGAGAGGATCCAATGCATTTTTAAATTTTGGAGAGTTTTGGCCCTTTTGTGATTTCTTGAAGTTCATGTCATGAAAACCCTAGGTTTGATGCACAATTATGATGTTTAGAGGTTGTCTTGACATATTGTGAAGTGTTTGTGCATATTAGAAGTCATTATAATGCTTGAACATGCCAAAATGCAAAATCCCTCTTTGACATGAAACTTGAAATTATAGGATTTTTGCCAAATTTGAAAGGCCATATCATGAGTTCTATGATGAATCAAGACATGTTCTTGTACTTTTTGAAAAGGGAAAGACCCAATCTACAACTTTCATGACCAAGAATTTTTCATTTGAAGCATTGTTGGTTATGAAAGAGGAGGTTGAAAAACTTTCCCAAAATGGAAAGTTTGCATTTCAAGTTATTTCAAAAAATGGCAAGTTTGCAATTAGCTCAAAATTCTTCAATCTTGTGAACTTACAACCACTTCTAAGATCAAATAAAGATCATAGAAATTCAATTTGATGAAAATACCCCTTTGGTTCCATTGTTGGGGGTCTCAGATGCCATGATTTTGACTTAACTTGCTCAGGAAGTTACCCAGTGAACAAATGACTTCCACAATGAATTTCTTCATCAAACTTGGTACACATGATCGTTATGAAATATTAAGAACATTAGAAATAAAAATGGCCCAAAAATTTGGAGTTAAGGCCTCTGAAACCAAAACCCTAATTTTGGTCATCTGTGTAGTGAAAACCCTAGCTTTGCTTACATGCCTTTACCAGCTCTTGTGATCCCTTGACTTACATGAACTTTGAGGAGTATAATATGATGATAGTACACACATGAACCCTCTTGGAAAGCTTTGAGGCCCTTGGGATGGCTCAGATGGATTCTTGGATTGCTCAGATGACAAACCCTATTGCAAATGAACTTGAACTTATGCAGTGCAGCAAAAAATGCAATATGAGATATAATGCTTATGTTAATGCAAAAATGAAAGATCAACAAGCCATGGTGTGATAAAGAGTGGAGGAAAATTTGGGGTTTTTACAGCTGCCCCTATTCAAGCATGAGTTAGCTGTGTAGGATGTAAGCGCCTGACTTAACAGACAAACAAGATAA
The DNA here is from genome assembly GCA_963966055.1 of Lathyrus aphaca. Taxonomy (NCBI): domain Eukaryota; kingdom Viridiplantae; phylum Streptophyta; class Magnoliopsida; order Fabales; family Fabaceae; genus Lathyrus; species Lathyrus aphaca. Next base: position 336,719,529 of record OZ014519.1, on the reverse strand, counting down.
CTTGTGGTTGAATACCAAAGACAGTCCAAAATTTGCACTCGTTGGATAGAAGAAGAAAAGGGATATAAATTGTAAAAGATAGTATAGGGTGATTATCAAATGAAGGCGATGGAGGACGACCATTGAGCAGAGGATGACTACTGGGGATAAAGCGGTAAGTAAAGCAATGGCGGGGACGGTGTAACACCCCAAAATTTTCCCTCTTATTTATTATCAACCTCGAGCAATCTACACTTCATTATTAAATCATTTTTCATATCATCGCATTCGAAAAATTAAATAAATAAATCATCATCCTTTGCATACGCATGAGGTGTGTGGTCGATCGAGGCTTGTTACATTGGAGCTCAAGAGAAAAATGATGTACCAAAAATAATCCACACCATTTCCAAGCTAACCCACCAAAAGGGAACCTTTCCCTCCCTTTTCTTTCCCTTCTTCTTCCACTTTCTTTCCACACTTCCTTTCATTCTTTCCATCTCATTTTTCCACCTCAATTCCACTCCATTTCCCTTGGAAACTTCCACCAGCTTCTACCATCTTCTAGAGTGTTCCAAGGAATATTCCAAGGAATATTCCCTTTTCCAACCCTAACCCTAACTAACTACCAAACCTAATTTTGGATCCCAAGCCTAATTTTTGGGCCCCAAACCTAATTCCATTCCAAACCTAGCTCCAAGCCTAGCCTCTATATATTCCTTAATCACTTCAATGCAAAGGGTTCCCACAATTTTCCCACTTTTAACTCTTTCACAATCACTTTTTCTCTGTCACGTTTCCTCCATTTTCCCTCCTTTTACTAAAGCTTTTCTAATAAGCTCTTCAAGTTTCAAATAGAAACTTGAAGATCTTAAAGCTTAAGCCTTCAACCTCCATTAATTGTGGATTGTAGAAGAAGAAGCTAGTGATTTTGTTGAAGATTTCGGCTTATCGGAAGTGCACGAAGATTCAAGCGTCAAGAACACATTTATTTTGCGGTTTCTCGTTTTTTCGGTTTTCTCTTCGATCAAGCTCCGATCCTTGCAACAATTACCAAAGCACTTCTCTGCTTCGTAGGTTGGTAATCTAAATCACTTCTTCTTTAAGTTATTCTCTTCATCTTGCCACTTTTGGCGTTCTTTAAGTGCCTTTCGTTTTGTTTGCGATCGATTTCATTTCTTTATGTGTGGCTTGCATTTTGTGATTGTTAATTGATTAGGATTTGAGATGTTGATAGTTATAGGTTCTATCATGTGTAAATAAGCCCCAATTAAGTAGAAATTAGTGTTAGCATGTTCCTAGGTATGTTAGGGATCATTAGAAGTGAGTTTGTGGCCAAAAGCACTTATTTTCAAAGCTTTTTTTCAATTCTGTTCAGTGTTAACCGGTTAATGCATTTGTTTAACCGGTTAACGCGTGCGTTTTGCCATAAATTAGTGTTGTCCAGGGTCCGTTAACCGGTTAACGCATACGGTTAACCGGTTAATGCTGTTGATCTTTGGTTTTTTTGGTTATTTGATTGCTCAATCTTGCTTCCTAGTGCCTTTAATGTTCATACATGTTTAGGTAGTGATTTTAGGGAATTTTTGGGTTCATTTACAGTAGCTCATTCCCCCATTTCGAGTCGTTTCGACGCGTTTCCGTTCATGTCGCATATTATGCATTTTAGTGTTTCTTTGTGCATAGCTTGTTTTCTTGCATGTTGTTGCCATGTTCATGCATTATTAGGCATATGAATAATCATGTTAAATTTTGTTTTTACATGTTTGCATTGCATTAAATCATTTTGCATTTCATTGTATCAATGGATGTTGCATTTTGAATGATCATATGTATGTGCATTTGGTTGCATTTTGTTGCATATTTGATAACTTCACCCATATCAATTCAATTCTGAATTTTGAATTAAGTTTGGCATTCTTGTTGAGCTATCATATTGCATGCTCATAATCAATGATCATTATGTTCATATGCCATGTTCATGTGCTACATTTTTGCATTACTTGTTGCATAATCAACCATGTGATGCATTCTTGTATAATCCTTCAAAAATGTTCATGTTCTTGCATTTATATATGTTGATTCATGTTCAAATGCATGTTCATGATGGAATTGGTGCATATTCATTGAGTTTGTGCATTAAAAAAATGAAAATAATCAATTTTGGATTTTGCATTTCATAGCTGTTTTTGCATATAGGTGTTGTAACATGTATGCTGTTTGTTTGTTTGCATGCTGTATTTGACCTTTTACACCTACCTTTTTCATGCTGCATGCTGGCTGTAAAAAGCTGACTTGTGTTATGCATTGTTTTCATAGCTGATTGTGTGTTTGAGTGCTGTAAATAGTTGCTAAATTTTTAGTTTAGCATTTTTAGGCACCATTAAACTTAAGATTGAGTCTAGTTTAGGTCCAAGTTACCTTAGGATTTAATTGTTGTGTGTTTGCTTTATTATTTTCAATAAAATGCAACATTAACCTTTGTTTTGTAGAGGGGAAGATTGAGGTATGTTTCCTTCACCTTATCCTTTTCTTTTTATGCATTTTAATTCATTTTTCCTTCCATATTTGTGTTTGGTAGGATTTCCCCCTTTGTTAGGACCAACTTACCTTCATTAGGAAGTAAGTTGCATCATTTTTCTTCTTTCTTTCCTTTTTCTCCTTAGTATTAGAAAACCTCACTCACCATTAGGATCTCCTTTTGTATATAATAAATAACTTAGGGTTGATCTTAGTCCCCCTTAGTTTTTTTCCTTTTCCGATTTGAGTCTTCTTCTCTCATCTTCAAACAAAATCTAAATGGCACTTAATAAAAACCGAATGTTCTTGTACGACACGAGACTTTGTTGCGGAGTTCTTATACACGTCCCGTTTCGGGGCGAGGTGTAAGTCCTTGCCGCAATGGATAAGTCTTAGTATGAGAATGTTCACAAACAAACTCCAAAACACTTCTCATAAAAGACAATCAACAAAGACATCGCGTCTTCTCTTCTCATCTCCTAATCTTTGTGGACGAGTGCGACATGCCTCGACAGTTCAAACAGCGATACAGTAAACACCCTCAAGTCAGAGCCGGTAACACCTGAGCTAGAGCTATGGCAACGTCATCCTAAAAACCACAAAATAGTTCCCGCCTTAGTTAGGTGAACTACGTCGACTCTGATCCTCATTTTCCCGATGAGGTACGTAGGCAGCGGGGTAGGGCCCGTTCGAGCACATTCTTTATTTTCCCTACATTTTCCCCTTCTCTTTTCCAATTCCATTTCTTTTCTCATTCTCATTCTAGTTCCAGTAGCAGTTTTATTCAGCAGCATTCTTATTTTCTCACCCTTTGAAACAAGCAAGCAAGTGTGGATCCCGTCGGGTACGGCGGACGATCTGGGGTGCTAATACCTTCCCAGGTCGTAACCGACTCCCGAACCCAGATCTTTGGTTCGCAGGACCTTGTCCTTTCCTTCTTCCTCAGGTTTGTGCAGCATTACCTTTCCTGTTCCTTCGGGATAAAAATGCCTGGCTGGCGACTCTACCTTTTCCACGCCACTTTCGCGTTTGTACTCGGATGAAAATCCCGGGAGCGACAGCTAGCGACTCTGCTGGGGAGCGAACCCAGAATCTCTGGTTTCCCTTGTAGAGTTAATCCTAGCGCTTGTCTGTTTTTTTTCTTTCGGTGTTTATCTGTTTGCTGCTGTGTGCTTTAGTTTAGTTTTACTGTTTTCATTTACAGTTTTACTTTACAGCTTTATTTTACGGTATTTATTTATTGCTTTCAGTATTTATCATGCATCATTATCACTGTCTAGCTGTGCTGGTTTTCATTTTTTCTGTGGGCTGGGAGCTACTGTGAGATAAGCCAAATACCCGGCTTGAGTGCACTATAGGATTAGCGTGGACAAGTTGTACTCGCATGGTTACATGATGAGTGGCGATGTGTTCCACACCCAGGTTGTGACCGTCTTGGAAATATCTTGTGTGAGGATTTCCTCCACTTCGGGATACGACCTTGATGGTTATGTGCAGCTGGGGACCGATCATTGAGAACCTTTGTGGAAACATCCCTCTCCAGTGATGACAATGGAATACCACATTTGTTGGCAAACCCACTCGCATCCGAGGGCCCACTGGGAACTCGCATAGGATGGCCTGGTTCTCTCATAAGAACCCAGTCAAGGAAAACTGTTCGTATGACAATAATATTGTACTCTTCGGGATGAATGTACTATTGTTTCTCGATTCAGTGCTTGAAGCTGAGGACTTATGAGGGATGCTTATTTTCCCCGTACTCAGCTGAGACCTCCCTGGTTAGTACATAATGCCAAACTGATTCCCTGATTTGGTCATAAGACATTTCTCGGAAATGGTGAACGTATTATTGCTATCCGACTTTGAGAGTCCGTGATGTTGACTCAGAGTAGCATACCCGTGAGATGGGAGGGGTTTACAGGTTTGCAGGAACCCTGAAACTTCCAGCATACCCACTTTGCCAGCATTGTTCAGTATTATGATCAGGTTCTACATGGTCTTCTGGTTTTGAAATTCGGGACTTCGGTGGTACTCTTACTACGATTCTTCACCAGCACATGATTGTCTTATCAGCACCAACGTCATACCAGTGATCGCCAGACCTTTGATCACATGCCAGTGCATTGCATAACATCCTCTGCATGCTTGCATTACTAACACATGCTTACTCATTTGCAGGGTCGCATGTCGCATCCTCATGAACATATCATACGCATTTACTGCATGATTTGCATATTTTGCATTTTTACAGGTCATTCGGACTTCCTAACTTATTCAACTTCAGGCAATATAACTGGTCAACGCGTTCATCGGTATCCAACAAGAAGAAACCGAGTGAGAATGGCTGAACGAATGCAGACTGATCTCAATGAGCTCCGACAGAGGATGGATCAGTTCATGGACATGATGACCGACATTGCTCAGAATCAAGAGCGTCTCAGGTTGATGGTTGAGCAACCCCGTGGGAATGCTAATGCTGGAACACCGACTGAGAATATGGATCCTAACGCTGCCCGTGACGGAGGGCCAAATCTAAATGGGACTATAGCCCGTAATGAAGACACTCAGGAAGACCAATTCACTATACTGGATGCTGATATGGGTAATATGAATGAGGTCAACAATCGAAGGTATAAAGAGCTGGCGGAAAAGATTAAGGCCATGGAATGTCAGAATTCCCTGGGCATCGACGTAACCAATCTTGGGTTAGTACCAGGAGTCAGAATCCCTCCTAAGTTCAAGGTGCCATCATTCGACAAGTACAACGGCAACATGTGCCCTAGAACTCACATTCATGCATACTTTGGAAAAATCTCGGCTCACACTGATGACGAGAAACTTTGGATGCATTTCTTCCAAGATAGTTTATCTGGAGCTTCATTGAGCTGGTACATGAAGCTGAGCAGGGTCTTTATCCGGTGCTGGAAATATTTAGCTGAATCTTTTCTCAAGCAGTATCAATACAATATTGATATGGCTCCAAACCGCACTCAGTTGCAGAACTTGTCTCAAGGACCCAAGGAAAGTTTTAAGCAGTATGCTCAGAGGTGGCGTGAGCTGGCCGCACAGGTTCAACCTCCATTGCTGGATCGGGAAATGGCCGACATGTTTATGGGCACCTTGCAAGGTGTTTACTTGGATCGTCTGGCCGCCTTCCCGTCCATTGGTTTTTCTGATATTGTCATCGCTGGAGAAAGGATAGAAAACTTCCTGAAATTAGGAAAGATCCAGGATGCAAGCAGTGCTAGTTCTTCTGGTGTGAAGAAACCTTTTGGCAATGGCCAAAGACGAAGAGAAGGCGAGACCAATGATGTGTATAGGGGCCAAGACAGAGGTCATTCACAAGGTTACTACCAAACAACTGCAGTAACTATTACGCCACAGGTTCAACCACAACTCAAGGTCAGCAATATCAGGCACAAAGACTAAATCAGGAAAGAACAAGAGTGAGAAACCGCAGACTTGATCCCATCCCATGCCCATATGCTGTTTTGCTTCCAGAGCTGCTAAAGGTGAACATGGTCGAGCTTCATATCATGAGAGCTCATTCTCCTGATAATCTACCTCCAAACTTTGATGCAAATTCCAGATGCGAATTCCATTCGGGTGCCCAGGGGCACAGTATTGAGAAATGTCGGGCTTTTCAGAACAAGGTACAAGACCTAATTGACTCCAATGCGATCAATTTCGCGCCTCACCCAAATGTAATCCATAATCCAATGCCTAATCACAACGGAGCCGGTGTCACGGTTGTTTTACCAAATGGTCCACGTTAAGCTGGAATCTTCAGGAAGCAAATAAAGCCATCAGTATTCAGATACTCTCAGCAATGGAAATTGTTTGTTCGTCTTTCTCTAATGCATTGTCTTCCCTATTGAGGGGAACTACGTCGCTCTGATTCTTCATTGATCTTTGGTCAATGGATATACGTAGGCAGAAGATCGTCAGGTCTTTCCGAGAAACCTTATAAGACAACTTTACTCCCCAACTTCACTTTTTCCTTCAAATGTCTCGTGTTAGAGTCGGAATAACTAGAAGAAGAGGTATGATTGCCATGGTTGAGTATACGGCTGCAAATTGAAGATTACAAGTCTGTGAAAGAGTTATTGATCACTGAAAGTATCCAAGACTGGCATGTCCAGAAGAAGTCAAGCCTCCTCAATGATGGCAATACTCAACTTCTTTACTGCATTTCCATTTGTAGTTCCTTTTATTTGTAAAACATTTGTATACATGTATGTAAGTTGTTTGCTTTTGAATGTTATCAATAATAAAACTCACATGTTTTTCTTGAAGTAATTCATTCGCATTCACTTATAATTTTGTATGTGCATATTGCAATACCAATTGTCACGCTTTAACTCTATGAGGGAGAATGACGAAATAACGCAAAAATCTCTAATGGTGTGCTCTCGAATAAACCTTGTTGACGATGTACAGGCTTTGTTTCAAACCCCTAAACACTGGAGATATAAGGGAGATAGACCCTCGTTAACCCCTTTGAGCCTTGAAGTATAAGTTTCTTCTTGCATGAAAAACCCTTACATGTAACCCAGGGGCAGGGTAGATGTCAGCTAGTCGGACCAAGTGTTCAGACTTTCATAAAGGAGTGTATTTGAGGATCCATTACATCCTACTATGCTAATCAAGAGGTCCAAAGACCAGAAGCTACAATGGTTATCCGAATCAAGAGGTCCAAAGATTGGAAGCCACAATGGTTATCCTTCATCGACCAAAGAATGAGGCAGTCACAACCCTCACAAAGCAATCAAGACAAACAGTGTCACACGATTTTGTTTAAAAAAGAAAGAAATGAAAAGCCCACTAAGTCAAAACTTGAAAACAAGTGACTTAGGCAAAAGTTAGGGCATCCCGTTGGACTTCACAATCAAAGATTCACAAGAATCAGTCCAAGCAAAAGTTAGGGATAAACAAAATAACCCAAAAGCGAAAGACGAAAAGGATTACACAAGAAAGTTCCTCAAAGGAGAACAAAGTCGTGTGGCACAGACGCGAAAGACAAAGGGGTGACTGACTCCAAACAATAACCTGATTGGTGCTTGAACTGATAGCAACAATGGTTCCTCAACCGATGCAAAACCCTTATGAAAGGTGAATGCTTGTGAAAATTAGCTGAACATAGGAATGGAGAACATCACGAAGAGGGGCGGGCACAAACAAACTTTGAGCCTATGTCATTTGTTTCTATAACCGTGAACCAGGCCACGATACAACCCTCAAAAGTCCTAACTGAAACAGGGTTAATTTAAGAGCGTACTACCACGAGATGGCGTGCCTGACTCCTATGAGTTGTGCTAAAAGACATTTGTTGGTATTGCATGTATATACTTTCATTGAAAAATAATGTCATATTTTAACCAGTGATTTGTTCACAAAGGTTTGCGACATCTTTTCAAAACTTCAATATTAACATGTGTGTTGCATTAGAATTTCCATTCTCAGAATAAAACATTTTCTGCTTGCATACATTTGTTTGGCATTATAAAAAGCTCACATGTGGAAATTCAGTCCAGAAGCTTAAGCTTCCCAAGTTGAGAAGTCTAAAACTTCTGAAAGACAGTCACGTCGAGGTGCACTTTTCCGAGAAAGCTCCACTGAGTAACGACTTTCCCAACCAGTCATGGCAAGAACCAACCAATCTGGGGCAGTTATGTCAAGCAATATCATCAAAAGTCAGCCAAACTGGGGCGATTACCTCGAGATTCAGATCTCTTCTAGAGCAATTTCTTCAAAGACTCATACTGGGGCAAGCCACCCAATCGCACGAGGATTCGTTCTTTCCCGAAGATAGATAATTGGAAGTTCAGAATGTCGGGGCAATTATACTCCTGAAGAGTTTAAAGACACCAAGTCTTTTGTAAAATCCTCTTAAGGTAAAGCCCGAATTAAAGCAAATGATCCCTAGCACGAGACCACTTGAAATCTTTCCTCCTCAGTAGGACGCGGTTCAGTTTCGTTATCCCCAACAGACGCATGGAAGTTATCCCCAGTAAAGTCGTCAAACTTTTCTTCAGCAGGTTTCCTTGATCTTATTTCCCAGCAGATCTCAAACCAAATCCTTCTCTTCCCTAGCAGAGCAGTAAGGATCATCCCTAACAAGAGCCGTCTTCCCATAGTGAAGCACTTCTTACAAGAATCTAGAAATTCCCAGCAGTTAGCTAAACGGTTCCCTCCCCACAGAGGTTTGGAAAATTCAGGTAGACAAGAGAGTTCTCCTCAGTAGAGCCTTGACAGGTCTTCCCTCAGCTAAGTCGAAAAGTCGTCGATTCCCCAGCGAAATCCGTGGGGTGAAATTCAATCCCCAGCAGTTGAGGCATCCCCTGGCAAGGCCTTCAAATCTAAATTCCAACTTATTTTTGGCAAAGGTAATAATTCGAGACAGGCTAATCACACTCTTCTCTAACAGAAATATCGGCAATCATCTGTATCCCCCACAGAGTCAGCAAAGATTTGTTACTTATCCCCCAGTGTCATGGGGCATCATGTCATACAATTCAGCATGTGTGTATTAAATCTGAGGTTGATATCCAAAGTCCACCCGCTGCGTGGCAACTTATCCAAAGTCCACCTGCAGCGTGGAAATTTATCCAAAGTCCAACCGCAGATTGGCCAAAGTCCATCCTCTGGGTGGCAAATTCCCAAAGTCTCCCGTAGCGAGCAGCAGCCCCCGTAGTGTGGCAAAACATCAAAGTCTCCCGTAGCGAGCAGTAGCCCCCGTAGTGTGGCAAAACATTGAAGTCTCCCATAGTGAGTAGAAGTCTCTTGTAGTGAGCCAAAGTCTCCCGTAGCGAGCAGCAGCCCCCGTAGTGTGGCAAATTCCGAAGTCTCCCGTAGTGAGCAGAAGTCTCCCGTAGCGAGCAGCAACCCCTATAGTGTGGCAAAACATTGAAGTCTCCCATAGTGAGAAGAAGTCTCCCGTAGTGAGCAGAAGTCTCCTGTAGTGAGCCAAAGTGTCCCGTAGCGAGCAGCAGCCCCCGTAGTGTGGCAAAACATTGAAGTCTCCCGTAGTGAGCAAAAGTCTCCTGTAGTGAGCCAAAGTCTCCCGTAGCGAGCAACAGCCCCCGTAGTGTGGCAAAACATTGAAGTCTCCCGTAGTGAGCAGAAGTCTCCCGTAGTGAGCAGAAGTCTCTTGTAGTGAGCCAAAGTCCCCCGTAGCGAGCAGCAGCCCCCGTAGTGTGGCAAAACAATCAAAAGTCTCCTGTAGTGAGCAAAAGTCTCCCGTAGCTGAGCAATGTACCCCGCAGTGTGGAAAATTTTTCTGAAAGTCTCCCGTAGCAAGCAATGGACCCCCGTAGTGTGGCGAATTTTCTGAAAATCTCCCGTAGTGAGCAAAAGTCTCCCGTAGTGAGCAGAAGTCTCCCGTAGCTGAGCAATGTGCCCCGTAGTGTGGCGAATTTTCTGAAGGTCTCCCGTAGTTGAGCAATGTGCCCCCGTAGTGTGGTGAATCATCAAAGTCTCCCGTAGCTGAGCAATGTGCCCCCGTAGTGTGGCAAATTTTCTGGAAGTTTCCCGTAGCTGAGCAATGTAGCCCCGTAGTGTGGCGAATCATTAAAGTCTCTCGTAGATGAGCAATGTAGCCTCGTACTGTGGAGAATCATCAAAGTCTCCCGTAGCTGAGCAATGTGTCCCCGTGGAGTGACAAGATTTCCAGAGTACCCCCACAGTGTGATAGAGTTTCCCCGCAGAGTGAGCATAAGCCCATCCTTAGGGTGGTAAGGTATCCAAAGTCTCCCGTAGCGAGCGGTGACCCCCGTAGTGTGGCAAAGAATTCAGAAGATCATCCGTTGTGTGGCATGTCATTAATATCCCAACAAAAGTCCACCCGTAGCGTGGCAAATCAAACATCTCCCAGTGTTATTCCGAAACATTCATCAGATTCACTACTCATCACATCCGAGTTCTCCCCAAGCAGAGTTGAGATGGTTGGGTTTATTTCCCTTTTCTCTTCCACCGAGTGCAAATTTTCTGGTTGTTTCTAGTATTCAATCCCTGCATACTTCAAACGTCTGAAAGCTACTACTATCATGCATTCAAGTCTATAGTGATTGAATAGGGGCAGCTGTAACACCCCAAAATTTGCCCTCTTATTAATTATCAACCTCGAGCAATCTACGCTTCATTCTTGCATCATTCCGCATATCATCGCATTCGAAAAATTAAATAAATAAATCATCATCCTTTGCATACGCATGAGGTGTGTGGTCGATCGAGGCTTGCTACATTGGAGCTCAAGAGAAAAATTATGTACCAAAAATAATCCACACCATTTCCAAGCTAACCCACCAAAAGGGAACCTTTCCCTCCCTTTTCTTTCCCTTCTCCTTCCACTTTCTTTCCACACTTTCTTTCATTCTTTCCATCTCATTTTTCCACCTCAATTTCACTCCATTTCCTTTGGAAACTTCCACCAACTTCTACCATCTTCTAGAGTGTTCCAAGGAATATTATTCCCTTTTCCAACCCTAACCCTAACTAACTACCAAACCTAATTTTGGATCCCAAGCCTAATTTTTGGGCCACAAACCTAATTCCATTCCAAACCTAGCTCCAAGCCTAGCCTCTATATATTCCTTAATCACTTCAATGCAAAGGGTTCCCACAATTTTCCAACTTTTCACTCTTTCACAATCACTTTTTCTCTCTCACTTTTCCTCCATTTTCCCTCCTTTTACTAAAGCTTTTCAAATATGCTCTTCAAGTTTCACATAGAAACTTGAAGATCTTAAAGCTTAAGCCTTCAACCTCCATTAATTGTGGATTGTAGAAGAAGAAGCTAGTGATTTTGTTGAAGATTTCGGCTTATTGGAAGTGAACGAAGATTCAAGCGTCAAGAACGCATTTATTTTGCGGTTTCTCGGTTTTCGGTTTTCTCTTCGATCCAGCTCCGATCCTTGCAACAATTACCGAAGCACTTCTCCTCTTCATAGGTTGGTGATCTAAATCACTTCTTCTTTAAGTTATTCTCTTCATCTTGCCACTTTTGGCGTTCTTTAAGTGCTTTTCGTTTTGCTTGCGATCGATTTCATTTCTTTATGGGTGGCTTGCATTTTGTGATTGTTAATTGATTAGGATTTGAGATGTTGATAGTTATAGGTTCTATCATGTGTAAATAAGCCCCAATTAAGTAGAAATTAGTGTTATCATGTTCCTAGGTATATTAGGGATCATTAGAAGTGAGTTTGTGGCCAAAAGCACTTATTTTCAAAGCTTTTTTTTCAATTCTGTTCAGCGTAAACCGGTTAACGCATTTGGTTAACCGGTTAACGCGTGCGTTTTGCCACAAATTAGTGATGTCCAGGGTCCGTTAACCTATTAACGCATACGGTTAACCGGTTAACGCTGTTGATCTTTGGTTTTTTTGGTTATTTGATTGCTCAATCTTTCTTCCTAGTCCCTTAAATGTTCATACATGTTTAGGTAGTGATTTTAGGGAATTTTTGGGTTCATTTACAGTAGCTCATTCCCCCATTTTGAGTCGTTTCGACGCGTTTCCGTTCATGTCGCATATTATGCATTTTAGTGTTTCTTTGTGCATAGCTTATTTTCTTGCATGTTGTTGCCATGTTCATGCATCATTAGGCATATGAATAATCATGTTACATTCTGTTTTTACATGTTTGCATTGCATTAAATCATTTTGCATTTCATTGTATCAATGGATGTTGCATTTTGAATGATCGTATGTATGTGCATTTGGTTGCATTTTGTTGCATATTTGATCACATCATCCATATCAATTCAATTCTGAATTTTGCATTAAGTTTGGCATTCTTGTTGAGCTATCATATTGCATGCTCATAATCAATGATCATTATGTTCATATGCCATGTTCATGTGCTACATTTTTGCATTACTTGTTGCATAATCAACCATGTGAGGCATTCTTGCATAATCCTTCAAAAATGTTCATGTTCTTGCATTTATATATGTTGATTCATGTTCAAATGCATGTTCATGATGGAATTGGTGCATATTCATTGAGTTTGTGCATTAAAAAATGAAAATAGTCAATTCTGGATTTTGCATTTCATAGTTGTTTTTGCATATAGGTGTTGTAAAATGTATGTTGTTTGTTTGTTTGCATGCATGCTGTATTTGACCTTTTACACCTACCTTTTTCATGCTGCATGCTGGCTGTAAAACGCTGACTTGTGTTATGCATTGTTTTCATAGCTGATTGTGTGTTTGAGTGTTGTAAATAGTTACTGAATTTTTAGTTTAGCATTTTTAGGCACCATTAAACTTAAGATTGAGTCTAGTTTAGGTCCAAGTTACCTTAGGATTTAATTGTTGTGTGTTTGCTTTATTATTTTCTATAAAATGCAACATTAACCTTTGTTTTGTAGAGGGGAAGATTGAGGTAAGTTTCCTTCACCTTATCCTTTTCTTTTTATGCATTTATTTATGCATTTTAATTCATTTTTCCTTCCATATTTGTGTTTGGTAGGATTTCCCCCTTTGTTAGGACCAACTTACCTTCATTAGGAAGTAAGTTGCATCCTTTTTCTTCTTTCTTTTCCTTTTCCTCCTTAGGATTAGAAAACCTCACTCACCATTAGGATCTCCTTTTGTATATAATAAATAACTTAGGGTTGATCTTAGTCCCCCTTAGTTTTTGTCCTTTTCCGATTTGAGTCTTCTTCTCTCATCTTCAGACAAAATCTAAAACGCACTTAATAAAAACCAAATGTTCTTGTACGACACGAGACTTTGTTGCGGAGTTCTTATACACGTCTCGTTTCGGGGAGAGGTGTAAGTCCTTGCCGCGATGGATAAGTCTTAGTATGAGAATGTTCACAAACAAACTCCAAAACACTTCTCATAAAAGACAATCAACAAAGACATCGTGCCTTCTCTTCTCATCTCCTAATCTTTACGGACGAGTGTGACTTGCCTCGACAGTTCAAACAGCGATACGGTAAACACCCTCGAGTCAGAGCCGGTAACACCTGAGCTAGAGCTATGGCAACGTCATCCTAAAAAATACAAAATAGTTCCCGCCTTAGTTAGGTGAACTACGTTGACTCTGATCCTCATTTTCCCGATGAGGTACGTAGGCAGCGGGGTAGGGCCCATTCGAGCACATTCTTTATTTTCCCTACATTTTCCCCTTCTCTTTTCCAATTCCATTTCTTTTCTCATTCTCATTCTAGTTCCAGTAGCAGTTTTATTCAGCAGCATTCTTATTTTCTCATCCTTTGAAACAAGCAAGCAAGCGTGGATCCCGTCGGGTACGACGGACGATCTGGGGTGCTAATACCTTCCCAGGTCGTAACCGACTCCCGAACCCAGATCTTTGGTACGCAGGACCTTGTCCTTTCCTTCTTCCTCAGGTTTGTGCAACATTACCTTTCCCGTTCCATCGGGATATAAATGCCCTGCTGGCGACTCTACCTTTTCCGCGCCACTTTCGCGTTTGGACTAGGATGAAAATCCCGAGAGCGACAGACGACCGACAAGCTGGGGAAATAAAGAGACCATGATGGGAACGGTCATCAAGTAAAGAAACAAGATTCTCGGGGGATTAAAAGTAAAGGCAATGATGGGGACGGCCATCAGGTTTGCAAAGTAAAGTAAACAACAATGGAGACGGCCATCGGTTAAGGAATAAAATGAAAATAATGATGAGGGACGGTCATCAAAGGTGAAGGACGATCACCTAGCAGGGGACGGTTGCTCATTATCACGACATAGGACGAATGTCGGATAGAAAAGGTCAACGACAGGGACGGCCATCTGATAAGTATGATGAAGGACGGTCATCAAGAGGTGAAGGACGATCACCTAGCAGGGTATGGCTGCTCTCGGGGTTTATCATGACATAGGACGAATGTCAGATAACAAGATCAACGATGGGGATGACCATCGGATAAAATGATGAGGGACGGTCATCATAGGTGAAGGACGATCACCTAGCAGGGGACGGATGCTCTTTATCACGACATAGGACGAATGCCAGATAGAAAAAGGTTCCACTAATGGGGACTCCGCTGTGGAAGGGATGAGGGACGGTCATCCAAAGGTGAAGGACGATCACCTGGCAGGGGACGGCTGGTCGCCTCATACTTCAGTCGTCGCCTCATTGACTTTCAGAGCTTCGAACCCTTGGCTCATGGTTTCATGGATTTCACCATCCATCTCAATGTATTTGTACGTAGCCAGATGGATAACAAAGATATCCTTTTCACCACAGATGGTGATAATCTGTCCTTCCCACTCATATTTTAATTTCTGGTGAAGGGTCGACATAACTGCGCCAGCAGCGTGAATCCATGGTCGATCCAACAAACAGCTGTAGGCCGGTTGAATGTCCATCACATAGAAAGTAGTCTGAAAGACTTGCAGACCGATTATCACAGGCAACTCCACCTCTCTAAGAACAGACCTCTTGGAACCATCAAAAGCCCTGACCACCAGATTGCTTGGTCGGAGAGTTATACCATCATATTCGAGCTTGACAAAGGCTTTCTTCGGCAAGACATTGAGTGAATACCCAGTGTCAACAAGAACATGTGAGAGTACAACCCCTTTACACTCCAAAGTGATGTGTAAAGCTTTATTGTGGTGACATCCTTCCATTGTCAAGTCAGCATTGGTGAAACCTAGCCCATGGCTAGTATTAACATTAGACACCACTGTCTCAAGCTGATTCACCATGATCTCTTCCGGCACGTAGGTTGCGTGCAAGACTTTAAGTAGTGCATCCCGATGAGCTTCGGAACACAATAGCAGGGATAAAATGGAGATCTTGGAAGGAGTCTGGTGGAGCTGATCCATAACCTTGTAGTCACCTCTTTTGATTATCCTCATAAATTCATCCACATCCTGATCAAAGGATGATTTATGGGCTTCTTTCGGTGCAGGTTCTTCAGGTGCCACACTTTTCCCTTTGGCTTTAGCAGCAGCCTCTGCCTCAGTATTAGTCCTTGGATCTTGTGACGCGAAGAGGCGTCTGCTTCGGGTGAAGCCTCTGCCTCCCCCGACATTATCCACTTGGGGTGCGTGAACCGTAGAATCAAGAAGGACTCTTTCTCCGTTGCAGTAAAGGTCTGAACCATAGTGCCATGGTACATCATTGTCTTTATCATATGGAATAGGCCCTGGCACCGTGATGTGACTGGACTAACTGCAGCAGAGGTAGTGACCGTTATTGTGTGTGGATCATAAAAGATGGTGACAGGACTTCTGGTTGATGTTGGTGGTGATTGATTGAAGCTTGGTTGTTGCTAAAACTATTGCTGAGATAGTTGTTGATAATTGTTGGAATCCGGGACCGTTGCAGGGTCGTAATAGATAGTGACTGTGGAAACGTCATTGTTGGTGGTTGCTGTAGTTGTAGAAGTGGATGCAATTAAACTGTTGTTTGTTGAAGTGATGGAAGAAGTGGTTGTTGATTTTGTAGACGAGTATGTAGGAACAATTGTGTTTGCAGTTGTAGGAGAAATACTTGTTGTTGAAAAAGGAGCTGCTGGTGTTGTAGAAGCGGTTGTTGTTATTTGCAGGATACCCTCTCTGATCAAACCATTGATGCCATTCTTCAAGCTTTCACACCCGTTGACGGAAACCTTGCAAGATTCACAGCAGGCCTCACAACCTGGAAACACTTGGCATTTTAAAAGCTGAGCTTTAACCTCTGCCAGAGGTGTTTGAATACTTGCAGTATCTTCAATTAAACTCATGGGTGAGCCCTCCTCTATCGCATTTATCCTTAGCCCACCATGGCTAGGCATAGGATTCTTCGTGACATTAGGAAGTAGTGAAAAATTTAGGGCTTTTGAATCTACCAGATCTTGGACCTTCATGTGCAAAGCCTTGCATTTTTATGTGGAGTGACCAGGTGCATTAGAATGAAAAGCACACCTGGCGTTGACGTCATATGGCATTGGTATAGGGTCAATCACCCTGTTGATCTGAGATGGCTGTTGCTAGAAAGGGCATTGTTGTTGGTTGTTGTTGTTGTTGTTGTTGTTGTAGGATCTTTGTTGAGGAAACTGCGGCTGTTGAGGAAAGTGTTGTGGTTGTTGAGTATATTGAGGAGGTGGAGTAGGAATAGTGACGGCGGCAACTGATCTTGGATGATATTGGGGTCTTCCTCTTCCCAAGTGTATAGAATTTGTTTCACCGGATCTGTGAGGCCCTGCAAATGGCTTCCTTGCACTACTTGAACTGGCGTCGTTGTCAGAAATCTTTCCCATTTTCAATAAGCTCTCAATTCTTTCCCCAGCTATAACCACATCTACGAAGCTAGTGGAAGAGAATGCAGTCATCCTATCAGTATAAGTCCCTTGGAGGGTTTTCATGAACATATCTGCCATTTCCCTTTCTGACAACGGGGGCTGAACGGCAGCAGCTAATTGCCTCCACCTTTGGGCATACTCTCTAAAGCTTTCCCGGGAAGACTGTGACATTCCCATCAGAAGGATTCTGTTTGGATCTATGTCCAGATTATATTGATATTGACGAATGAAAGGTTCTTCCAGGTCTTTCCAATTCCTAACTGTGGCCCTGGTCAAATGAGAGTACCACTCCCGGGATTCCCCTGTCAAGATATCCTCAAAATAAAACATCCACAGTTTTTCATCCATGGTGTAGGCTTTCAATCTCCCCAGGAAAGACTGAAAATGGGTACGAGGGAAGGATGTGCCATTGTATCTTTCAAAACAGGGAGGTTTGAATTTGTGAGGAATTCTAACCCCCTCCACTAATCCCATATCCATGACATCAAAACCCAGAGAGTTTTGAGACTCCAAAGACCTTAGCTTTTCTGCTATTTCATCCAACTGACGATCGTAGACCTCGTCTCCTTCCCCAACCACAGTAAATTGTTCTTCCTGAGGGTCCTCCTGCAAGGCCCTCCCTCCAGTGTTACCCTGGTTGTTTCTTATAGCATTGATGTCTGGGTTCAGATGAGGTCCAAACTCTGGGGGATCAGTACGAGGTTGTACATGATCGTTGTTACTGGTACCCCCTGTACTTGGGTAGTTTTCTTTGGGAGTTTTCCGCTCGACCAACTCTCTCAGTCTCTCCTGGATCTGGGCCAGTCCAGTCATCACTGCCATAAACTGGTTCATTTGGGCCCTCATCTCATTCCTTTCATTGGCCATTTGGGTTCTTACGTCAGTCAGATCTTGTTAAACCTGATCCATTTATAAGCCCAAAAGGTTGTTTCTTGTCGGATACCGGTGCACTCTATTGACGGGGAACACTCTTCTACGAGCAATGCTTCCTGAAACCACAACAAAGTGAGAAACAACAACAAAAACAAAAATCTACAAACAAAGAAAATATGTTAGTATGCAATGTAGGATGCCTATTTGTCTTCCAAGGGTATCCAGTTTGGTTCTTTGGTTTTGACCTTCCAGACCTCGAGGAATGATGACCTTACAAAGAAATCAAACATCCAGTCCGTAATCATCCTCTCTGACTTCTTTCAGGAGAGCCTCAGTCACTGGGCCAACTGGGTGCTCTGTGATGGTCCTGATAAGAAGGTTCCTGGTGGCAGTGGCACTGGTCAACTTCTTATGCTTATCCTGGTCCTTTGATCTCTTGAAACCCTCCCGAAGCTTCAACTCGGAGATCTCCTTCTGTGCAGCTAATAAAGCCTCCTGACTCTTCTTTTCATTAGCCTCCAGTTTCTCTACCCTAGCCTGGGTTCTCTGATCCTCCTGTGCACGAGCCTCACTGATCCTGATCCACCTAGACTGACTTTCCTCTAAGTAATGCTCAGCTCTGACCTTCTGAGTCTTGGCTTCCTTGCAAGCATTCTTCAATACTAACTCTCTTGCTCTAGCCCTTCTGATGTAATCATCCGTCTTCTCAATCTTCGTTAAGTGCTCAATCCGGAGCTTCTCTAACCTTTCATTGTCCAGACGACTGTCATTCCTCTCCCAGAGGGTCTTCTTCAAAGCTTCAGAGAGCTGAGTATTCCTTTCCTTCAATTTCTCAAACTCCTCTAAACTGACAGTAGTTGCAGGCTCCACTGCCAATGGTCCAGGCACATCCTCTATGGTGAATGGCATGCGGGTGATCTGTCCCCTGGTATGAGACCAATCAAGATACTGAGCTGAAGCTATGTTGTTGCACTTGCCAAGAATAGATGTCCCCTTGGTCTGAATACTGTCCCAAGCCCAGGCAGCTTGTCTGACAATGGCAAGGTTGTGCTGAATGTCACAATAGAGGGTCTCTGTCAAGTCTTGCTCTCTTGGGGGATGTACCAAGGAATACCCTAATTTCCTTTTGAAAAGCAAAGGATTGTAATTGATGCAACCCTTTACTCCAATCAGGGGTACATTGGGATACTGCCCACAGCTGGTGATGATATCTTTGCCCTCGGTGCTCTGAGTGCACCATCTGATGTCCTCTGATGTAAGGGAAATCATTCTCTTAGCCCAGTTCCTTGGCTGATGAGGATTCAAGAAAGTGTCTGACTTTGGCAAGTGCCTTAATAACCAACAGTAGAAGAGAGGTGCACAGCATCTGACTAATCTTCCCCTTTGCTTCTCATTCCTTTGATGCACTGAATAATAAAAGTCTCCAAGCAAGGTAGGGACTGGATTCCTCAACAAGAAAAGGTGGATAGCACTCTTGCTTACAAACTTAGGCTCGTCTGCAAACAAGATGACTCCATATATGCTGAGGGCTAGAAGAGCACAAACAGTGTCCCACCTCCCAGCTGCAGCATGAAGGGTGGCCTGAGTAACCAAGAAATCCAAATGAAGGCCTGGAATTCCAGCCTTAGTGGTCATGCTCTGGTCAATGAGGGTGGACTCCAAGTGCAAAGCCTTAGCTACATCTTCATTCTTAGGAGCAGTCATCTCGGGGTTAAAAGGAATCCCCCTCCTGATGGGGACACCCAACAACATGGAGAACTCTTCCATCAATGGTCCCAACTGAAAATCTGGGAAAGTGAAACATCTGAGAGGAGGGACATAGAACTGGATATAGGTGTGGATCATGCTCCTCTGTGATGCATCCAAATCCATGATCATGTCCATAATGCCACCATAATGTTCCCTGAATAAAGGGAGATGATCAAGAGTGATGAGTGCCTGCATCTGCCTAATGTTTGTCAGAGTGGGCTCAAAGAAATGATAGGTGATGTTGCTCTTCTTGGATGTGTCCATGCTGAAAATGGATGTTGGTGAAGAAGACTGAGGAGAAGGACTGATGAAGGCAACTGCTGAAGACTGATGAAGATAACTGGAGAAAGTGCTGAAGAAGAATCTCTGATGAAGATAACTGATGAAGAGGTTGGTGCAGATAGTTGAAGGAATCTGGTGCAGCAGAACATGTCAAAACCAAACCAAAGATAAGATGTGGATACCCTGTAAAACAAATAGAAAAATGTTAAATGATGCAAAATGATGTATGCAGAATGATATCCAAAGGGTTTGTGATCAAGTGTTGGATCTGTTATCTGCCTTGATAGGGTCCATGTGTGTTCATAAGTCCGGATGGAGGCTTAGAAAACCAGTAACCAGGTGGGGGACTCAAATAAATAGTCACAAGTCCAGGGTTTCACAAGAACAATCCAAAATGATACAACCTTAAAACAATATTAGTAACAAGGGTATGATGAGGCCAAGGGTTCCTACAAACCTGTAAACATCCCAACCCCCTCACATGTATTGTTCTAGAACAAGGATTCTCAGACTTGGATCAGTTATGAGAAGTGTAAACACTTCTAACCCGGAGGTACAGTGTTTCCAATAACCATAAAGGATCCTCCTCTAATTCACCTCAGATGCTGAAGGTCATAAAAAGGTCATCCAGACTTAGCAAGCTTCCCAGATAGCCCTAGTACTACAGGAAATCCGTAGCACAGATTTCTCAAGAGGAAACCCATGTCTGAACCGTGTTTCATATTCCCGCATCAGACCGAAATGGAATGGGAAAGAATATGAAGCCACTTTATCCTATGTGTCACTCAGGCTCCTGGTGTGGAACCTTACTCACTCAATAACCCTCCCACCAAAGAAAACAACAGATCCAACACAAATGATATAATGATAGCAATATGAAATGCATATAAACAGTTAATGAAAGCAATAAATAAAGCTGTACAGAAAGCAATAAATAAAGAAATAAACAACAAGCACAAGTAGCACATAACACCCCCATAAACACAAATCAAACAAGCGCTAGGAGAAACCCACAAAAAGAACCAGAAGCTCTGGTTGCAAGATAAGGGTCCCCAGTAGAGTCGCCAAGCTGTCGCTCCCGAAGATTTGCATCCCGGTACAAGCGCGAAAGGTCGGCGAAGAGAGAAAATGAAGTTGAAGATGAATAGAGTCGCCAGCTAGGAACTTTTATCCCGAAGGAAAGGTAATGTTGCGTAAACCTAAAAAAGGATGGATAAGACGGTTGCGAACCAGAGAAATTGAGAAAGGGGGTTGGTTACAACCTGGGAAGGTATTAGCACCCAGATTGTCCGTCGTACTCGACGGGATCCATGCTTA
Source organism: Lathyrus aphaca (assembly GCA_963966055.1). Lineage (NCBI taxonomy): Eukaryota > Viridiplantae > Streptophyta > Magnoliopsida > Fabales > Fabaceae > Lathyrus > Lathyrus aphaca. The sequence goes on along the minus strand of OZ014519.1, from coordinate 336,698,551 downwards.
CAAGATTTGTGTTTAAAGGGGTGGTGTATGTGCTATCAGTGTGCAAGAGCTGGAAAAGAAATATACAAGTGTCAATGCAAGAGGGTGAATGCTCAAGAACTGAGGCTTAAAAGAGAATGCTGAAAGAGGGGGAAGACAAAGAGACTTTTGTTTGATAACTATTAAGTTTTGCCTACGTATCCTCGCGTGCAATGAGGATGTCAGAACACTGTAGTTCGACTCAAAGAGACTGAAAGATAAATTGATAATGAACTGCTTGCTTTCCTATGCTCAAGTGTATGACTCGTCTGGCTCGAGTGCTAACTATCTTGGATTAGACGGAAGAAGCAAGTTCTCGTTTATAAATGAGTGTGATGAGAAAATAATCCCGGAGGAGACGATTATTATTTGTTTTTGTGTTTTCAGTTTTGTTATTGCTTTTGGTGTTTTGCATAAGTTACTGAGCTTAAGCCTAAATCAAGGGCTTGTAAACTCATTATATCCTCCCTGATTAGGGATAATGAGCCTACTTAAGTATGAGATAAGCATCTCAACTTAATTACCATGATGATGTAGGATTAAGATCGTTAACCTACTTGTGATTATATAGATTTTTTTGGGCTTTTGTTTAATGTTAAGTAATGAGTTTAATCTCTAATCACAGATTAGTGGACTCATTACACCATCCTAATAGAAGGATAATAGATGAGAACACTTAAGCTGAGGAAGATACCTCAACTTAATCCATGGTTAGGGACTAAATTCATTATATAACAAACCTTTATTAAGTGGATTTTAATTAAGGGATGAGATTAAGAAGTGAGTTTTATGTTTGTAAGACATCTTGAGGGGGACTTGTCCATTTAAACACTAGGGTTAGTCCTTCTTAACCATAAGGAAGAATTAGAACTCTAATGTAAGGCCCAAGTTACAAGATAAAGTCTTGATGGTTATTAAGATGATTTGATTAAGAAGTTTAAACAAATTAAAGTTTTAACACTTAGGATTAAAGTTACACACTCCATCCTAAGATAAGGATGCAGGTATAACCCTAATTCCAAAGTCCTAAAACTTTAAGAGTTTAGTCTCTGATTATTGAGATGAGAAGAGAGACTCAAGGAGAATCAAAGGTAAAAAGCTAAGGGGGACTAATTACAACCCTAATCATTATCAAGCTTGGATGTTCCTATGGTTTGTGAGGCTTAAGAGAGATCTTCAAGGAGGCCACCAATGGAAGAAACAAATGAAAGGAGGAGGGAGCAAGAGAATAAGTTACTTACTTCATTGAAGAAGATAAGTAACTTAAAGAAAGAAAGTGAGAGAGATGGAACATAAGTGAATCAAATTCACTTCAAAGACATGTAAAATGAAAATGAAAGAGATAAGAAGAAGTGAGAGGTGAAGGAAAATCCACCTCCCAAAATAACTTACCAAAAACCTGAAAAGTTAGCATGGATGCACAAAGTATAAAGCATAAAGAAATGAAGTGAAATGAGATGAAATGAGATGAAATGACCAAAGTAAGAAGTGTTTATGTTGTGCAAATGTCATGTAATATGATTCAAAGGCATACAAAATGAATATGTATGATCATACAAAGATGAGATGCAAAGGAAGCATGCTTTGAAGTTTGAAAACACATGAAAGTTTATGAAATGAAATGAATGCTAATCATGGAAAATGGATGAAGAAATGATCAAGAAAGGTTCTAACATGTCCTAAGATGTCTAAGATGACATATGAATGCATGAAATGTCATGGCAAGTTCATGTGATGATGAATACGCAAGGTGAATGCAAATGAACACATAAAATTAGGGTTATATGGACATGTGAGATGCAAATGGATAAAACAGAAGCATATGACATGATAAAAATTTGCAAACAAGGTCAAACAAACCCTAATTCCATACTAGGTTGTACCCCAAAGGAGAAGGTCAGAAGCCTAACCAATCAAAAGTTATGATTTTCCTAAGTTTTCTAGGGTTTTTGGGTGGTTCAAAGGGAAAAATGCAAATAAATTTGAAAATGCAAGATAAATTCACGAGGAAAGAGACCTATAAACTACATGCAATATGTGACACAATGCAAAAAGAACCAACTTCAAACTCTTCTTTGTTAGGCAGATTTGATTTTTCAAAGTTAGGGTTTAAAAATATGATTTTTATAACCCTTAATTCAAAGAAAATTGGCAAACTATGATCAAACCTAAAAATAAATATGTGTGAAGAGTTTGAAAATGTTTCTAAATGCATTGGGATGATTCATGATTTTTTTGGTGATTTTTAGAAACCTAAATGCATTTTTAATTAATTAAAATACTTTAATTAATTAAAAATAACATTTAAATATTTTAAAAATATTTTTTATTGCAAAAAATAAAATAAAAATCATTTTTGGAATGAGTAAAATATTTAAAGTCATAATGCAAAAGAAAATATTTTTTGAATGCTTTTTGCTATTTTAAATTAATTATGCAAGAAAATGCAATAAAAATGAAATAAAAATGATTTAAATGAGAAGTATGCTGATCCTAAGGCTGAGATTTGAACCAAAAGGGAGGGAATTGACAGCGCACGCATCTCAATGGCTGACATTCAAAATGAGTTTTAATTATGTTTTATATTTAATTAATCATGATTAAAAACTAATGGCGCATCTGGACCACTCATTGCCTAACCCTAATCATCATCCAACGGCCACGCACGCATCTGGGCAACTAACCCTAATTAGGGTTCTAATCACTCTCAGGTGACCGGAGCTAGCTCCGGTCATCTTCCCCGGCAAGCCAAACACCCTAACTTCTTCCATAGGCTAAATCAAACTCTCTAAAGCTCTAGAAATGATCATTAAACATCAACAAGCAAGAATTCAAGCATCAAAAACAATTTATTTCACGCATACATGATGAATCGAAGCAAAAATCATTTCACGGGAAAAATTTTAGAACATCATGAAATGCTTATTTCTCAACCATTTTCAATTTTAAACACATCAGGGTGATCAGCTAAACATGTAGAAGCATTTAAGAACTTAAAATAAGAGTTCTGGAAAAATTATTCATCATGGCTACCTGAGTTGAAGCTTTGTGATCTTGAGCTTTCTGACTTTTCTCTTGGTTCAAATCCACCCCAATGAACTTCTTGATGATGATGAGAGGCTTAGAGCAAGCTTGTATGGCCTGGTTTATGAGTTTCAGTTCCTCTGCACCAAGAATCGTGTTTTGGTGTGGCTGTGTTTTAGGCTATGGTAATGGGTGGGAAATGATCCTGGGGTGATGCTGAGTTGATTGGTGGAAGAAGTTTGAAGTTTGAGTTGTTGTGTGATGATTTTCGAAGAGAGGAAGTTTTTGACAAATTTTGTGAATGCTTTGTTCTTGGAGGTTTCAGGCTCTTGTGTGTTATGAAATGTCTTGCATAATGTTTGTTTAAGCCAATGGGATTGCTCAAATAGTTGTTGTGGCACAGGCTGATTGGTATGGGGTGTTTTGCAAAAAAAGTCAATTTTTGCGTACTTGAGGTATGGGCCATGGCAGGTCTGTTTCTTTGGGGTGTATGGCCTCAGCAAGATTCATGGAGAGCCATAGAATCAAGATTATGCAGCTGGCACAAGTGGATGAGAGGATCCAATGCATTTTGCAATTTTGGAGAGTTTTGGCCCTTTTGTGATTTCTTGAAGTTCAAGTCATGAAAACCCTAGGTTTGATTCACAATTATGATGTTTAGAGATTGTCTTGATATATTGTGAAGTGTTTGTGCATATTAGAAGTCATTAGAATGCTTGAACATGCCAAAATGCAAAATCCCTCTTTGACGTGAAACTTGAAATTATAGGATTTTTGCCAACTTTGAAAGTCCATATCTTGAGTTCGACGATGAATCAAGACATGTTATTGTACTTTTTGAAAAGGGAAAGACCCAATTTACAACTTTCATGACTAAGAATTTTTCATTTGAAGCAATTTTGGTTATGAAAGAGGAGGTTGAAAAACTTTCCCAAAATGGAAAGTTTGCATTTCAAGTCATTTCCAAAAATGGCAAGTTTGCAATTGGCTCAAAATTCTTCAATCTTGTGAACTTCCAACCACTTCTAAGATCAAATAAATATCATATAACTTCAATTTGATGAAAATACCCCTTTGTTTCCATTGTTGGGGGCCTCAGATGCCCTGATTTTGACTTAACTTGCTCAAGAAGTTACCCAGTGAACAGATGACTTCCACAATGAATTTCTTCATCAAACTTGGTACACATGATACTTATGACATATTAAGAACATTAGAAACAAGAATGGCCCAAAAAATTGGAGTTAAGGCCTCTGAAACCAAAACCCTAATTTTGGTCATCTGTGTAGTGAAAACCCTAACCCTGCTTCCATGCCTTTGCCAGTTCTTGTGATCCCTTGACTTTCATGAACTTTGAAGAGTATAATATGATGATAAAACACACATGAACCCTCTTGGAAAGCTTTGAGTCCCTTGGGATGGCTCAGATGGATTCTTGGATTGCTCAGATCACAAACCCTAGATGCAGATGAACATGAAGTTATGCAGTGAAGCAAAAAATGCAATATGAGATATAATGCTTATGTTAATTAAAAAATGAACAAGCCATGGTGTGATAAAGAGTGAGGGAAAATTTGGGGTGTTTACACCTGTAACACCCTTCTACCCCAAAACAAAATATTTAAATAATATCAGAGTAATCATCGAGAAGGGTATCACACTTTATCAAAATTCAATCGAACAGTGTCCTGTCCCGTAACACGGGTTAATCAACATCAAGAATAACATATAGCATTTCGCAGCGGAATTTAAACTTCATATTTCAAAATCATATTTTTTACTTCATAAACATAATTTTCTCCATCCGAAATTTCAACATAATATAATGAGAAAAACATTTATCAAAGTAATAACATAACTAAAAGCAGTTTAACAAATAAACCCCATCCCGATGTTACATGACACAGAGCAGGACATAAAGACTCCAGACCACTCCTAAAGTAATATAAGGTACACTTCGAGACTCTGAAAAACTCCTCTTGCAGTTGCGAAGCTATTCTTTATCATCTGCAAGTTACCCACATAGGAGGCAACATTTCCAAGCAGGCAGGGTGAGTAATCATAATTTATCATAAATATACTAGAATATGGAATATAAATAAATTAGCATAAACATGTCATAACATCGTCCACCATAAAATCCATTAACAACAACACAATCATGAACACATTATAAAACTTCAGCAACACAACACAATCGTGAATTCATCCAGAAATATGCAATTCCAACTATCATGATATGCAATTATGCATGTGGTACCAATTTCATCGTGAGATGGATACTTGACCATCAACCCTCCACAAGGGAGCACACCGTAATCATCGAGACACTTCAATCCACACAATGGGATTGAAGTTACAAAATAGGCCGAAGCCCCCATCGTGAATGACATGAAATGCAATGATGCGTTACATCGTAAAAATTCATCGAGAAATCAAATGCGCGTCATTCATTTCACACCCAGCAATTCAAACATCAAGTAATCATGTCTTTCATCAAGAAAACACATCGATAATACTTCTTTATTGATAATACAACAAAACAACTCCTATGACCATCGAGATAATAAAACAGTTTCTCTCATCAACATCAACAAATCCTCAATTTACAATAACATCATGTTTATAAGCATGAAACCAATTTTCAATAATACAAAAAAACCAACTTCTTTTGTCAATAACAACAAATCATCAACTTTCAATAAAATTATGCTTATAATCATAAAACCAATTCAATTTTTCCTAATATTCATCATTGAAAAATGTCTCACTTCACTCATTTTATTTCATCAAATTAAAGTTCGTCTCGTTAGCTTTCCGACGCTTCAAACGGGACCTAAATCGGAGTTACAGATCAAAAGTTATGAATTTTTCAAAATAAAAGTGCCACTGTTACAATGTTAACCGGTTAACGCCTCATTTTTTCGCCAAAAACGCATATTTTTCACTGGTTAACCAGTTAACACCTATAGTTAACCGGTTAACACCTGTACATAAGCAGTTTTCTGCTGTTTTTACGAATTCTACACCAAAATACCTCAATTTTTCATACGAATTCATTCCAATGCAACCCAAAACTTCTTACCAATCAAAATTAATCATATACAACAACAATATATCAATTCAAACATCAAACACACCATTCTAAATCATCTTATCAATCCTAATTCACCAATTCATACTCTTATAACTCAATATATGTCATCAAACCTAACAATCACCAAAATTATACAAAACCTAATCTATTCATAAACCAATTCCTATATAATTATAATAGATTATGAAAACTCCCCATACCTTAGAGAATTCCGCCGATTGATATTCTTCACCAAGGTTCTTTGCAACTTCCTGACTCTGAGCTTTCTCTCCTCTTTTCCTTTCCTCAGAGCTCTTCTTCACCAAAAACACGAAAAGTGAGAACTTTTGATCGTGTTCTCCTATTTGGGGTAAAATTATCCCAGTTTAGGTTTTTCCCCACTTACCCTTACTTTTTCTCATAAAGACCACCTTACCCTTTCTTCAATATTTTTGTGAAATAATTATAATTATATAATAATACACTAATTATTCATATTATATAAAATTACTCCTTATACTCCCAAATGACCAACATAACCTCCACACTCCCATTTCTATAATTATTAAATAATAAACAATAATTTCGAATAATGCTACATGATTATTATTCTTATTATTAATATTATTAAAATAATTTCACCATAATGCATCGGGTCACATAACCACCTATTTGCCAAAATCATCATATATCCTCAAATAGGCAACAATTACTCATAATCCAATTTGGGGTGTTACAACACCCACTCTAAATCCTATGTGTATACTTAAGCCAGGTATTTGGCTTATCTCACAATAATCCCATTCCGCCAAGGAAAACCAGAACAGCCAGTACATTACATGCCAATATATGCAACAGTAAAGTAAAGTGTAGAAAGCTGTAAACAAAGCTGTAAAGTAAAGCGATAAACTGTAAATAAAACAGTAAAGCAAAACCAAAGAACAATAGCAAACGAATAAACACCCAAGGAAAGAAGAAACAAATAAGCATTAGGATTGACTCTCAAAGGGGAAACCAGGGATTCTGGGTTGGATCCCCAGCAGAGTCGCCAGTTGTCGCTCCCGGGATTTTCATCCTAGTACAAACGTGAAAGTGGCACGGAAATGGTAGAGTCGCCAGCCAGACATTTTTATCCCGAATTAATGGGAAAGGTAATGTTGCACAAACCTAAGGAAGAAGGAAAGGATGAGGCCTTGCGAACAGAAGATCTGGGTCCGGAAGTCGGTTACGAACTAGGAATGTATTAGCACCCCAATCTGTTCGTCGTACCCGACGGGATCCACGCTTGTAAGTCTGCTTCAAAGGATGAGAAATAAGATGTTGTTTGGATGAAATAATGGCTATCGGGAATGGAAGTGAAATGAGAGGGAATTGGAAAATAAAAAGGAACGAAGGGAGAAAATGTAGGGAAAATAAAGAATATCCTCGAATGGGCCCTACCCCACTGCCTACGTACCTCATCGGGAAAATGAGGATCAGAGTCGTCGTGGTTCGTATAACTAAGGCGGGAATTTGTTTGTGTTTTTTAGGATGACATTGCCATAGCTCTAGCTCAGGTGTTATTGGCTCTGACTCGAGGGTGTTTACTGTATCGCTGTTTGAACTATCGAGGCAAGTCGCATTCGTCAGCAAAGAATGGGAGATGAGAAGAGAAGACATGTTGTCTTGGTTTGTTGTCTTTTTATGAGAAGTGTTTTGAGCTTATGTTTATCGTGGGTACAACACTAAATACTATGATACAGGAGCGAATACTTTCCAAGATCGCCCCCAATGGAACGTTTTCAAAGCATTCTATAAGAGTGGAGGAGACCTCCACTAATCATTTCCCATATAGCTTAAGGCTTGTGGCATATTGTACCTACTTTCCTTTTAAATGTTTTTGATTTTTCTTTAAAGGTAAGAAGTGAGACTCAAATTGAGAAAGGAAAAAAAACTAAGGGGGACTAAGACACAACCCTAAGTTAGTTGAGTTTAAGGGTGACCTATGGTTAGTGAAGCTTGAAAGATTAAAGCTACCTAAGCGGATATTAGACTAGAAAAGCGAGTACAAAAATTAATAGTGAATGATATGACTCTCCTACGTCATGGCGGGTGAAAACATGTATGAATCATAAATGAGGTGAACGATGAATCGGGTGGGTCAGTTGCATGGTGTTGAGACGCACGACTTATGGTGTGCAACATACAAGGCTTGCTCTTGGGTGTATTGGAGTGGAGTGATGATAATCGAGGGATTCTAATGTCACATGAAACTTTATTTATTTATTTATTTGAAATTCTTTGATTTTGGGTCGAATAAATCATTTTCTTTAATTTTGAAAATTGGTCATCTAATGCTTTATTTTATCTTTTTCTATCCTAATTATAGGTATCACATATAAAGTTCTAACTATTACATCACAAAGTATAAACCATAAAGAACATCAAAGCATAATTTAAAATATAGTCCAAGTCCATAAGCGAATCCTCGAAAAAATACCTTGCACAAAAGGAAGATGTTAGTAAATGAAAGGAAGATGAGTATGCAAAAAATATGGCCAAGATGAATTAAAGTCAAAGTTTCAAGAATTTCTAAAATGCACATAAAACATATAAACAAATATAAAGGCTAATCGCTTCATGTAAACATACTTGAACGGTTTCTAAGCCTAAGTCCTAAAACTAAAGGATCCTAAATGATAATAAGCTTCTAAATTCAGTAGTTAAACCAAATCAAGTCATTCTAATATTCTAAGATCAAGCCTAATTAAACTAAGTCCTAATGCACTATAAAATCCTAAGCTAAACTAGGTAGATTTACAATGGAAAAATTGACTAAAGTCAATGCACTAAAAAATAGTAAAGTTCCTGAAAAAAAATATGAAATTAAATTCCTAAGGTCTCTAACCTGAACCTAATATTGTGATAAAAAATCTCCTAAAACTTCCTAGCCTAACTATGTCAAATGGTCACTTAAAGGAACCTAAGATCAATTCACAATTTTGCACAAACTAAGCTACCAAAACAGTGGATAAAATAGCCTAAAAGATATAACAAAATTTATTCCAGGATCTATTATAAGTCCTCTAATCATAGCAAAAAGAATGGGCCAAAAATCACATAGGAAATGGAAGAAATAAAATGTGCAAAATAAAATGTTCATGAAAGAAATCAATATAAAACTAATTAAATGGAAAATTGAAATTAAATTGAAAAATACCAAAATTCAGAAAGTAAAAATATTTAAAATTTCTAAAATGAGTTAAAAAGCTCCTATAATTTTTATGAAATTTTATTATTCATTTTAGTTTTTTTTGTGGATTTAAATTGAAAAGGTATAAAAACAAAAAATATAAAAAGGAAGAAAATAGAGGGGGGTGAGAATAGAAACTTTTTCTAGTTAAAATACAAATGGGCTTCTGAATGTGGGGTGCGGATAACAGGTATTCTTAAGCCTGATTCGTGCTAAGCCTAGAGCTCCTTACCATGATCTTTAGTCAACCTAGTTGACTAATTTGGGCCCTCTGATCTAAACTAAGATGTGATGATGTGGTCTGAGAGTTCATATGAGAGGATGCAGGATGGTTACGGTGGGGTGAAGTGTGTGTGATCGAAATCTGGTGTTCCTACCGGATGGTGACAAGTGTCACCGCCGGAGTGGACCACCAAAAAAGCATCTTTATCTTCCCAGAAAAAGTCAAAAAGATGGCGGTGGATTTATTAAGATTTATGGGTTTTAATTACTTTAAACGGTACTGATTAAGTGGGTTTATGGCTTTCAATTTGTTTTGGTGAGTCTTTATGAGCTTAATTCCTAATTAATCTCAAAATCAATTATAACAAAACAACTTAACCAAACTATAACTTAACCTCAGAATGTGAAACAAAAACGAAACAACTTACACTCACAATTCTTCGTCTCCTCTCTCTCTCATCCCTAACTTCATCTTCCTTAAGAACAACACCCCAACCGCCGCCGTCCTCTTCTAATCAAACCACCACCACCCCGAGCAAACACCGAAGAACCCCATCACCGCCACGAAACACACTACTCCTCTTACCATCACCTTCATCATAAACCAAAACCTAACCTAGATTCTCTTCTATCTCAAATTCTAAATCAAACCCCAACCTCTCACACAGAAATCGTAACCTAAAGCCTATGCAAGAACAAAGCAAACGAATCTCACCTTACAAACGAACAAAGACACTGGTTGGTGAACAAGGACGAAGACGCTTCGATATCACGAGCTTGATGATAATACTGATGAACGAATGAGGATGTGTTGAAGATGCTTCCTTTGTCTCGATTCCGTCACAAAGTCGAAGATGAAGGCACTTCTGTCGTTTTCGTCGGCAAGTGGTGTGTTCAGGTATGCGTTTTGACTTTACTTCTCATTCTTCTTCCGTCTTTGATTTTCGGTTCTGATTTGTTGTATTATAGTGTTCTCGCACGTGTGGTTGAAGATTGTTGTTGATGTTGAATATGCGGCGAGGAATGCCTGAAGGTGTGCCGTGAATTTGATATTGAGGTTGACGAGATTCACGTTTTCGTAGGAAGTTGCAGAGTGTGGGAGAGATTGATGAAGCTTTGATGGCAGAAAAAAGAAGACAATGTGAAGAAGATCGGTGTTTCCGAACCTAAGGTTGCAAGTAATAGAATCTCATATGTTTCTGTTTTGTTTTCGCTTACTGCACTTAGATTTTTTTCTCCTTTTTTAGGTTTCAGAACAACTAGAGATTGGAGAAAAAATTGAGGGTAGGGGGAAGAATTTGTGGGAGTTCTTTGAAGAACTGTTATTAGAGATTCAAGAGAAATTTGGAGGTTGAAGGAAATTGTTGAAGATGAAGAATGGTGGTGAAGTGGGTAAAGAATCTGGTTTTAAGAGGGAAACGAAAATGGAGGAATTTTTTTTTTTCAAAATGGAGATGAAGTTCTGATTTTATAGAAGATGCATTGAGGGGTGGTTTCAAGATTTCATAGGTAATCGGTTATGACTTTGTTAGAGATTCGGTTAGTTTGTTAGAGATTTGTTAGATTATGCAATTGAATTGGATTTGTGAACTCCCTTCTCTCGTTCTTATGTGCACTCATTTTGATAATTTTTAACTGAATTTTCGTTGGAGTCTGCACTTCTCAAACTGAGTTGTTTTTGTTTTCTGTCATGGTTTTGCAGGGGGTTTGAAGGTTGATGAAGAGAATTCAGAAATGATGCTAAAAAAATGAACTTTTGTTGAAGGTTTAATGTGTTGTTCCGTGATCAATTTCTGAAAAGAGTAATGAGAATTGAATTGAGAGCAGATCCTGAGTGTTTGCCAGCTCTTTGACATAATGAAGGTTGAAGAAAATTTGGATCGATGAAGATCTAAGGTTTAAAAATTCCTTGAAGAAGATGATGTTGATTGATGAATTGAAGACGATGATAGTGATGTTGCTGCGTCGATGATGAAGAGGTTGCGGTATTAAGATGTTGATGAAGATGATTCCCTTGAAATAGACGAAGATGATGAAGTTTGAAGATAGAATGGAGATTCTTGAGAGAGAGAGTTTTTTTTGTTTCATTTTTCTGTTATCGTTTCCTAATTGAACTGTAATTGTTATCAGTTTTCTCTTCTGATATGCTATGCTACTGAATTATTGATTTCCTTATAACTTCTGACTGCGTTTTATTTCACCTTTCCATCATTTTGAGTTTTCCGTATGCATTGTTTTGTGTTCTCATTCTTTCTCAGTATGCTACGTTTGACGTTGTGTGACTTAACATTAAGGGAAACAGAAGGCTTATTATTATTTTTTCTTTTAGTAGTATGCCAACATTACAATTATTTACATGTTAATGAGGAAAATAGTTGCTAATGGACCTGGTGTCAGTATCTAGATATCTTCCGCCGCCATAAAAAAAGTAAGTGACCTGAGCTTGAGCATTAGATTTTCCCAATACAAATGTTCCTCCTTAGGATCAGCAATTGTCCAGAGACAAATTTCCACATAAGATGCACTCATCCAATCTTGCCATACAAGATTTAGTATTTGAATAATTTTTCCTTGTAACCAATTATGAATTTGTTCCATTTCAAGATAACCCCGCCAGTTTATGGAGAATCCAACTACAGTAAATAAGGTCTTTTTGGGAACAATTTGAACTTGGTCTTTGAATCCCCTTTTTTCATAATTTCGAACTAAGATATACTTGTAATCTTGATTGCATGATTTTCAATTTCTTGATCTATTATAAAAAAAAGATTATGATAATTGAAACTTTGAATTTCTCACGGTAATCCTAGTACCAAATTTCAACCTCTTAAATTTACCTTTGAAAAGAATAACATCTTAAATTGGTCCTTGAGAAGCTATCACCCTTAACCTTTCAAAACTTTATTGTAAATCCTTTTAGTCAACCATATCAACATGATGAATCATGCCCTTGAAAATTAGAGGATTATGATTTGAGATAGGAAGCCCCATTGTATGAAATCCTAATCGCTTGATGCCTCTTGAGAAATCCCAAAGCTTATGGACATGACGCTTGATGAACCTTGATAAGAATATACACATGATGTTGAGAATTCAAACCCCTGCTTCCACAATATGTATATGGTTAAATTATAATAAATGGACATTTATTTTTCAAATGGCATTGATCTCATGTCTTAGGAGCTCGACGAAATGCATGATCGTAAGTGTTATGACCTACTGAGAAACACAGATGAAGGTGAAGCATAAAGTCAATTAAGGAAATAAATTAGAGAGAAAATTTTGGGGTGTTACACATGGCCCTCAAGTACTCCAAGGGTTTCCTTGTCTTCAGGTTTTCAAGCTCCTCGCGTGAAAAGATAGTCGAACCAGAAGATGGAGGATTGCTTGTTGTTGAGTCAAGAAGGAAATGAGTGCTAGGTCCAGCCTCCCCTTTTGCCTGACCTTTGCATGTGTTACTCTTGGCCTGAGGGTTCTCTTCACCAACATCTTGGGGATTTGGTTGCGCTTCCTTTTCTTCGACGTTGGGATCAACATCAGCCTTTTTTCCTTTGTCATTGTTAGGAGGACTCTCTTTATCGGCACTAGGCTTTGGCTGGTCAGGAGAATTATCAGCAAAACCTTCCTCCAGGATGATGTCGAATTCAGCCTCAGTTTGGGGTTCCACCCTACCACTCTTGGGTGTACTTTCTTCCTGGACTTTTTCGATTCCACCAAGAGGAGAATCTTGCAGAGTGATGGGTTGTTCCTCAGTAGGAATTTGGACCTGAAACAAAAAACATTTAAATAAGAGACCAAGAGTATACACAGTCTAAAGTGATAATTTGTCGAAAGTAAATTACTTGGGGGATTATGGTGTGGAAATTAGAATTTCCACTTTCTGCATCTTGAGCATGCTTTTTTACTGGGCTTGCAGGGGGAGTCTTCCTCCACGTCACCAACGACCTTTGGGAAGCAATCGTCTTTATTTTCGTCTACTTCTTCCTCTTCAGGGGTTGCGTGTCTGGAGATTCGTCACCTGAATCCTCATAAGGCACCTTCACTTCCTCTATTTTTCTCTTCTGAGGAGTAGGGGGCTTTTGACTCATCTAAAAAAACAAAGAAAGTTCAACAAGCGAAATAATTGTATAACTGAAATATTCTATTGGAAAAAGGGATATAAAAGAACCTTTTTGGCGGAAGTGGATTTTTTGGTAGTCTTTGTGAGTTTATCTTCGACGACACTCTTATTACCTGTAATCATCCAGATGATACTTGAATATAATGGGGAAGTCGAAAGCTTGGTTGCACCTTCAAGAATGGTAGATTCCACGCGAACGTGTTCTATTCCAATATGAGGTTGCCCTGGGTAATCATCCAGATGATACTTGGTTGCGGCCACACGCTCAACAAGCTTTTTTCGTGACTCTTGAAGCAATTTTAAGTTGGAGCCACATACAAACCAATCTGGAAAAGGTGGGCTCAGAGCCACACCAAAATGAGCAGTTGGTAGAGACGAAAACTTTGGTGGATAACTAGTATACGCAAAGTTATACCGCGCCTCTCTGGGAATATATGATAGTATTACCAACTTCTCCAATTTTTCTGTAAATTTTTGCTTAAGAATCACAGCTGCTTCGCCTATGGTTCGCCTAAGATCATATGGCCTGTAGATTGTTTCAAAATATTTTTGGAATTTTTGAACTTCTTTAATATGTTGTTGAGTACCTTTCTTGGTTCGATCCTGCACGAAAGCAAAGGCATTGGTCAGAAGGGTCTAGAAGTCAGATGTGTATAGAACTTGACGAGATAATATTCTTTCCACCAAACGTCGAACTCTTGAGTGCAGAGGAAGATTGGTCGAAAGACCACTGGCTGGATTTCTAAAGCAGCATCTTGTAGCTTTTTCTGAAAGCTCCAGACTTTTTGACTTAGTAGAGGTTGAGTTGTAGAAGATAATGGATCCCTTTTTGGGATAGAGGGACCTTGGCTTCAGTTGAATCAGTCCAATCTGTCGAGCCACTAGATTTGGCTGATAAATTATAAGAGCCACCTTTGAGTTGGACATGGTGGGATAAGAAAGTAAGAACCTGGGTGTAAGGAATAATTTCCAAATGGTTAAGAAATTTTCCTCGTCTTTTTGATGTTCAATAGGGAGTTGTCTTGTAAACCACTTAGGTCTAACAACCCTGTTGGCGAAAGGTACCATGCTTTCCTTGAAGTCATAGCTTTTGGTGAACATATTTATATAGTTCGTGAAAGATCGTCGAAGGTCTCGTCCTTCTTCAGAAGGAGTTATCTGCGCCAGTCTTGCCCATTCGACATGCCTATCTTTGACATATTCTTCGTCCACTAAGCCTTTATCAGGAAGTCTAGATTCGAAAGTGGCGTTGAGCCATAACTGAAGAAGCCAGAAAGGACCTGCTAAGCTTAGGTTGCCTTTGTATTTAATTTGCTTGAGAGATTCGACACTCTCGCTTAGGGACCCATAAAGGTTAGCCATAATTAATTCCCTCAGACGCAATGTTTTTCCAGCATGAAGTTGGTTTGCTAGGGGGATATACTTCTTCACCACTTGAAGAGACCTTGTGCAAAACACAAACTTTGACAGCTAGAGGGTGAGGAAAGCTATGTGCTTTACATATGATACCTCAGTAGAGTCTTTAATGTGGTAGCGAGAGATGAAGTGGGAGTATGAGGTGTAGCTAGTCTCAAACCCTATAGTATTATTGTCCAGTATAGATGGATCGAAAACTGCTCCTATTGGACTAAGACTAACTATAGCAGCCAGGTCGAAGAGGGTAGGGGTTACCATCCCACAAGGGAGGTGAAAAGTATTATAGGTACTATCCCAAAAATAGAGGGAAACAAGTATCATGTTGGTGCAATAGTTAGGGCCTTCTCTCGATAATTTGATTAGGTCATAGATACCAATTTTCTTCCAAATCTTACCTTTAGCCGTTTCAACCTTATCTACCCAGTTCACATATTCAAAAGGGTCTTTCGACCAGGGGCAGCTTCTAAAAATCCTAGGCTGATTCAGATAGGTTAAGTTTAGGGCAGCCTTGTCAGGGGTGGGTTCAGCAGTTTCTATTGATTTATCAATAGGTTTGGGTATTTTGCCTACACCTATAGGTTTGGTCATTGTTAGGGTTAGGGATGGGGCCTAACATGTCATGACATTTACCAGATATGGAAATAGGGATGAGTACCTAGGAATAGTAAATGATGGCCTTTTCTCTCTCATTTGGTGGTTCTGAGACGTATTGTTAGTTCCCAATGATCTTTGGCCCAAGGATCTTGTGTGCGCAGGGAAGAGCTGATGTGTTCTGATCTTGTTGCTTGCTTGAGGTTGCCATTGTTGATGATGGAAGAAGTTTGAGCAAGAAGAAGTTTCTGGGTTTTGTAAGAAATGAGAGAGTACGAGTTGTTATGGAAGCGAAAGTTTTCCAGAAAATATAAAAGGGGTATTTATAGTAGAAGGTAGGAAGAAAACATTTGAGTTTTTCAAACGGCTTTGGCATGTGTCAGTGTGTTATTGGACCTGGGAGAGATAATGGAAGTTAGAAAAAGGTGGGAGACCTAGGTTTATAGAGTCATGGGGATCATGTCCTAGAACGTGGGTTGGAAGTGAAGGGTTGAAGAATTTGATGATTTCTTTTTATGATTTGACAAAAATTAAGATCTTTAGGAATCAATGCATTTAATGCGAGATAAAGGAAAGATCTCAAAGATCAGTGCATTTAATGCAAGACAAGAAGTTGAAATAAAGGTTTCGACACTAAAGATGCTTTCTCCAAATACTATTCGAAATACCTTTGCTGGGGGGCAATTTGTATACCTATAATTTCGACACCATGAGAGAGTCCCATCAGTTGGTGGATTTGTCAAGCTTTGTTCCTTACACGTCATCATTATGTAATATAGCAACTTCTTAGCTTTTCTTATATTTTTAATAGGTGATGAGCGTGATTTCGAAGGTTTTTCGACTAGATTAGATCACTCTTTCTTCCAAACATGACTAAGAAGATTAGATCACTCTTTCTTCCAAACATGTCTAGAATCTTGAGAAGGTTTGTGATGATTTGGTTTCTTTTTATGGCGAACGGACGTCTATCGAAAGGAGACGAGTTGCTCTTTAGGAGAAGTTCTTCACATAACTACTGGAAAATCCTTGTTGTACTTTTGATAGGATATGAATACGAGGATTCGACATGGGGACTATTTGAATTTCAAAAGGGTTCGACAGGGTGAAGAGATGCGTCGTTTAGAAAGTTTAAAGGGAAGTTTTTATGAATAACGGTTATTCGCCAAATAAGAGTACGTGGAAGATTATCAAGTATTAGTGACATGCAAGATGCCAAGTGGCGAATTCTTAGGATTTGACTGTTGTTTGACGGTTATGTTATTTGTATATAAATAGGATAATTTGGAAAAATGTACGTGTAAACACCCTCTTACTTTCAGTTATAAAATTATAGTTTATCATTAATATTTTGTTCAAATTTACATTTTCATTTACCTTTAAAGCAATCTATTTTCTAGTCATTTACTTCTTAAATCAATTTACTTTTCAACAAACGATTAAGGAAAACTTTAAGTTTCTTTGTTTAGTTTCATTAGACAAGAATCATCTTATTGTAATATCAATATGAATAGTCTTGTTGAGTAATTGTTTGACAAAACATATAAGAATAAATAAAACTCATATTTAGAATCCATCCTTTAATATTTAGCACATGTGTCCTAGGACTTGTGTGGTTGGTCCTGTAAGTGACCCTTTTCCAAGGAATTGGTAAACCAGAGATTGTTCGCCAAAAACACCAGCGAACAGTGCCATAGTTTGTATTTTTTTTAGTATTGGACAAGAATGTGAATTATACTAGTAGGTATTTATGATGGTGTCAGTACCAAAAATTAACTTTGTATGGTATTATTCTAGATATATTATATGGATGTTACAGTTGGTATCAGAGCAGATCGTATCCTCGACCTAGCCTTGAAACATCATAAGTAAATCTTTCCTGCCTCTTAAGTGTGTCTGGCCGACATGATTCTTAATATCATACTATGTAGTAATAGGTCTAATCAACCTAGTGCTATGTATGTGGTAGGTAGGATCATGGTTGTGCGACCATGAGGACTCCGAAGTGTTGTTGTAACTGGTGATGTGAGAGTAGATTCAAGCCAAGAGTTAGCAAAGGGAACTTTGGTCAGCTCAGTTGGAGTCTTCATAGGAGTTCTACTTCCTGTAACATGGAGTTGCAGAGTAGTATGTTGTTCGAGAAATCCTTTGGAATGGATAGTGAGTGAAAGTTACAAGTATCTACAGGATGAGTGGTCGGTGTCCCACGGAATAAATGAAGTCACTGGTGGATCAATGTTGGTCACTGGTATGGATAAAAATGTTGAGAAGTTTCATTTCACGAGAAGAGAGGATGTTTAGGGAACGTGTGACTTAAGGTTCAAGAATGAGTTAATTGTTAGTGTTTCGGTCCTAAGATCGTAGTGTCATCTTGGATGAGCGAGGGTACTTCGAGGAATGTATTCGGACAATACCTTACTGATGGATAGAAGTTACAGGTAAAGAATGTTTGTTTACTTATGGGAATCAAAAGTTGTGGAAAACGTGGAAGGAAACACGAGGATGTGGTTACATGTTTCAAGCGAGACGAGTATACCCCGTGCGAGGGATAGAAGACTAGAGTTGTATGTTCGGTCATGACCAAAGAGACAAAGTTTAGAGTAATGCATCAGGGTGTTATATTTTAGTAAGAGATTAATTCGGAATTGTGTAGTGACACAAGGAATGGTATAAGGTATAATATTGGAGGAAGAATATGCTCTATTTAGTTATGTGAGGTGTATGAAGTACAAAATTGAAAAAGCTGTGATAAGTGATAGAATAGACACCTTTTGTTTCAGGAGAACTCTAGTAAGATGAAATATGTTTAGGTGTGAGGAGATTACCGCAAAGCGTGAAGCTAATGCGATATGGAAACAGTTTTAGCAGCGCAATATGAGGAAGTGATAACGAAATGTATTTTGGACAAGTGTGCAATGGAATTGTTAAGTTATTATTGAAACTAAAGCTAAGGGAGCATAATTAGTGATGGTTCGCCCAATAGGACTCTGGTAGTGTGATTACTATTGCATGTAATCGTCGGTTGGTATGGTTTTAACTTTTGGATGTAGTTGGAATAAGTTTAGGAGGTTTAGGTAACAATGAAAGTCATAAGTTTGCTTCTACACTGAGTAATCAGATTGTCCTCTGGGTAGTACCCGGTTACAGAATTATGTTTCTAAATCTCTTTCAGTTACTAGAAGTACCGGATCATACTGAGCGATCAATTACCCTCCTGGTAGTGACCGGTTATCGTTGTTAAGTTTTGGAAAATTGGATTTTTATAAAATGCATACATTTTGATGTGAGTACCAAATCGGATCGTTCTTGATACAGATAGAGAACTATGGAAACTTTATATGCAATGTTTGGTATAGGGTAAGGAAACCCAGGTTAATGTGTAAGCATAGAGAGCAAGAACCTTCAGATGGGTGATTTACCTCAGTCTTCAGGTGTAAGGGAAAGATCGTGTATTTGTGAATAATCAAAGCATTTGGATTATACCCTGGCGAGATTAAGAATGTTATTGTTGATATTAATTCTTGCAAGGAATTAGAGAAAGAGAGAACGAAGTTGTGTACTAGAGATAAGATGTCCCTTATTTTCCCTTGTTTCACTGATAAGGATTGTGTGTTGGATTTTGATTACGAATGAACCAAGCATTAGCTTGTAGCTAAAACCCTTTGATGTTGTCCTTGCCGTATCCTACTAGTGTCGTTGTAAGAGTGGGATCGGACTATTCCGTCGAGTATTTGTGATGTGACCGTAATAGAAGGGTAGTTCTGCTTCGTTGCTTGTTGGAGTTGTGATCTGCATGTTGTACCCGTTTGTGTTACCTTGAGTTATGAACGATGGAAGATTGTTGCAAGTGTTTAGAAACCGCGAGTGAGAATCTTATTGCAAGTTAGCATGGACTAGGTTGATAATTCTGAGTCAAATTATTTGTTAGCAAGAGAAGCAAGCTTAGTTGTGTTTGACCGTTTAGTCTCAGATAAGTAATTGATTGACACATGACTTTTGTGGAAGAATTTATAGAATCGTTCTTCCGAACTGTAAGTCCATTTTAGTTTATGTTTCGAGTGTCAGTGGACAAAGCGTTGGACTTTTTTTTGAACATGTTGGTAAACAGTGAATGATTTTGATAATTGGTGTGTCGCTGTTGCAACTATTGAAGAATTAAGTTGCGAAGTTATACAAGGACCATGAAGTGTTGATCTCTCCAGAACGTTTTGTTACTTAAATTATTGTATGTATAAGAGATGAGGAATTAGTCAATTCTTGGATCGCAAATTCTTAACATCAAGTTATGGAAACCCGCAAGTGTACTAAGAACAATTTGAGTTTGGTATTAGTGACTCACTGGTTATTGTAAGTCTGTGGCGTTACTGCATTATTACTGATGGAGACCTTGTGTCAACAAAAATCTTGAGTGAATGGGATTTTATAAAAAGAATTAATATGGAGCATAGTAACCATGGTCAGATTGGTTAAGTTTAATTGGATGAATTGTTTCGAGTTTAGAATGGAATTGGAATTATATTGGTTGTGATTGCAGCAGTACAACCCTGTATATTTGTTATTGGAGAGTTGAGACCAATGTTGTTAATTATGTAGTAGACAAGTGAATTGTTCTACCGTTTCATGTTCTCAAGTTCTTGTTCTATTGGTTGGTGAGAGCTCCGATGGATAAGTTTTTTCTTCGATGACTATCAATACTTGGTATTGCTTGAGAATTCGTGGTATCTCCACTGTTAGGCATTGGAGGCATAATGGAAGGAGACAAATAAAAGACTTATGTCAGATTATGGGAAATTAAAGACATCTATTTATAAGTGTGGAGTAAGCGAATCTTTTTCTAAATGGGTGGTCTATGGTAAGGTACCGAGAGAATGAAGTGTCTGATGTAAATGGTTACATTTTTGGTATAAGACCAAGTGGAATTGCTAAATAGGTCATTTAGCAACTTTTGAAACGATTATAGTGATTGAAGGATTGTAATAAGAGTTTCGTTGGAGAATTGTATGTGGTTAAGATTTTGCCAAGATACCTTGTGGAACCTTGTCGAATTTTAGCAGGAGTATTATGTCCTGTTTTGTGAACTAATGGAAGGTTTTAATGTAGTATGTTCCTTCGACGGAAAGATGAGACTAGGTGTTTGAGTGTGAATCAACAGGTATGTTGCGGAAATAGAAAGTTGGAAGTTAATCCAATGTTCGAATGAGCGTGTGAACAAGAACGTGAAATTGATTTATTATGAACGAGGACTTTGATCCGCAAAGTCAGATTAGAATTTGAGTATATCCGGTTGTGTAAGATAATTAAGGATAAATGTGGATCTGGGACAGTGTTGTAAACTGTCGTTGGGGATGAGTAAAGGAAATTCAAGGACGAATTTCAATTCAAGGAGGGGAGGATGTAACACCCCGTATTTTAATAAAATACTCCGGATAATATTAATTAAGATTAATTAAGTATTATCTGAGTCAGAGACTTTATTAAATATTCAGCTCAGCGACATTCTTGGATACTCTCAAATTGGACCCGTTAATATTACTAATTGATAGTTATAATTTGTTTGGTTAATAAGGAAAATAAGTTAAGTATTATAAAAGGAAAAAGAAAAGAGAGAAAGCTAGTAAGAGAATTGGAAAGAAAGAAAAGAAAGGAAGAGAAAGAAAGGAGAATAGAAGAAGAAGAAGAGGAAGTGAACCCTAGAACTCAAATGCATCATTCTCCATCATCCGTCCGTCGAATCGGCTCATTCTTTCCGCCAATCTTCATCTCTCGAGGTGGGTTCTTAGTTAGAAACTTTTATCTTTGATTTTGGTTGAGTTTTAGAGATTTTGTGGTTTAAGGTTTATTTGGTAACATCTAAGAAATCGAAAGTTTAACGGTTAAAACTCGATAAAAACCCAACTAAGATGCTTATATAATGTCTATGAATATGTTTGATTATCTTTTTCTGCTTTATCTGATGTTTGGGGTTAAATTTGGGTTGGAATAAGGATTTTCCCGTAAGCCTAGAAGTTCCCTGAACTGGTATAGCTCGCTGAGCGAAGAAGTTCCCTGAACTGGTATAGCTCGCTCAGCGAGCAGTCCTCGCTCAGCGAGAGTTCCAGGAGTTTTTTCGCTCAACGAGAAGGAGCTCACTCAGCGAGACCTGTAGGTTCCAATTTTGGTATTTAATTCATAACTTTTGATCCGGGTATCCGTTTTTAGTGCTCCACGTATCGATTCGAAGCTAAAAACATGAAATATCTTTTGATGCTAATAAATATTATTTTCACCTGACTTTTACCCGACTTTTCTGATAAACAGTAATTATGTAAAATTGAGGAATTGAGGTATTAGTCTATTGAGAATTGATTGAGAGTAGAGGCATGAGATTATTGTGAGAATCAAACGGAAGAAAAGATAATGAGCTTATGGAAAGGATTGTTTAATGGTAACGATTAAATAAAATGTTATAATTATGTGATTGAGAATGATATAGTTTTAAAGTATCAAATTGGAGAAAGAGTGAGGAAACCTTATCTTAACCAATAGTGTGGCCTAGTATTGTAACTAGAGATTGTGGATGGTGTAACTTGTGCGAATGACTATGTTTACCCTAGGTTGTTACGAACGATTAGCGTGCTATACACTAGGCCTCCATAATAGTCTTGTATAAGTCTTGAGGTGTGTATTACATTAAGTCCCACGGGAAGCATCTGTAACGGCTAAAGGTGTGTATTGCACGGGTCCTCTGTAAAGTCTTGAGTAAGTCTTGAGGTGGATGATGTTTAGTCCCACGGGAAGCATCCGTAAAGGCTTGAGGTACCGCTTGTGTATTGTGGGTTATGGTTGTTTTTACCTGTCGTGATAACTCCTCCGTGAAGTCTTGAGTAAGCCTTGAGGTGGGTGATGTTGAGTCCCACGAGAAGCATCCGTAAAGACTTAAGGCGTGTATGTTATGAGATCCTCCGTAAGTCCTTGAGTAAGTCTTGAGGTGGGTTATTCTGAGTCCCACGGGAAGCATCCGTAAGGGTTTGAGGTGAGTGTTGCATTGGTTCACGCGTGAAGTCTTGAGTAAGTCTTGAGGTGGGTCATTCCGAGTCCCACGTGAAGCATCCGTAAAGACTTGGGTGAGTTTTATATCGAGTCCTCCGTAACGTCTTGAGTAAGTCTTGAGGTGGGTTACCCTTAGTCCCACGAGAAGCATCCTTAAAGACTTAAGGTAGATGTTTCACTTGTTTTGTGGTGCGGGCGTCATATGGGGTATGTTCCATCTAGTCCTAGTTTCTTGGTGAGAGGTATAAGAAATATCCTTGCTAGTGTTAGTAAGATTTGTAGAACTCTTGGATGTGGTTCCAAGGAGTGCGAGACGTGTGAACTCAAGGTCGTTTTCCTTTTCCAAAGACTTGAGTTAGGTTTGATAGAACCCTTAAAGCCGAGAGAACTCTAAGATAGGGAACCGACTGAGATGTTGTTATCTTACCCCACTATTGTTGTTACTTTTTAGGTTTCTTTTGTAGGTTTGATTTACAAGTGGAGCTATGCTCGGGATGTTTCAAGTAAAGCGTAGTTTTAGTCTTCCGCTGTGTATTTCTTTATCTCTGTACAATAATGGATATTGTATTATTCTTAGCTTTTTTTTAGTATGATTTCCATGTCTTATGCCATAGTTTGTATTGCTTTTAGTATTGGACAAGAATATGAATTATACTAGTAGGTATTTATGATGGTGTCAGTACCAAAAATTAACTCTGTATGGTATTATTCTAGATATATATTATATGGATGTTACAACAGTCAATTATTTTTCGGCTAGAGGAGGTTCAACCTAAGATGCCAGTTCTCTCCAACGTTGAGCATACTCCTTGAAGGATTCCCTCTCCTTCTGAGACATATTCTGCAATTGATGGCGGTCATGTGCCATGTCCAAATTATACTTGTACTGCTTTACAAAAGCATCACCCAAATCTATCTAACTTTGGATATGGCTCTTCTCCAATCCCATGTACCACTGTAGTGAGGCTCCACTCAAACTGTCTTGGAAATAGTGGATGAGCATTTTGTTGTTTTTGGCATAGGCAGCCATCTTTTGGCAGTACATCATCAAGTTGTTTCTTGGACAGTCGTGCCCCTTGCACTTCTCGAATTTTGGAGTCTTGAACTCGGCAGGCACGACGAGGTTGGATACCAAACACATGTCACATGTGTCAACATTGAAGAAATCATTACCCTCTACAGCCCTTAATCGTTTGTCAATAGCTCGGTACTGGTCACGACCAACTACAGGTTCAACATAATCTCCAAGATCATCACCCTGAGCACTAGCAGCATTGTGTTCATAGGGAACTTTGCCAGTATGAATCATAGGTTTGGATTCAGTGAAAATAGGAACTTGAAAAGCGGGTCTAGATGCCTGACCGACCACAGAAGTAGTGAGATGAGGTGGAGAGAAGTCGTGTGGCAAACCAAACTCCGACCAAGTCCAAGGTGGTAAATGGACAGGTTGAGGCTCGACAACAACATTTTCAACCTCTTGGATCATAGTCCTCTGAGGCGGCTCTCCTCTAGCAATCAAAACTTGAAGCATCTCATTCAACTTTGTCACACTCGTCTTCAACTCCTCAATTTCCATTTGGACCTCAGCATTATGAACCTCTTGTTCTGACATCCTGCTGTAACACCCCAAAATTTTCCCTCTCATTTTTTTATATCATATAGCATAGCATATTGCATACATGTTCAAACATTCTTGTATAGAAAATGAAGTATAATCATCCATGATCACAAGCATAAGGCATATGATCAACCAGCTGGAAATTCATGATCTTCAAAGTCGAGCTAAGATCCAAGTGATTTTACAAGAAGCAATGCCATCCACAAAGCCCTAGAAAGGTTTAAAATCAAGATCAACTCAAAAAATGTACGGTACGGATGTATTCCTGATGTTTCCCATCCAAAAAGGACAAATTCAAGTTTTTTGTTTGTTAACTGGTTAACCCATGGCGTTAACCGGTTAACGCATGTGAAAATTGGAAAAATACTTCAAACTTTGGTTGATGTTTCCCTCCTTTTTTACCATTTTTCCTTTGTTTTGTGTTCTTAACACATTCTAGCATTTTCCACCACCTTCTAGACTCTTCTAGCACTATCCCAAGGAATATTCTAGAAACCCTAACCAACTTTAACTAACTCCAAGCCTAAGTCCTAACCATATTTTCCAAATCTAAAGCCCAAGCTAACTCCAAACTCAAGGCTCATTCCTAACCTAACTTCTATATAAGTTCACTTCATCCCAAACCAAAGGACTTCAACTCCATTTTCCAAATTTTCACTTCATCTCTCTCATTTTTTTTCTCCCAATTTTCTCTCATCTTCAACCATTCACCAAAGCTTAATGTTCATCACGATCCTTCAAGTTTCACATCGAAACTCGATAGATCGGAAGCTTAGCCTCCATCATCTTCACCAATTCAGTGGTTAATCGAAGATTCGACATGGTTACGGTGTTTATTTCACCAATCGGAAGCGTTTCAGATCAATTGCATTTATTTTGCATTCTTGCGGATCGAAGTTTGAAGCTTCCGGTATTCTCTTCATTTGTGCATCGATCAACTCGCAATAATCAGCAAAGCAAGCCTCCACTTTGTAGGTTAGTGAATCCGAGACCATTTCTCCGCTTTTAATTTATTCACTTCATCTCGCCGTATAGCATTCTTTGATCGTTTTATTGCATGCTTACGTCTTGATCACTTTATGTTTTACTTGCATTTGTTCGATTTACTTGTTAGTAACTAGAACCATAGCAAGTTCTTGGTGCTAATAGGTGTTAGAGGACTAGGTTTGAGTAGAATTTCCGTGCTAGCATGTTCATAGATGCATTAGGAGCTTTTAGAATTAAGTTTCTTGCTAGAAAGTGCTTTTCCCAACTATTTTTTAGCATTTTGTTCAGTGTTAACCGGTTAACACCAGAGGTTAACCGGTTAACATGTGTTTTCCATTTCTGATTGTTGTTGTTTTAGGGTCGTTAACCGGTTAACCCCTGGCGTTAACCGGTTAACCCCTGGCGTTAACCGGTTAACGTTGTTCGAATTTGGAAAATTTGCTTGTTTCATTGCATGTTGTGTGATGTTCATGCCTTTAATCACAATATATTGTTAGATCATGATTTTAGTGAATTTTTAGGATCACTTTAGGTGCATGACTCTGTAGATTAGGTAGCTTTCGATATGCATTTCGTTAGTTTCCGTTTTTTGCATAAATGTTGCATATATGTTCATAGCATCTTGTGATCATTGCTTGCATAATTTAGCATCCTTCATAGAATATCAATAAATGTGTACACCTCTGGTTTTTGCATTGCATTATGAAGCCATACACATTTTGGTTCAATCATGTGTATATTGAAAATTACATAATGTTGTAAAAAGCTCAAAGAATCACCAAAAACCATGTAACTTGCATCACTTAATTGAATATTGTTGTTGCATTCTAGTGCCATCAATCTATTGCATGTTATTACATTAACTTGCATATTTCGCACTATTTGATTTGCATTAAAACTCATTTTTGTGCATAAAATAAAAATATTCAAATTTGCCTTGTTTTCATAGCTGCATTTTGAAGCAGGAGTTGTAAAAAACATATTGCATTCATGTTATTTTGACTTTTTACACCTATTATGCATGTTGTTTGTTTGCTGTAATAGGCTGTTTGTATTTTGCCTTGCATTTAATAGTTGTTTGTGCTTTAGGAGTTGTAGTAGCTATTGTATTTTTGCTTTGCCTAGTTTTTAGGTCCCTTAAACTTAGGATTGAGTTTAGATTAGGTCCTAGGTGTATTAGGATTTTTTTGGTACTTGTTTACCTCATTCCTTTCATCATGTTTATCCTACTAACCTTTGTTTTGTAGGGAGGTGGAGGTAAGTTCACATAATCTTCTCCTTTTTAAATTATTTATGCTTTCAAAGTGTGTTTGCTTTAGCATTTTGCGTTTAGTTTGTACAACTTCATGCTAATCCCCTTTATAAATGACTTAGCTTCCTTAAGAAGTAAGTTACTTTCTAGTTACTTTATTATTTTCCTTTTTCTCATTAGGATTAGAAAACCGCACTAACCTAGGTTCATCCATGCATGACAACACTTAGGATTATTAGTTCCCCTTTAGACTTTTTCCCTTTGGTCCGCTTTGCTTTCTTTCTCATCTCAAAAGAAAAGTAAAAAACACCTAATAAAGGTTGATCTTCTCATACGACATGAGAATTTGTTGTGGTTGTCGCTCTCGGGATTTTCATCCTAGTACAAAAGCGAAAGTGGCGTGGAAAAGGTAGAGTCGCCAGCCAGGAAATTTTATCCAAAGGAGCGGGAAAGGTAATGCTGCACAAACCGAAGGAAGAAGGAAAGGACGAGGTTCTGCGAATCAAAGATCTGGGTCCGGAAGTCGGTTACAAACTAGGAAGGTATTAGCACCCCAGACCATCTGTCGTACCCAACGGGATCCACGCTTGTTAGTCTGTTTCGAAGGGTGAGAAATAAGATGTTGTTGAACGAAAGAATTACTAACTGGAACTGGAACTGAAATGAAAAAGGGAATTGGAAAAGAAAATGGAAAGAAAAAGGGACGCGTAGGGAAAATAAAGAATGTGCTCGAACGGGCCTTATCCCGCTGCCTATGTACCTCATCTGGAAAATGAGGATCAGAGTCGACGTAGTTCGCCTAACTAAGGCGGGAAATTGTTTTGTGTTTTTTAGGATGATGTTTCCATAGTTCTAACTCAGGTGTTACCGGCTCTGACTTGAGGGTGTTTACCGTATCGTTGTTTGAACTGTCGAGGCAAGTCGTGATCGTCCATAAAGAGTGGGAGATGAGAAGAGAAGACATGGTGTCTTTGTTGGTTTATTGTCTTTTAGAAGAAGTGTTTTAATTTTGATGTTTATCGTATGTACAACACTAAAGACTATGATACATGAGCGAATACTTTCCTAGATTTCCCCCAATGGAACGTTTGTAAAGCATTCTAGAAGAGTTGAGGAGACCTCTAATAATCATTTCCCATATGGCTTAAGGATCGTGGCGCCTTGTACACACTTTCCTTTTAAATGTTTTTGATTTTCTTTAAAGGTAAGAAGTGAGACTCAAATTACAAAAGGAAAAAATCTAAGGGAACTAGACTTACCCTAAATGATTATGTTCAATGAGATCCTACGGTTAGTGGAGTTTGAAAGATTAAAGCTACCTAAGTGGATACTAACTCTAAAAATGCGAATACAAAAAGTAATAAATAATATGGTCCTCCTTTATCATGGTGGGTGAGAATGTGTGTAAATCGCAAATGGGATGAAACGATGGATCGGGTGGGTCGATTGTGTGGAGCTGAGACGCACGACTTATGGTTTGCGACATACAAGGCTTGCTTTTGGTGTATTGGAGTGGAGTGATGATAACGAGGGATCCTAATGTCACATGAAACTTTATTTATTTATATTTTTGAAATTATTCGACATTGGATCGAATATTTCTTTTTATTCATTTTTGAAATTTGGTCATCTAACGCTTCATTTTATCTTTTTCTATCCTAATTATAGGTATCATACAAGCATAAAAATGTTCTAAGATATTACATCACAAAGACATAAAACCATAAAAATACAATCAAGGCATAGTAAAAAATAGTATGATTCCGTAAGCATAGTCCTCGAAAATATATTGCACAACAAAAAAATTGTTAGTAAATGAAATGAAGATGGGTATGCCAAATTATGAACGAAATGGATTAATGTACACAATTTCAAGAATTTCTAAAATGCACATAAATCATAAATCAAAATAAAATGCAAAAAATAATCGAAAAAGGGAATTAAAAAAACAAACTATTCTTTTTATTATGTCTAAAAATGTTATTCATATTTTTCTAGAATTTTTTATTAAAGAAAACTATTTTTAAAGTGATTTTTGTAAAAGAATATAAAAGAAAAATTAGAAAATTAGAAATAAAATGCAAGGGGTTGATGATAAAGTAAAAAAAAAAGAGTTAGAAACCACACGGGCCTGTAACGTGGGGTGTAGATAGGAATGGGATTAGGCCCATCAGCACACAAGTCTGAAGTGCACACACCAGCTATGATACTCTCTCGGTCAACATTGTTGACTTACTCTGAGCCCTACGATTGAAATGCCAAGGATGATAACGGGTTTGAAGGCTTATCAGTGAGGGTACACAATGGTTATGGTGGGGACTAGAGCGGAGAACAAAATTGGTAACCCTACCGGACGGTGACACTTGTCACCTCCGAAATGGAGCACCCAAACCAACCTTATCACTTCATATCTCCACAACACCCAAAATGACGATGGATTAATTGGCTTTTTATGAGTTTTAATTATTTTAAACGGTACCGATTAAGTGTGTTTATGGCTTTCAATTTGCAATTAGTCCAAATTAACAAAGAATCAATTAAATCTTAAGTGGAAGACTAAAGAAACACTTAGACCTCACCTCTCTCACTCAATGTGTTTCTTCCAATATCTAAACCCTAGCTCCACTCTCACAACGGTGCACCCTCCCCTTTATCAATCACACGCCGCCACCGGAAAGAAGAGACCTCACCACATCGGATAAAACAAAACAAGATTCAACCTTCTGATCATATAAATCTTCCTGAATCTTAAACTAATCTCACAAAAACCTAGCTCACGATTCGCACAGATTGATAAAAGAAATAAGGGTCTCACCTGCGAGTTAGAAGATGGTGTAATATTTATAGAAGATGATGGCCGTTCCAGAAGATCGATTGTTGCTTACATGATGATGATGATGCGTCGGGATTGTCTTTGCGAATGATGATGTTGTGTCGGGATTGTTCTTGCGAACGATGATGATGATGCGTTGAGATTGCTCTTACTAGCGATGATGATGCACAACGTTTTTCGAGGTAATGGCTTTGACGTGGTTTTCTTCTACTTTTCCATTATGAAATTTCTCTTTCTTCTTCTTGAGTTTCTCGTGATTTAATCGCTGTTGTGAATCACCATTGATTCACCTTGTGTTATGTTGATGAATCTGCAAGGTGTTGATGATGGATTCATTGACTCATGAACCACGAAGTAGTTCTTAATTTTCTTTCCTCTGCCTGTAACATGCGTTTGGTGTGTCGTTATTGATGGTTCATGACTTTTTGCAGATTGTGATGGCCAAGGATGATCGAAGAATGAAGAAGCAATGTTGAATAAGATGATGAAGGCTTGTTCTTGTTGGTCGTTGTTCGCGTGAACTGATGAAGTTTCTGCTGCAGTTGTTATTGATACATTTTGTTGATCGACTTTGCAGGTTGCGGATGAAGGTGATTGAGGCATTGTTGATGATTGATGGAGTTTGAATGAGGTATGAGAAGATGAAGTTATTACGACTATTCAAGGTTTTGCAGAATCTCCTCCCAATTCTCTGCTGATTTTCTATTATCAGTTGGTTGCAACTGACCAACTGATTTTCTGCTATGATTTTTTGCAGGTGATTCTGAGTTTGGTTAATGAAGATTCATGTGATGGTTCAAAGAGATGAAGAGTTGAAGATGGTATTGAAGGTGGTATTGAAGATGGCATTGAAGATGGTATGAAGATGGTGAAGTGTGATTGATGATTGGAGTTGATATGGTGTTGAAATGAAGAAGAATATGAAGATTGAGGAATGAATGAGGAAGAGTGATGAGATTGAAGAATCAGGGATGAATGAGGAAAAATGAAGGAGATGTAACAATGTGGAGAGTGAATGAATCTTAAAAATGGGGTAAGAATGAGGATGGAGAGAATGAGAGATGAAGGAAATTGAAGGGTGAGTCTGGAAAATGGAAAGAGAGCTATGAAATTGCAGCAATCTGGCTCTTATAGATGAAGATCAAGAGGGCAATTCAGGGATTTCTCTATTTTCAGTTAAGATTTCTGTTATGAATTGGTTAGAATTAGTTAGTGATTTCGGTTAGGGTGATTTGGCTTTGCAACTGAATTTATACTGAGATTTTCTTATCCTTCTCCTGCTGAATTTTTGAAGTTAGTTAGCAATTTGTAACTGATTTTTTGTAACTGAAATATTGATGTTAGTGGCATTTTTTGATGCAGATTATTAGGGTGTGACTTGAAGGTTTTGATGATGAAAGGTAGTGAGGATAATGATCGATTGGTGAGAGATTGGAGATGTTTATCGTATTTATAGGAGATGAGACATACTGAAGATGGCAAAAAGAATAGATCGATATGTATTGAAGGATGACTGAAGTTGAACAGGAGGAGCTTTTCTTGGAGCTTTTTTTGTCTGTTTCTGATTTTTTTTTGTAATCCAGTTATTATCCTTTGAACTATTCTGGATTCTATCTGATGCATCAATTTGTTCTCTAAAAATTAGCAAGAAGGTTTTTTATTATGTCTAAATTCAGCTGGAAGATATTGACAATTCTCCTCTAATTGTTGTAACTGCATTGTTTTTATATTGGGTTTCTTCTTCTGAATCAATTTCTGGTTATCTGTTTGTATCTCTTTTTTTAAAGATTTTTTTGGCTGTTATTGGTTTCTCCAAATGGAAAATGTGTATCGGCTTGTGTTGGGTCAAGTGGCATTGAGTGAAGGACAAAAAAACTGCCTTGCTTGTTTTCCTTTATTTTTTTCAACATGTAGTATGAGGATGAGAAACTGGGTTACTAAACTATAATTAAAATAACAAAACGTTCCTCATTAGACGGGGAATATCAAAGAACATATATCTTTTCCATGTGCTCTCTTTGCCCCTTTGTAAGAAGTTCAGTAGTGATAGAGTTATGTTTTCCGTTCATGGTCATAGTCAACTAGTGATAAGAAAAAAAAGAAACAATGGTCAACTGGGCTTGAGTTCGAACATAGGAAAATGGGCTTGAATCTTTAATTCACAACTTGGCCCAGTTGTTATTCGCGTCTTGTATGAATGATACATCTAACAAAAACTTGAACCATAATCTTTGATTCAAACAATGAACAACTTGAACCCCAAATTAAAATCAATTAGCCTTGAGAGCTTTAACTGAAATGGACCCTTGACTTGAAACACAAACTTTTCATAACACCCTAATTTGGATCCTTGCACGCAAAGTATTTTTAAGCACACTCTTATCTTCCAGATGATTCATGACGCTGATGACTTGAGAATGACGAGAATACCCTCTTAACTCTGACTAAAAAAGGAAAAGATCCTCTAGGACAAAAACCTAATTGCACGTTTCACCACTGGACAGACCAGAAAGATCAGTCTTAACGATATACACTTCAAACCACTATGAAACTCTAGTCCCAAGCAAATTTGAATTGAAAAGCAATGGCGGACCAGATGTATTAGTGAATAGTATTGGTAATTGAAATCCTCGAAGATACTTAATGAGAGAAATAAACCATAATCAAGCAGCAAGAAAATACGAAGATGTTATTAATGGCCATATAACTAGAAAATTGAGTTCATTTGATAATTACAGATAAAGTATGAAACCCTGACTTCATATGGAATTGATCCCATGTTTTAGTAGCCCCATACTGACAAGTGATTTGTTAGTTATGACCTAATGGAATATGTAGATGGAGGTGAAACAAAAACTAGCTAAATGGTTATAAATAAAAGGGCAAATTTTGGGGTGTTACAGTGGGTTACTTATGCGCGTTCTATTTCGGGGCGAGGTGTAAGGCATCTACCATGATGAACAAGTCTTAGTGTAAGGATGGTTCACAAACAAACTCAGAAAATACTTCTCTAAAAGACAGTAAACAAACAACACTCGTCGTTGCCTACGAGAATTCTTTTCTCACCTCATTAACTCTCAATGTGAACTTGTGATGACTTGTCTCATTTGCAAGACGGTAACGAACTCGTACCAGACGAGCCTGCAACACATGAGCATAGGCATAAGTAGTTCAAGCCATAAAAAAACACAAATGAATAGTTCCCGCCTTAGTTAGGCGAACTACGTCGACTTTTATCCTCATTTTCTTGATGAGGTATGTAGGCAACAGGGTAGAGCCTGTTCGAGCACATTCTTTATTTTCCCTAAATTTCCCCCCTCCTTTCTTTCCGTTCTCTTTTCCAGTTCCCTTTCTCATTTCAGTTCCAGTTCCAGTAGCGGTTTTTATTCAGCAGCAAGTTTTTTCTCACCCTTTAAAACAGACAAACAAGCGTGGATCCCATCAGGTACAGGGGATGATTTGGGGTGCTAATACCTTCCCAGGTCATAACCGACTCTCAAACCCAGATCTTTGGTTCGCAAGACCTCGTCCTTTCCTTCTCTCTTCGCTTTGTGCATCATTACCTTTCCCATTTATTCGTGATAAAAATGCATGGCTGGCGACTTTACCTTTTCTGTGCCACTTTCGCGTTTGTACTAGGATGAAAATCCTGGGAGCGACAGCTTGTGACTCTGCTGGGAACCGAACCCAGAATCTTTGGTTTCCCCTTGAGAGTCTCTCCTAGTGCTTGCGTGTTTCGGTTTCTTTGGGTGTTTGTTTGTTTGTTGTTGCCTGTTTATTTTACTATTGTTTATTTACAGTTTTATTTACAACTTTATTTACTGCTTTTAGTATTTATTTTCATGCATCATATGTACATACTAGACTATCTGGACTGTGCTGGTTTTCTTTTGGTGGGATGGGGTAACTGTGAGATAAGCCAAATACCCAGCTTGAGTGCACCCTAGGATTAGCGTGGATACATTGTACTCGCATGTGGCATGATGAGTGGCGATGTGTTTCACACCCAGACTGCGACCGTCTTAGAAATATCTTGTGTGGGGATTTCCTCCACTTCGGGATAGGACCTTGATAGTTATGTGCATCTAGGGACCGATCATTGAGAACCTTTGTGGAAACAACCCTCTCGAGTGATGACAGTGACATACCACATTTGTTGGCAAACCCACTCGCATCCGAGGGCCCACTGGGAACTCGCATAGGATGGCCTGGTTCTCTCATAGGAACTCAGTTAAAGCAAATTGTTTATATTACGATAGTATTGTATCCTAAGGGTTGAATGTACTATTGGCTCTCAATTCAGTGCTTGAAGCATGGGACTTATGAGGGATGCTTGTTTTCTCGGACTCCAGTTAAGACCTCCCTGAGTAGTATATAATGCCTAACCGATTCCATGATCTGGTCATAAGCCATTTCTCGGAAATGGTGAACATATTATTGCTATTAGGCTTTGAGAGTCCATGATGCTTGACCTGAAGCACACCCGTGAGTTTGGGAGGGGTTTACAGGTTTAGAGGAACCCTTGACCTCATCATACCATGTCACAAGTGCGATTTTATGTGTTGATTCGGTTACTTTTAATTCAGGAGTTCTTTAGTTTATCTGGTCCTTGATCTAGATTTATCTGTGACTACCTGAGTTTTATATGGGCTGTTATCTAGAGGATTTTGGGGTTTATGATCACTTGGCTCTGATATTCAGTTTCCAGACAGTTTCAGTTTGATCATATGTCCTTGCATTTGCATTGCATCATCCCACCATTAATCATGTTTTGTTTTCATTCTCAGGTTTAGCTTATTGTCTTCGGTTCCGGTATACTATTCAGACGTGAGTTTGGGAGGGGTTTACAGGTTTAGAGGAACCCTTGACCTCATCATACCATGTCACAAGTGCAGTTTTATGTGTTGATCCGATTACTTTTAATTCAGGAGTTCTTTAGTTTATCTGGTCCTTGATCTGGATTTATCTGTGACTACCTGAGTTTTATATGGCCTGTTATCTAGAGGATTTTGGGGTTTCTGATCACTTGGCTCTGATATTCAGTTTCCAGACAGTTCCAGTTTGATCATATGTCCTTGCATTTGCATTGCATCATCCTATCATTAATCATGTTTTGTTTTCATTCTCAGGTTTAGCTTATTGTCTTCGGTTCCGGTATACTATTCAGAGATGGAAGACCCTTGCAAGCAGAACATTTGTTTCAAGTTTTTCGACACTAAGGTTGTTCTTGTTAAAGAAAATGATAGATCTGATTATGCCCAATCATGTGGGAGAGTTCAGGAAAGCTTACTAGAATATTCTGGATGTGGTGGTAGAGTTAGATCCCTCTGAGAGAAGTGACATTCACACTCTTCTCCAATACTATGATCCTCAGCTTCGATGCTTCACATTTCCCAATTTTCAATTAGGTCCTTTATTGGAGGAGCATGCTTTGATCTTGGGAGTTCTTATTCAAGACCAGATCCCATTCAATGCTGAAATGATTAGGCCTGCACCCGAAGAGGTTGCCAAGGCTCTTTATTTGAGCCCTTCTGTGGTGAATTCTCTGACTATTACTAAAGGGGGTATGCCTAGTTTCTCTTTGGAAGTCTTAGTGAAAAAGGCTGAGGAGCTCGCTATTGAAGCATAGTGGGATTTTTTGTATGCCATTCTGGCTCTCTCTATTTATGGCATCATTCTGTTTGCAGGTCTGGAGAAATTCATAGACATGAATGTCATACATTTGTTCTTGTTGAAGAACCATGTACCTACATTGCTGGGATATTTGTATTACTCAGTGCATTATAAGACTAAAAGGAAATGAAGAAGTTGGAAGCTCGTCTACAAAAGTCGAGAGTGGAAAATGTAGAGATGACTGGCCAGTACCATCAAATGGCTCATTCTAAGACAATCCTAGAAGAGAAGCTACACAAAATGCAGATAGCTCAGGAGACTAAGTAGAAGGAGTTTGCAGAAAGAGAAGCTTACTTCCAGAGAAGCTACACAAAATGCAGATAGCTCAGGAGACCATTGTCCCCTTCCTGTGTGCACTGACACTTAGGTCGTTACGGTCATCCGAATCTGATTTCTATGCGAAGGTCTTTTCAAAGTCGAGGGTCGAAAGACATATGGATTTCTTTATTAAATACCGGAACCGGGGCATAAATGACCTTGAGATTGAAAGCATAAAAAAATGCATTGCATACATATCACCCTATTTCTCTATTTTGCAGGTACATTCCCATATTTCTAACATCTCTTCTATTTCAGGCATTATTGCTACGAAGAAGGTTCACAGGTATCCTACTAAACAGAACAGAGTCTGAATCATGGATCAGATTCAAGCTGAATTAACTGAGTTGCGCAATCGTATGGACCAGTTCATGACTTTGGTAACTGGCATCAATCAGAACCATGAGCGTCTTCAGGAGATGATTGATAGAAATCAGGATGGCAACAACAACAATTGGGGAGGTCCTAGAGGTATGGGTACTCTGGGCGGTAATGGTGGCCCTCAACCTCAACCTGAGGTTATTGTTAATGCTGGTGGTGGTCCTAAACATGTTTGTATTCCTCAAGTAGATAATCAAGATGATTAGTTCACTATATTGGAGGATATGGAAGGACAGGGTGCTGAGGTCAATCGTCGTTTCGAGGAAATGGCGGAGCAAATTTGTACTATTCAATCTCAAAACTCTTTAGCATTCGATATCACTAACTTGGGCTTTGTTCCAGGTGTAAGAATTCCCCACAAGTTTAAAGCCCCCAACTTTGAAAAGTACAATGGTACTTCCTGCCTAAGGACCCATCTCCAGTCTTTTGTCAATAGAATTGTTGCTCATACCGATGATGAAAAGTTGTGGATGTACTATTTCTAGGATAGTCTCGTCGGGGCATCCCAGGAATGGTACATGAAGCTAAGTAGGGCTTCTATAAGGAGCTGGAAGGAATTAGATGAAGCCTATGTCAAGAATTATCAGTATAATCTGGACATGGCCCCAAATCGTACACAACTTCAGAGCATGTCATAGAATGCTAAAGAAAGTTTCAAAGAGTACACCCAGAGGTGGTGCCAATTAGATGCAAGAGTGCAACCTCCGTTGCTAGAGAATGAAATGGCGGATATGTTCATGAGTACTCTACAAGGGGTGTTTATCGACCGTCTAGCTTCCTGTGCAACCACCAAATTTACTGATCTTGTCATTGCTGGTGAAAGAGTGGAGAATTTGTTAAAGATGGGGAAGATACAAGATACTGGTGCCAGTAGCTCATCTGGAGAGATAAATCCCTTTGTCGGTCCCTAGAGGAAGAGGGAGGGTGAAACTAATGTTGTTTACAGTAGAGGTCGTGGCCAGGGTCCTCAGAATTACCATGGTCAGGTGGTTGGAGTTACCATCCCATCAGGACCTGTTCAACAACAACCACAACAACAGAATCAGCATCAACAAAGGCCTTACCAACATCGTTCATGCCAATCTGATCGTGTCATTGAGCCCATTCCGATGACATATATTGCACTGCTTCAGAGATTAATGGATATGAACATGATTCAATTAAGGACACTGCAACCAATCACTGGGGATTCTCTACCACCGGGCTACGATGCCAACACCAGATGTGCTTTTCATTCAGGTGCCCCGGGGCACACAACTGATAAGTGCAGGGCTTTACAACTGAAAGTTGTCGCTCCCCCGAAAAGACATCGGACCCCACAAGGTACAGACGCGAACAGTCGGCGAAAAGAGAAATGAAATGAAGATGAATAGAGTCGCCAGCTAGGCATTTTTATCCTGAAGGAAAGATAATGCTGCATAACCTAGAAAAAAAGATGGATAAGACGGTTGTGAACCAGAGAAACTGAGAAAGGGGGTTGGTTATAACCTAGGAAGGTATTAGGACCCAGATTGTCCGTCGTACTCGACGGGATCCAAGCTTGAAAGTTTATGTTTAAAGGGGTAGGGTATATGCTATCTGTGTGCAAAAGTTGAGAATGAATGTACAGGTGTCAGTGCAAGAAGGGTGAATTGCTTAGGAACTGAGGCTTTTAAAGAATGCTAAAAGAGGGGGGAGACAAAGAGACTTTTGTTCGATAACTGTTAAGTTATGCCTATGTATCCTCTCGTGCAATGAGGAAGTCAGAACACCGTAGTTCGACTCAAAGAGACTGAAAAAAGAATTGACTGTGAACTGCCTGCTTGTCTATGCTCAAGGGTATGACTCATCTGGCTCGAGTGCTAACTGTCTTGCATTAGACGGAAGAAGCGAGTTGTCGTTTATGAATGAGTGTGATGAGAAAAGAATCCTGAAGGAGACGATTATTGTTTGTTTTTGTGTTTTCAGCCTTGTTATTGTTTTTGGTGTTTTTCATAAGTTAATGAGCTTAAGCCTAAATCAAGGGTTTGTAAACTCATTATATCCTCCCTGATTAGGGATAATGAGCCTACTTAAGTATGAGATAAGCATCTCAACTTAATTGCCATGATGATGTAGGATTAAAATCATTAACCTACTTGTGATTAATTAGATGTTTTTGGGTTTTTGTTCAGTGTTAAGTAATGAGTTTAATCTCTAATCACAGATTAGTGAACTCATTACACCATCCGAATAGAAGGATAATAGATGAGAACACTTAAGCTGAGGAAGAGACCTCAACTTAATCCATGGTTAGGGACTAAATTCATTATATAACAAAGCCTTTATTAAGTGGATTTTAATTAAGGGATGAGATTCAGAAATGGGTTTTAAGTTTGTAAGACAACTTGAGGGGGACTTGTCCATTAAACACTAGGGTTAGTCCTTCTTAACCATAAGGAAGAATTAGAACCCTAATGTAAGTCCCAAGTTACAAGATAAAGTCTTAATGATTATTAGATGGTTTGATTAAGAGGTTTAAACAAATTAAAGGTTTAACAATTAGGATTAAAGTTATACACTTCATCCTAAGAGAAGGATGCAGGTATAACCCTAATTCCAAAGTCCTAAAACTTTAAGAGTTTTGTCTTTGATTATTGAGGTGAGAAGAGAGACTCAAGGAGACTCAAAGGTAAAAAGTCTAAGGGGGACTAAACACAACCCTAAGATTATCATGCTTGGATGTTCCTATGGTTTGTGAGGCTTGAGAAAGATTTTCAAGGAAGCCGCCAATGGGAGAAGCAGGTGAAAAGAGGAGGAAGCAAGAGAATAAGTTACTTACTTCATTGAAGAAGATAAGTAACTTAGAGAAAGAAAGTGAGAGAGATGGAACATAAGTGAATCAAAATCACTTCAAAGACAAGTTAGAATGAAAATGAAAGAGATAAGAAGAAGTGAGAGGTGAAGGCAAATTCACCTCCCAAAATGACTTACCAAAACCTGAAAAGTTAGCATGGATGCCTAAAGTATAAAGCATAAAGAAATGAAGTGAAATGAGATGAAATGAGATGAAATGACCAAAGTCAGAAGTGCTTATGCAATGCAAATGTCATGTAAGATGATGAAAAGTTATACAAAATGCATATGTGTGATCATACAAAGATGATATGCAAAGGAGGCATGCTTTGAAGTTTGAAAACACATGAAAGTTTATGAAATTAAATGAATGCTAATCATGTCAAATGAATGAAGAAATGATTAAGCAAGGTTCTAACATGTTCTAAGATGTCTAAGGTAACATATGAATGCATGAAATGTATTGGCAAGTTCATGTAATGATGCATATGCAAGGTGAATGCAAATGAACATGAGAAATTAAGGTTACATGGACATGTGAGATACAAATGGATAAAACAGAAGCAAATGACATGATAAAAATTTGCAATCAAGCTCAAACAAACCCTAATACCATATTAGGTCACACCCCAAAGGAGAAGGTCAGAAGCTTAACCTATCAAAAGTTATGATTTTCCTAAGTTTTCTAGGGTTTTTGGGTGGTTCAAAGGGAAAAATGAAAATTAAATTGAAAATGCAAGATACATTCATGAGGAAAGAGACCTATAAACTACATCCAATATGTAACACAATGCAAAAAGAATTAACTTCAAAATCTTCTTTGTTAGGCAGAAATGATTTTTCAAAGTTATGGTTTAAAAATATAATTTTTATAACCCTTAATTCAAACAAAATTAGCAAACTATGATCAAATCGAAAAAGAAATTTGTGTGAAGAGTTTGAAAATGTTTCTAAATGCATTTGGATGATTCATGATTTTTTTGGTGATTTTTAGAAACCTAAATGTATTTTTAATTAATTAAAATACTTTAATCAATTAAAAATAACATTTAAATATTTTAAAATACTTTTTTAATGCAAAAAAATAAAATAAAATAATTTTTGGATGAAGAAAAATATTTAAAGTCAGAATACAAAAGAAAATATTTTTTGAATATTTTTTGATATTTTAAATAAATTGTGCAAAAGAAATGGAAATAAATGAAATAAAAATGAAATAAATGGATGGATGGTATGCTGATCTAAGGGCTCAAATTCAAATTTGAGGGGAAAAGTTTGACTGCGCGCGTGAATCCAAGGTCCAGATCACTCCTGACTAATTAATCTTATTTAATTTAATTAATTATATTTAGGGTTTAATGACCTAATCCTAGTCGTACACACGCTAACCCTAATCTTAATCCAAAGGCCAAGATTCAAACTGGGGATTTAAACAGGATTAGCCCTAATCACTTTCAGGTGGCCGGAGAAGACCTCCGGTCATCTTCTCCGGCGAGCACAAAACACTATCTCTCTCCCTAAGCTATGAGAACCTCCCAAACTCTCTAGAATCAAACATTAAACATCAACAAGCAAGAATCAAGCATAAAAAAGCATTTAAAACACACATACATGATGAATCGAAGCATAAATCATTTCACGGGAAAAGTTTCAGAACATCATAAAATGCTTATTTCTCAGCCATTTTCAAAAGTAAAGACATCAGCATGATCAGGGAAGCATAAGGAATCATTTAGAAACTTAAAAAAAGAGTTCTGGAAAAAATGTTCATCATGGCTACCTGAGTTGAAGCTTTGTGTTCTTGAGCTTTCTGATCCCTTCTTTGGTGCAAATCCACCCCCTTTGACCTCCTGAAGCTAATGGTAAGCTTGAATGAAGCTTAGAGTGGCTATTTTGAGTGTTTTGTTTCTGAAGTTGCAAAAATCGTATTTTTGCTTGAGGGTGTTTTAGGCTATGGTGATGGGTGGGAAATGATCCTGAGGTGTTTTTGAGTTGATTGGTGAAGGAAGTTTGAAGTTTTAGTGGCTGAGCTATGAAATTCGAAGAAGGGAAGTTTTTGATGGATTTTGTGAATCTGAGTCTATGAGAGTGTTCAAGCTATTGTGTGTTATGAAATGTGATCCATGATGTTTGTTTAAGCCAATGGGATTGATCAGAAAGTTGTTGTGGCACATGCTGATTGGTATGGTGTGTTTTGAAAAAAAAAGTCAATTTATGTGTACTTGAGGTATGGGCCATGGAAGGGCAAGCTTTTTGGGGTGTCTGGCCTCAGCAAGATTCATGGAGAGCTATAGAATCAGTTTGATGCAGCTGGCACAAGTGGATGGAAGGATCCAAGGCATTTTGCAAATTTTGAGAGTTTTGGCCCTTTTGAGATTTCTTGAAGATCAATTCATGGAAACAATGAAAACATGGGCCAATTATGGTGTTTATAGGTTGTTTTGACATATTGTGAAGTGTTTGTGCACATTAGAGGTCATTAGAATGCTTGGCAAGTGAAATTGCAAAATTCCCTCTTTGGCATGAACTTGAAAATTATTTGATTTTTGCCAACTTTGAAAGGCCATATCTTGAGTCTAAGATGAATCAAGACGTGTTCTTGTACTTTTTGAAAAGGTAAAGACCTAATCTACAACTTTCGTGACCAAGAATTTTTCATTTGAAGCATTTTTGGTCATGAAAGAGGAGGTTGAAAAACTTTCCCAAAATGGAAAGTTTGCATTTCAAGTCATTTCCAAAAATGGCAAGTTTGCAATTGGCTCAAAATTCTTCAATATTGTGAACTTCCAACCACTTATAAGATAAAATAAAGATCATAGAACTTCAATTTGATGAAAATACCCCTTTGGTTCCATTGTTGGGGGCCTCAGATGCCCTGATTTTGACTTAACTTGCTCAGGAAGTTACCCAGTGAACAGATGACTTCCACAATGAGTTTCTTCATCAAACTTGGTACACATGATCCTTATGACATATTAAGACCATTATTAACAAGAATGGCCCAAAAATTTGGAGTTAAGGCCTCTAAAACAAAAACCCTAATTTTGGTCATCTATGGAGTGAATACCTTAGCTCTACTTCTATGCCTTTGCCAGTTCTTGTGATCCCTTGACTTTCATGAACTTTGAGGAGCATAATATGATGGTAGAACACAAATGGACCCCTTTGGAAAGCTTTGAAGCCTTTGGGATGGCTCAAATTGATTCTTGGATTTCTCAGATCACAAACCCTAGATGCAGATGAACTTGAAGTTATGAAGTGAAGCAAATATGCTAAATGAGGTGTGATGTTTATGTTAATGCAAACATGAAAGATCACAAGCCATGGTATGATAAAGAGTAAGGGAAAATTTGGGGTGTTTACAGCTGCCCCTATTCAAGCATGAGTTAGCTGTGCAGGATGTAACCGCCTGGCTTAACAGGCAAACAAGATAACTTGTAGTTGAATACCAAAGACAGTCCGAAATTTGCACTCGCTGGATATAAATTGTAAGAGATAGTATAGTATGATTATCAAATGAAAACGACGGAGGAAAACCATCGAGAAGAGGATGACTGTTGGGGATGACGCGGTAAGTAAAGCAATGACGGGGACGACCGATAAGCTAGGGAAATAAAGAGACCATGACGGGGACGACCATCAGGTAAAGAAACAAGATTCTATGGGGATTAAAGTAAAGGGAAAAGCAATGATGGGGACGACCACTAGGCTTTGGGAAGTAAAGTAAACAACGATGGGGATGGCCATCGGTTAAGGAATAAATGAAATAATGATGAGGGACGATCATCAAAGGTGAAGGACGATCACCTAGTAGGGGACGACTGCTCTTTATCATGACATAGGACAAATGTCGGATAGAAAAGGTCGGCGATGGGGACAGCCATCGGATGAAACGATGAGGGACGGTCATCAAAAGGTGAAGGAATATTACCTAGTAGGGGACGGCTGCTCTCGGGGTTTATCACGACATAGGACGAATATCGGATAACAGGATCAACGATGAGGACGACCATCAGATGAAATGATGAGGGACGGTCATCAAAAGGTGAAGGATGATCACCTAGCAGGGGACGACTGCTCTTTATCACGACATAGGATGAATGTTGGATAGAAAGTTCCAATAATGGGGATTCCGCTGGGGAAAGGATGAGGGACGATCATCCAAAGGTGAAGGACGATCACCTGGTAGGGTACGGCTGCCGGAAATATCACCACATAGGACGAATGTTGGA
This sequence comes from Lathyrus aphaca, assembly GCA_963966055.1. Classification (NCBI taxonomy): domain Eukaryota; kingdom Viridiplantae; phylum Streptophyta; class Magnoliopsida; order Fabales; family Fabaceae; genus Lathyrus; species Lathyrus aphaca. The sequence continues at coordinate 336,655,718 of OZ014519.1, read as the reverse complement.
TAGGAGGAAGTTGTTTTGTTGGTGACTTACTGGGGAACGGTAAACACGGACGAGTGTTCACTCTTAAGAATAAAAGGTATAAGTGTTTGACGCTGCGTATAGATTAAAGATGCGGACGAGCATCCTTAGGACCATGATACAGACGAGTATCGGTAGAAACAAACGCTGACGCGTGTTCAGAGATGATGATACGGACGAGTACCAACTATTTAATAAAGAACACGGACGAGTGTTGGATCTGCTGAGGAGTGATATAAACAAGATACAGACGAGTATCAGAGACTTCTGTATAAGTATGCACAAGTATTGATTTATTGGTGAGGTATGAGCAAGATACAGACGAGTGTTTGACTTGTGGGGAAGTATGACACGGACGAGTGTCCAATATGTAGGAATAAATAGGCATTTGTTGGGAGTGCAAAGGGGATGTTGGCTTTCTGTGGACAGGTGTCGAAAAGAACATGTTATGAACAAGTATTTGGTTTTGAGAGTGCAAAGGGGATGCTTTGGCATTTATGTGATGGGGATGCACTTTGTATATTGCTGATGAAATACTGATGGTAATTGCAGGTGACCGGCTCAAACTTGGCTTATGATCATGCAAATGTTTGATTTTTGTTGTAATGCTCCATATTAGACGAAATTCTACGCTCATTTAGTGAATATGATGCAAATGCTATGATTATGCCAAAGAGAAACCAATCTGGGATTCGGATCCCACTGGGATAAAGATTCCTGGCTGATTTGCTTAAGGGAATAACCCGGCTGGGGGAAGAGATCATTGATGGATCTGTCTGGAGGGAGAACTGCTTGGGAAAGTAGATCATTAGTAGATCTCCCCGGAGAGAAGACTCATCTTGGGAGAAGGAAGCTTCAGCAACTCCACTGGGAAAGTATGCATGCATTGTTCTCCTGGGGAGAGAATAGAAACCCTGTGGGGAGACAGTTCCCATTAACTTTGCTGAGGATGAGAGATCTGGCACTCTGGTAGGGAATAGGAGATTCCTTGCTCATCTTGTTGTTAAGTAAATGTCAGGTACTGTTTGGGGAGGTGATAACTTCTGGGAAGCGGCATGTTGGGGATGCAATGCTTGGCATGCCCCATGCTGTGTATTGAATGTCTGCATCCTGTTAAGACAAAAGAAACGCACAAGTATCCCGAGGTATCCCTAACCGGATTCCTTCATAGGAGTTAGATCTTCCTGAAAGTAACTATATTTCCTGCAAGCATTTATTAAAAATGGCTCATTTGCTTTATGCGAGTACTATATCATGAATATTGGACATTTTGCAAACGAAACAAAAATGTACAAAACGAGATGTGACTGAAAACTCTGATTTTATTAATCTGGGTGCCCTGAATTGGCGAATACAGTTAAGGAAACAAATCCCCTGAAATGAGGGGGTTTCTATAAATTGAGAAAATAAAAGTGTTGGAAATGTTGATGATGACGTTCCAGTGTACTTCCTTTGCTATGACCTGTATGACCTTGACGTTCTTCTCATCTTGCTTTCTGAAGAAGGTTGATTCTGACTGATACTTTATCCTTTCGAAGCTTGTCGTGTTGTGAGGAATATAGACGAATTCATAAAGCAGTTGTTCGCTTATTCACTGATTTTGCGTGGATCGCCCTTCCGGGTTTTCAATCCACCGGGATACCCATTTTTGCCTGAGTTGTCCAATGCGGCTTTTCAACTCAGCGGATGTACATTTTTTTCCCTTATTTTTGCCCAAGTCTTTTATTCTGTTTTTGACTTACCGGGATGCCCTATTTTTGCCTGGACTTACATTTTGTTTTTATGTCCAGTGGGTCACTTTATGCGAAGTATTTTTTAACTACATTTGAATTCACAGGGGATAAGAAATCCTTGCCATCCATAGTAGTGAGCATCAGTGCTCCACCAGAAAAAACCTTTTTTACTATGAACGGACCATCGTAGTTTGGAGTCCATTTTCCCATGTGATCTGTATGAGGAGGAAGGAGTCTTTTCAGCACAAGGTCTCCCACTTGGTATTCCCGAAGCCTGACTTTCTGATCGAAGGCTCTCTTCATCCTTTTCTGATACAACTGCCCATGACAAATTGCAGCTAATCTTTTCTCTTCGATCAAATTCAGTTGATTGTACCGAGACCTGACCCATTCTGCTTCATCTAGCTTCACATCCATCATTACCCATAAGGAGGGTAGCTCAACTTCAACAGGTAGGACTGCCTTCATACCATACACAAGCTGATAAGGTGTTGCCCCAGTAGACGTTCTGATTGAGGTTAGATACCCATGCAAGGCAAATGGTAGCATTTCATGCCAGTCTTTGTAAGTAACTACCATCTTCTGCACAATCTTCTTGATGTTTTTGTTAGCTGCCTCAATAGCGCCATTCATCTTTGGCCTGTAAGGAGAAGAGTTGTGATGTTGGATCTTGAAGTCTCGGCACAGTTCTTCCATCATTTTGTTGTTCAAATTGGAACCATTATCAGTAATGATTCGCTCGGGAACTCCATATCGACAGATGATGTCTCTTTTCAGAAATCTGGCTACCACTTGTCTGGTGACGTTTGCATACGAAGCTGCTTCAACCCATTTGGTGAAGTAATCAATGTCAATGCCCCACATGGCAAAGGGCCAAGGTGAAGACATTACGTTTAAAGGATTCAGAGGCACATGCACTTTGTCTGCGTAGATCTGGCACTTGTGACATTTTCTGGAATAGGCACAACAATCTGCATCCATTGTGATCCAGTAGTAACCTGGTCTTAATAATTTCTTAGCCATTGCATTTCCTCCCGCATGGGTACCAAAAGATCCTTCATGCACCTCGTGCATCAGCAAGTCTGCTTCCTTTTTGTCAACACATCTGAGCAGCACCATGTCAAAGTTTCGTTTGTATAATGAACCATCAACATTAAGGAAGAAACTACCGGCCAACCTTCTTAATGTCTTCTTATTATTGGATGATGCCCCAGGTGGGTATGTCTGATCCTCTAATAAGCATTTGATGTCATGGAACCAAGGCTTATCATCTTTAGCAATGTCCACAGAGAATACGTATGTTGGCCGGTCTAGTCTGGATACCAAAATCCGAGGCACATAATTTGCAGTTTGAACCTTGATCATGGAGGAAATGGTAGCTAAAGCATTTGTGAACTGATTTTCGTATCGAGGGATGTACTCAAGTTTGACCGTTGTGAAGAAATTCAATAATCTCCTTGTATAGTCACGGTACGGAATCAGATGCTCTTGGTGAGTGTACCATTTTTCGTTGGTCTGATTGATTACCAAAGCTGAATCTCCAAATACATTCAAGGTTTTGATCTTGAGGTCAATGGCTTCCTCAAGACCCATAATACAGGCTTCATATTCAGCTTCATTATTAGTGTAGGCAAAGGTGAGTTTTGCCGAGAAAGGCATATGAACTCCTTTAGGTGTAATGAGCACTGCACCAACTCCACGACCATTCATATTGATAGCCCCGTCAAACATCATAGTCCATTCTTCTTCTGGATCAGGCCCTTCGGTGTGAACTGGATATTCACAGTCTTTTTATTTTAGGTACATGATGTCTTCATCAGGGAAGTCAAACCTCATGGGCTGGTAATCATCAATGGGTTGCTCAGCTAGATAGTCAGATAGTACACTGCCCTTGATGGCCTTTTGAGATGTGTACTGAATGTCATACTCTATCAGAATCATTTGCCATCTTGCAACCCTTCCGGTAAGTGCTGGCTTCTAAAATATGTACTTGACGGGGTCCATTTTTGAGATCAATAAGGTAGTGTGAGTCAACATATACTACCTTAGTCGGCGAGCAGCCCACGCTAAAGCACAACAAGTTTTCTCGAGCAGTGAATAACGTTGTTCACAATCGGTAAACTTTTTGCTTAGGTAGTATATTGCATACTCTTTTCTACCAGACTCGTCATGCTGGCCCAACACACACCCCATTGATCCTTCTAATACTGTCATGTACATTATCAGAGGTCTTCCTTCAATTGGAGGCATAAGAATCGGAGGTTCTTGCAGGTACTCCTTGATCTTGTCAAAAGCCTTCTGACAATCTTAGTTCCACCTGACCGTTTGTTCCTTTGTTAACAATTTGAACAGGGGCTCACAGGTTATAGTAAGATGAGATATGAACCTTGATATGTAGTTCAATCTACCTAAGAACCCCCGAACATCCTTTTCAGTCCTAGGTGCAGACATCTCTTGAATGGCTTTGACTATGTCAGGATCAACTTCAATTCCCTTTTCACTTACGATAAATCCCAGCAACTTACCAGAACGTACCCCAAATGTGCACTTGTTGGGTTTAGCTTCAGCTGATACTTTCTCAGACGCTTGAACAACTTCAGCAGATTTACCAGATGGTCTTCTTCAGTAAGGGATTTGGCATTCATGTCATCCACGTAGCATTCAATTTCTTTGTGGATCATATCATGGAATAACGTTACCATAGCCCGTTGATAAGTTGCACCGGCATTCTTCAGTCCAAAAGGCATTCCCTTGTAACAAAATGTGCCCCAAGGTGTGATGAAGTTTGTTTTCTCGATGTCTTTGGGTGACATCTTGATCTGATTATACCCAGAAAATCCATCCATGAAAGAAAATACCAAGAACTGAGTTGTGTTGTCGACCAATACATCAATGTGAGGTTATGGGAAATCATCCTTCGGGCTAGCTTTGTTCAGATCCCGGTAATCCACACATATATGCACCTTGACATCATTCTTAGGCACTGGTACAATGTTAGCAACCCACGGCATGTAACTAGTTATAGCAAGGAAACCTGCGTCCCACTGTTTTTTTACTTCTTCCTTAATCTTCATGGCCATATCTAGGTGAGTACGGCGTAGCGTTTTCTTCACTGGAGGGCAATCTTCTTTCAATGGTAGCTTGTGCATGACAATATCTGTATCTAGACCTGGCATGTCTTGATAGGACCAAGCAAAGACGTTGACATATTCTCGAAGCATGTCAATAAGTTGTTCTTTTACTGAAGCTTGCAGACTGGCCCCAATCTTCACTTCTTTCGAATCCTCCTCTGTACCAAGATTAAAAGTTTCAACCTCCTCACTTTCTCTTCTTTCCTCAACAACCTGGCTAACTCCTCAGATAACTCATAGTCTTCTTCAACCCCTTCATCGGCTTGATTAATTGGATTGTCGAAGTCATACAAGGTCATAGTAGTGTTGTTGTCGATGCAATTTGGAGGATAATCTCTACAAGGGTTGAGATTTGTTCGTTTTAGTGATCAATTTTAATCTTGTTTAAAAAGTGTAAAATGAAGTTATTATTTTGAAAACATTGCCATTTTATTGTTTTGTACAAAAGTGAAAAAATGAAAAGACAGTGAGCGAAAGAGAGAATTGTTTGCAAAAGATGTCCGATATTCATTGATATTCCATTTGCACAAAATTACAAATATGGCCCTATTACAAAATGAGTCCTGACACCTTGGGAAAGATGCAGGACCTGATGCATGCTGAAAAAAGCAGGAAATAATAATTACTCTGCAGGAGTAACCCTTATAATTTCCTGGGAAGACCAGTTAAGGACCTGGTGACACGGGATCCTTGGACGTATCCAGCTCTCCAGGTTGAGGTCGCTTTCCGCCTCGTCTTCCACATTATTGACATCATTTGGGGTGATCATCCCCCCACTGATGAACTTGGGCTCTTTAGCAGCCTCTACTTGATCTTGTCGGGATGGTTTGTAACACAAACCGAATCTGTCCTCCTTCTTCTCCACCGGTAGCAGCTTTCCCCAGCCTTGGGCATTTCCATCTTCAACAACCTTCTGGGCTTGTAGATAGGAGACAATTAAAGTACCCATCCTATCCTCCTGGGATGCAGCAAATACTTCAGTCATCGCCTTATTGACGTTCAGTGCTTCGAACCCTTGGCTCATGGTTTCATGGATTTCACCATCCATCTCAATGTATTTGTATGTAGCCAGATGGCTAACAAAGATATCCTCTTCACCACAGATGGTGATAATCTGTCCTTCCCACTCATATTTCAATTTCTGGTGAAGGGTCGACGTAACTGCGCCCGCGGCGTGAATCCATGGTCCACCCAACAAACAGCTATAGGCCGGCTGAATGTCCATCACATAGAAAGTAGTCTGAAAGACCTGCGGACCGATTATCACAAGAAGCTCCACCTCTCTAAGAACAGACCTCTTAGAGCCATCAAAAGCTCTAACCACTAGATCGCTTAGTCGGAGAGCTATTCCATCATATTCGAGCTTGACAAGAGTCTTCTTTGGCAAGATATTGAGTGAAGACCAAGTGTCAACAAGAACATGCGAGAGCACAACCCCTTTACACTCCAAAGTGATGTGTAAAGCTTTGTTGTGGTGACATCCTTCCGTTGTCAAGTCAGCATTGGTGAAACCTAACTCATGGCTAGTATTAACATTAGACACTATTGTCTCGAGCTGATTCACTGTGATCTCCTCCGGCACGTAGGCTGCATGCAGAACTTTAAGTAGTGCATCCCGATGAGCTTCGAAACACAATAGCAAGGATAAGATGGAGATCGTGGAAGGAGTCTGGTGGAGCTGATCCACAACTTTGTAGTCACTTCTTTTGATTATCCTCTTAAATTCATCCACATCCTGGTCAAAGGATGATTTATGGGCTTCTTTTGGTACAGGTTCTTCGGGCGCTACACTTTTACCTTTGGCTTTGGCAGCAGCCTCTACCTCAATATTGGTCTTTAATGCTTGTGACACGAAGAGGCATCCGCTTCGGGTGAAGCCTCCGCCTCCCCCGAAATTATCCACTTGTGGTGTGTGAACCGAAGAATCAAGAAGGACTCTTTCTTCGTTGCAGTAAAGGTCTGAACCATAGTGCCATGGTGCAACATTGTCTTTATCATATGGAATGGGCCCCGACACCGTGATGGTGACTGGACTAACTACAGCAGAGGTAGGGACCGTTATTGTTTGTGGATCATAAATGATGGTGACAGGACTTCTGATTGATGTTGGTGGTGGTTGAATGAAGCTTGGTTGTTGCTGAAATTGTTGTTGAGATAGTTGTTGATAATTATTGGAAACAGGGACCGTTGTAGGGTCGTAATAGATGGTGACTGTGGAGACTTTGTTGTTGGTGGTTGTTGTAGTTGTAGAAGTGGATGCAATTGAACTGTTGTTTGTTGAAGTGATGGAAGAGGTGGTTGCTGATTTTGAAGATGAGTCTGTAGGAAAAATTGTCTTTGCAGTTGTAGGAGAAACATTTGATGTTGAAAAAGGAGTTGCTGGTGTTGTAGAAGTGGTTGTTGTTATTTGCAGGATACCCTCTCTGATCAAGCCATTAATGCCATTCCTCAAGCTTGCACACCCATTGACGGAAACCTTGCAAGATTCATAGCAGGCCTCACAACCTGGAAACACCTGGCATTTTAAAAGCCGAGCTTTAACCTCTGCCAGGGGTGTTTGAATACTTGCAGTATCTTCAATTAAATTCATGGGTTGGCCCTCCTCTATTGCATTTATCCTTGGCCCACCATGACTGGGCATAGGGTTCTTCGTGACATTAGGAGGTGGTACAAAATTTAGGGCTTTTGAATCTACCAGATCCTGGACCTTCATGTGCAAAGCCCTGCACTTTTCCGTGGTGTGACCAGGTGCATTAAAATGAAAAGCACACATGGCGTTGACGTCATAATTTCTTGGAAGGTTCTGAGGATCTGGCGGAGCCAATGTCCTTAGCTCGACAAGATTAAGCTTTAGGAGTTGTGGCAATAAGGTGGCATATGGCATTGGTATAGGGTCAATCACCCTGTTAACCTGAGATGGCTGTTGCTGGAAAGGGCGTTGTTGTTGGTTGTTGTTGTTGTTGTAGGATCTTTGTTGAGGAAACTGTTATTGTTGAGGAAAATGTTGCGGTTGTTGAGTGTATTGAGGAGGTGGAGTAGGAATAGTGACGGCGGCAATTGATCTTGGCAAGTACTGTGGTCTTCCTCTGCCCATATGTACAGAATTTGTTTCACCGGATCTGCGGGGCCCTCTGAATGGTTTCCATGCACTGCTTGAACTGGCGCCATTATCAGAAATCTTTCCCATTTTCAATAAGCCCTCAATTTTTTCCCCAACTATAACCACATCTGCGAAGCTAGTGGAAGAGAATGCAGCCAATCTATCAATATAAGTCCCCTGGAGGGTGTTCATGAACATATCTGCCATTTCCTTTTCTAACATCGGGGGTTGAATGGTAGCAGCTAATTGCCTCCATCTTTGGGCGTACTCTCTAAAGCTTTCCCGGGAAGACTGTGATATTCCCATTAGAAGGGTTCTATTTGGAGCCATGTCCAGATTATATTGATATTGTCGAATGAATGCCTCGGCCAAGTATTTCCAATTCCTTACTGTGGCCCTAGTCAAGTGAGAGTACCACTCACGGGATGCCTCTGTCAAGCTATCCTCAAAATAAAACATCCACAGTTTTTCATCCATGGTGTAGGCTTTCAATCTTCCCAGGAAAGATTGGAGATGGATACGTGGGCAGGATGTGCCATTGTATCTTTCAAAACAGGGAGGTTTGAACTTGTGAGGAATTCTAACCCCCTCCACTAGTCCCATATCCATGACATCAAAGCCCAGAGAGTTTTGAGATTCCAGAGACCTCAGATTTTCTGCTATCTCATCCAGTCGACGATCATAGACTTCGTCTCCTGCCCCAACCACAATAAATTGTTCTTCCTAAGGGTCCTCCTATAAGGCCCTCCCTCTAGTGTTGCCTTGAGTGTTTCTTATAGCATTGATTTCTGGGATCAGATGAGGTCCAAACTCTGGGGGATCAGTACGAGGTTGTACATGATCGTTGTTGCTGGTGCCCCCTGTACCTGGGTGGTTTTATTCAAGAGTTTTCCGCTCGACCAACTCTCTCAGTCTCTCCTGGTTCTGGGCCAACCCAGTCATCACTGCCATAAACTGATTCATTTGGGCCCTCATCTCAGTCCTTTCATTGGCCATTTGGGTTCTCACGTCAGTTAGGTCTTGTTGAACCTGATCCATTTGTAAGCCCGAAAAGTTGTTTCTTGTCGGATACCGGTGCACTCTATTGACGGGGAACACTCTTCTACGAGCAATGTTTCCTGAAATCACAACAAAGTGAGAAACAACAACAAAAAACAAAAACCTACAAAACAAAGAAAAGAGGTTAGTATGCAATACAGGATGCCTATTTGTCTTCCAATGGTATCCGGTTTGGTTCTTTGGTTTTGACCTTCCAGACCTCGAGGAATGATGATGTTGAAGAGAGATAAAGCCCATGAAATAATACAAAACATATATTACAAAATGTAAAGGTACAAAGTTTAATTACAACAAAGTCCCCATGGTGGGTCAAAATACAACAACAAAGACAAAAGTACAAACAAAAGGAAGTACAAATACAAAGAAATCAAACATCCAGTCCATAATCATCCTCTCTGACTTCTTTTAGGAGAGCCTCAGTCACTGGGTCAACTAGGTGCTCTGTGATGCTCCTGATAAGAAGGTTCCTGGTGGAAATGGAACTTGTCAACTTCTTGTGCTTATCCTGATCCTTTGATCTCTTCAACCCCGCCCGGAGCTTCAACTCGGGGATCTCCTTCTGTGCAGCTAACAAGGCCTCTTTAATCTTTTTCTCATTGGCTTCTAGCTGCTCTATCCTAGCATGGTTCCTCTGATCTTCCTGTGAACAAGCCTCAGTGATCCTGATCCACCTAGCCTGACTCTCCTCTAAGTAATGCTCAGCTCTGGCCTTCTGAGTATTGGCTTCCTTGCAAGCATTCTTCAATACTAACTCACATGCTCTAGCCCTTATGATGTAATCATCTATATTCTCAATCTTGGTCAAGTGCTCAATCTGAAGCTTCTCTAACCTTTCATTATCCAGACGACTATCATTCCTCTCCCAGAGGGTCTTCTTCAAAGCTTCAGAGAGCTGAGTATTCCTTTCCTTCAATTTCTCAAACTCCTCTAAACTGACAATAGTTGCAGGCTCCACTGCTGATGGTACAGGCACATCCTCTAAGGTGAATGGCATGCGGGTGATCTGTCCCCTGATACGAGACCAATCAAGATATTGAGCTGAAGCTATGTTGTTGCACTTGCCAAGAATAGTTGTCCCCTTAGTCTGAATATTGTCCCAAGCCCAGGAAGCTTGTCTGGCAATGGCAAGGTTGTGTTAAATGTCACAATAGAAGGTTTCTGTCAAGTCTTGCTATCTTGGTGGATGTACCAAAACATACCCTAATTGCCTTTTGAAAAGCAAAGGATTTTAGTTGATGCAACCCTTCACTCCAATCAGGGGTACATTGGGATACTGCCCACAGCTGGTGATGATATCTTTGCCCTTGGTGCTCTGAGTGCACCATCTGATGTCTTCTGATGTAAGGGCAATCATTCTCTTAGCCCAGTTCCTTGGCTGATGAGGATTCAAGAAAGTGTCTAACTTCGGCAAGTGCCTCAATAACCAACAGTAGAAGAGAGGTGCACAACATCTGACTAATCTTCCCCTCTGCTTATCATTCCTTTGATGCACTGAGTAGTAAAAGTCCCCAAGCAAGGTAGGGACTGGATTCTTCAACAGGAAAAGGTGGATAGCACTCTTGCTCACAAACTTAGGCTCGTCTGCAAACAAGATTACTCCATATATGCTGAGGGCTAAGAGTGCACAGACAGTCTCCCACTTCCCTGCTGCAGCATGAATTGTGGCCTGAGTAACCAAGAAGTCCAAATGAAGGCCTGGGATTCCATCCTTGGTGGTCATTGTAAACACCCCAAATTTGCCCTCACCCATTCACACCATGGCTTGTGATCATTCTCATATGCATAAGTACAATCATATCATCTCACATCTCATTTTTGATTCACTGCATAGATTCAAAGGCATCTGCACCTAGGGTTTGTGATCTGAGCAATCCCAAAGCTTCTTGAGCCATTCCAAAGGCAACCAATCAACTCAAAGGGGTCCATGTGTGTTCTTATATCATATTTCATCTCCTCAAAGTCAAAAATGCAGAGGAATCACAAGAACTAGGGTTTGAGTGGATGCAGGGCCAGCTTGAACTACACAGTTGACTGAAAATTAGGGTTTTGGTTTCAGAGGCCATAACCCCAAATTTTTTTGTCATTCTTGTTTCCATTGGTCTCTATATGGTATAGGGAGTATGCATATCAATTTTCATGAAGAAATTCCATGGGGAAGTCATCTGATCAAGGGTTGACTTTTCAGACAAGTCAGTGCAAAATCAGGGCATCTGAGGCCCCCAATGACCCAACCAATGGGTGATCTTCATCATTTTGAGTGTATATGATCTTTATTTGATCATGGAAGAAGGTTGAAGTTCATAGAAATCAATAATTTAGGGTTTTTGCAAATGTTGACTTTTTGGGCATAGTTGACTTTTCAAGAATGCATCATTTTATGTCATTTTTCAAGCCATGATTTTGGATCCAAAAATGCTTCAAATGGAAAAACTTTGGTCATGAAAGTTGTAGATCTCATCTTTCCCTTTTCAAAAAGTACAAGAACATGATCAAACTCTTCTTGGATCAAAAGTTATGGTGTGGCAAAGTTGGCAAAAATCACTAAAATTCAAGTTATGCACCAAATGGAAATTTTGCAAAACCTTGAACCAATGCATTTTGTAACTTCTAATTGACTTCAAACCAGTATGCAAACATTCTACAAGTCACAAAATTCAGAATGAACTAGGCATTGCTCATGTTTCATGACTTTTGGAACAAGATCTTCACATGTGAACCATAAAGCAAGCAACTTGCAAAAACTATCATCACATCTCACCCACTTGATTTCTTGGCTGCTGAACCAAACTAGCTCCATACACACATCATGCTGCGCAGCCCCATGCTCATTGTACTTAGCTAGAGTTTAGCCCATGCCCTCTCTTACAAGAAGTGGACTTTTTGCAAAAGTTGCCTTACCAATCAATAAAGGGCATGTCTTGTCAACTGACCAATGAGAGAGAAATATGTGGACAGTTTGCAAGTTAAACATATGAAGAAGCAAGGCTGAAACATTCCCATTACACACATACACAAAAACTCACCATTTTGCAAGTTCCTTCGAATTCCTCTCCACAGCCACAAAACACTAAAACTTTTTCCTCCATTCAACTCACCATGTATCACTGAGTAGAAACCACCCAAAGCACAAGCCTGAAACAGCCAGATTACTCCATAACCATTTCACACCCCAAGCTGCAAGTTCCTTCGAAACTCTTGCCACAGCTTGCAAACACACAAACAAACACCATAGACCTTCTCCATTCACCCTCAGGATCATAAACAACCCCTCACCATGACCTGAAAGTGCCTATTTCACCATTGCCATTTCTGATCAAGCTTGAACAGAAGCTTTCGAAACTCATCAACCATCCAACTTAAACTCCATTTGAGCATTCAAACATCATCAAGAGGTTCTAAGGAGTAGATTTCACAAGGAGAGGTGGTCAGAAAGTTCCTAAACTGAAAGCTTCAAATCTCAGGTAGCTCGAAAATTATTTTTCCAGAAATCATTTTTCTTGTTACAAACTTGTTCTTTGTGTTGTCCTGATCATCCTGATGTTCTTAGTTTTTGAAATGGTGATGAAATGAGCATTTAATTTCTCTCTGAAACCTGCGTGCCCTAGTTTTCTTTTTCTTCGATTCAGTTGATTTAGGAAACATAAATTTGTTTTGATTGGGGGTTTTGATTCGTGAGCTTGTGGGAATCATTTCTGGGTTCTTAGAATTCATTTTAGATGCGTATGGAGTGAGTTAGGGATTTTGATTGAACGGAGAAGATGACCGGAACACTGTTCCGGTCATCTGAGTGTGTTTAACGGCGAGATTAGGGCATAAGCATTGATTAGCGAAATTTGAATTCTGGCCTTTGGATTTGGCGCCAGGTCAACGCGCGCGTGTTTCCATTTGAATCTCCACCATCAGATCACTTGACTTTTGTTTATTTCAGTTTAATTTCATTTTTAATTCATTTTAATTCATTTGTTTTGTACAATTTATTTAAAATAGCAAAAATGTTTTAAAAATTATGAAACTTTTTGTCAAGAGTTTCACTAATTTTTAAAACCCAAAAATATTTTTAGTTTTATTTTTATCACTAAAAAAGTATTTTTAAATATTTAAAAGATTATTTTTAATTGATTAATGAGAATTAATTAATTAAAAATACTTTTAGGTATTTAAAAATTACAAAAAAAATCATGAAATGTTCTAAGACATTTAGAAACATTGTCCAACCTTCAAACTAAATTTCTTTTTTGATCTTGATGCATTTTAAGAATTTTTCATTGAATTAAATCATTTTTTATGCATTATTTTGATCACATGTTTGAAAATTCATTTCTGCCTTTTGAAGAAGGTTGAGACATTGGTTCTTCTTGCATTGTTTTGTGTTTAACATGTAGTTTCTAGGGTAAAAAGGCCATGAATTGTTCTTGCATTTTCAAATTGTTTGGCATTTGTTTTGTTAAGAACCCTAAAAAACCCTAATAACTTGCAAAAATCATATCTTGAATTTGGTTGAGAGTTGAGAGCTCCCCTTTGGGCAGTGGTTCATTATAGGTCTAGGGTTTCCTTAGGTACCATTTTCCATTTTTACTTTAGGGTTTTGCTTCTGTTTTTGGTTTGTGTTTGATGTTTGATCCATGAACCCTAATTTGGGCTTTCTTTTGCATCCTTCTTGCATTCTCTTGCATAACATGACTTGTCTTTGCATTTTGTGCATGTTTATGATTCATTTGACATCTTAAGACATGTATAAAGCATCTTTGATCATTGCATCCCATATTTGCCATGTCATTTGCCTTGTATGCTTCATAACTTTTCATGTTTGTTCATGCTCCTTAGCTTGCATCATTTGCATTCATGATCTTGTATGAACATCCCCATTGCCTTGCCTCATGTTTGCAGCACCTCATACCATCATAATCATCATCAACATGCTTCTGGTTTTGCTTTGCATCATATCATTTCATCTCATCTTGCATTGCATTGCATTTTCTTTCTAACATTGCAGGTGGTAAGTAAACTTGAGAAGTGGATTTGCCTTCACTTCTCATGCCTTTTCTTTTCATCTCTCTTGCATCCATTGCTGCATTTCCATTTGTGTTTGAGTTTGAGCTTGCTCATTCTTCTTCCTCCCACTTTCTTTCTTCAAGTGACTTGACTTCTTGAATGAAGCAAGTCACTTTGCTTCTCTTGGTCCTTTCATCTGCTTCCTGGTGGCTCCTTTGAAGATTTCTCTTGAAAACCTCACAAACCTTAGGATCATCCAAGCATGACAATGAATTAGGGTTTTGATTAGTTCCCCCATAGTTTTACCTTTGTGTCTCCTTGAGTCTTCTCTTCTCATCTCATAATCAGGGACTAAACCCTAAAGGCTTTAAGACTTTGTGCTTAGGGTTATGCCTGCATCCTTCTCTTAGGATGGAGTGTGTAACTTTAATCCTAAGTATTAAACCCTTAAGGTGTTTAAATCTCTTAATCAATTCATCTAATAATCATCAAGACATCACACTTGTAACTTGGGCCTTGCATTAGGGTTCTAATTCTTCCCTAATTGGTTAAGAAGGACTAACCCTAGTGTTAATGGACAAGTCCCCCTCAAGTTGTCTTACAAATCATAAAATTCACTTCATCATCTTATCATTAATCTACAATTCACTTAATAAAGGCTTTGTTTTGTCATGGGTTTAATCCCTAATCATGGATTAAGTTGAGGAGTTTTTCTCAACTTAAACATTCTCATCTATTATCCTTCTTTTAGGATGGTGTAATGGGCCTGTTTAATCCTTGATTATGGCTTAACCTCATTACTCAACACTAAACAAAATCACAAAAACATCTAAATAATCACAAGTAGGTTAATGATCTTAATCCTGCACCATAGGTGATTAAGTGTGAGAATCCGACTTCACACTTAAGGTATTCTCATTACCCCTAATCAGAGGGAAGATGTGATGAGTTTACTAAATCCATTGGTTTAGGCTTAAGCTCATTATCTTATGACAAAATCCAAAAACAATAAAAGACTGAAAACACAAAAACAAAAAATAATCGTCTCCTCCGGGATTCTTTTCTCATCACCTTCATTCACAACCGAGAACTTGCTTCTTCCGTCTAATGCAAGACAGTCAGCACCTGAGCCAGACAGGTCATACACTTGAGCATTGACAAGCAAGCAGTTCACAAGTCAATTCATCTTTCAGTCTCTTTGGGTCGAACTACGGTGTTCTGACTTCCTCATTGCACGAGAGGATACGTAGGCATAACTTAACGGTTATCGAACAAAAGTCTCTGTATATCCCCCCTCTTTCCAGCTTTATTCTCTTAGCCTCATATTCTTGAGCACTTCATTCTTGTTCTCACACTGACACTGTATATATTACACTTCACATTCCTTTTACGCTGACACCTGTACATTCTTTTCCAGCTATTTTACACACAGATTGCACTGACACTCCCCCTTTAAAACACAAATCTTTTAAGCGTGGATCCCGTCGAGTACGGCGGACAATCTGGGTGCTAATACCTTCCCAGGTTGTAACCAACCCCCTTTCTCAGTCTCTCTGGTTCGCAACCGTCTTATCCGTATCTTTCTAGGTCTATGCAGCATTGCCTTTCCTCCGGGATAAAAATGCCTAGCTGGCGACTCTTTTCATCTCCAGTGAGTTCACGGCTGTGTGTTCTCACTGTTCCCTTCGCCGATCGTTCGCGTCTGTACCTTTATCTGACCTGGTGTCACTTATCGGGAGCGACAGCTTGGCGACTCTGCTGGGGACCCTTATATTGCAACCAGGGCTTCTGGTTCTTTTTGTGGGTTCCTCCTAGCGCTTGTTTGATTTGTGTTTACTGGGGTGTTATGTGCTTGTTTGTGCTTGTATTTATTTTTGTTTATTGCTTTATGTACAGTTACTTTACTGCTTTCTTTATTGCATTTATTTATATCATACTGTCATTGTTGCTGGCTGGATTTGGTTTTTGTTTTGGTGGGTGGGTGTTCCATTGAGAGTTAAGGTCCTATACCTGGGACCTGAGTGACACCTAGGCTAGAGTGAATCATATTCTTTCCCATTCCATTTCGGTCTGGTGCGGGAATATGAAACACGGTTCAGATATGGGTTTCTTCTTGAGAACTCTGTGTTGCAGATTTCCTGCAATGCTAGGGCTATCTGGGAAGCCTGCTAAGTCTGGATGACCTTTTAGTATTGACCTTCAGAAACTGAGGTGAATTAGAGGAGGAATTGTTATGGTTATTGTAAACACTGTACCTCCGGGTTAGAAGTGTTTACACTTCTCATAACTGATCCAAGTCTGAGGATCCTTGTTCTAGATCACCACCTGTGAGGGGGTTGGGCTGTTTACAGGTTTGCAGGTATCTTGACCTCAGAATACCCTGTTACTTTGACTTTGTTAAGAATGCTCCATGTTGGATAGTTCTTGTGATTCTTAAACCCAGGACTTGTGGCTCTTTATTTGAGTCCCTCCACCTTGCTTACTGGATTTATAGACCTCCATCTGGAATTCTTGAACACACATGGATCTACACCAAGGCAGTTAATCAGATCCAGCTCAGTCACAAACCCTTGCATTTCATTTGCATACATACCCATTGCATCATATTAACATGCGCTTATTTGTGTTTCAGGGTATCCATCTTTCATCTGGTTTTGGTTTTGACCCCATCTGCATCATTGACCTATCTCCACCAGCACTTGCATCAGTTTGTCAGCCATATACTTCAGTTACTAGCACCAGCCAATCAGTGGCTCATTCTTTCAGCATCTTCATCATCACTCTACTCAGTCTTCAGCATCATGGCTCCAAAGAAAAGCAACATCACCTATCATTTCTTCCAACCAGACTTGTCAGACATCAGGAGGATCCAAACCCTGATCACTCCAGATCACATACCCTTGTTCAGGGAGAGTTATGGAGATATACTGGACATGGTCATGGATCTGGACCCATCTCAGAGGAGCCTCATCCACACCTGCATTCAGTTTTATGATCCCCCATTGAGATGTTTCACCTTTCAAGACTTTCAGTTGGGGCCTCTTCTGGAAGAATACTCATCATTGACTGGTCTGCCCATCAAAAGAGAAATCCCATTCAACCCTGAAATGGTCTTTCCTAGCAATGGAGAGATAGCAAAAGCTTTGTACCTAGAGCCTGTTTTGATTGAACAGCATATGACCTCCAAAGCTGGAATCCCTGGTTTTCATCTTGACTTCCTGATTTCTCAAGCTAGTTTGAAGGCCTCCTTGGGGGAGTGGAAAGCTGTTTGTGCTCTGTTGGCCTTAAGTGTATATGGAATTGTGTTGTTTGCAGATGAGCCCCGTTTCATTAGCAAGAATGCAATCCACTTGTTCATCCTGAAGAACCCAGTGCCAACTTTACTGGGTGATCTCTATTACTCAGTCCATCAGAGAAATGAGAAGCAGAGGGGAAGATTAGTGAGGATTTGTGCTCCATTATTCCATGCTTGGCTTCTCAGGCATCTACCCAGGACAGATGCATTTCTAAATCCTCATCAGCAAAGCAACTGGGCTAAGAGACTCACTGTCCTAACTTCAGCAGATATCAGATGGTGTACTCAGAGCACCAAGGGCAGAGATATGATCACCAGCTGTGGGCACTTTCCCAATGTGCCTTTAATAGGAGTTAAGGGAAGTATCAATTACAACCCTCTACTGTTCAGGAGGCAATTAGGCTATGCACTGGTTCATACTCCTAGGGAACAAGATTTGGTGGAGACCCTCTACTGTGAGAACAAGATTAGTTTGACTGTTGTTAGGCAGGCTGCCTGGGCCTGGGATCATGTTCAAACCAAGGGAATCACCATTCTGGGGAAGTGCAATAATGTGGCATCAGTCCAATATTATGAGTGGTCCCATGCTAGGGCCCAATTCTCTGGAATGCCCTTCACCATAGAAGACATGCCTGAGTCATCTTCAGCACCACCCCCTGCCACTATCAGTTTGGAGGAGTTTGAGAGCTTGAAGGAAAGAAATGAGAAGTTAACTCAAGCCTTGCAGAAGACCCTCAGAGAGAGGAGTGAAGGTGTGAGGGAGATTGAGAGGTTGGAGAAGTTAAGAGTGGAACACTTGACTAAGATTGAGAAGTCTGGAGATTATATCAACAAGTCTAAAGCTGGTGAACAGATTCTGAAGAATGCTTGTAAAGAAGCCCAGTTCCAAAGAGCAAGAACAGACTTGTATTTGAAGGAGAGTCAGGCCAGGTGGGTCCGGATCACTGAGGCCCGTACTCTAGAAGACAAGAGAGTTCAGGACAAGATGGAACAGATGGAAAAAGCCCTGGCAGCAGCCCAGGAGGAGATATCAGAGCTGAAAATCAAAGCAGGAGTGAAGAGGTCTAAAGACCAAAGTCAAAACAAGAAGTTGACTGCAGCTGTTGCAACAAGAAACCTTCTCATCAGAAGTCTCACGGAGCATCCGGCTGATCCTGTGACTGAAGCACTTCTCAAGGAAGTTCGTGAGGACGAGTTTGGCCTTGGAGTTTGATCATTTGCTTGTTGTTGTTCCTTTTCCATGTACTTTTGCTTTTTTTTTGTGATGTATTTTGGCCCCTTTGAGGGTTAGTGTTGTAAAATGAACAAATTGAATTATTTCACCTTTGTAATATATTTGTGTTGGTATCTATCTGGGTTCACATCAAAAGCAACTTCAACAGCATCATCTTCGAGGGTCTGGAAGGGTCAAAACTGAAGACCAAACCGGATACCTTGAGAGCAAATAAGCATAACTGCATTGCATACTAACCCTTTTGTTTGTTTTGTAGGTTTTTGTTTTGTTGTTACTAACCTCTGTTGTGAATCTCAGGAATTATTGCTCGCCGCCGGGTATTTCCTCTCAACAGGCCTCACAGGTACCCAACTAGAAACAACCTTCCGGGAATCCAGATGGATCAGATGCAGCAGGACCTTACGGAGGTCAGAAACCAGATGGCCAACGAAAGGTTGGAGATGAGAACCCAAATAACCCAGTTCATGGAAGTAATGAACAACTTAGCTCAAAGCCAGGAGAGGCTCAGAACTTTGGTAGAAGGGAGGAATCAAGATGAGCCCCATGTGGGGACTGCAGGCACAAGTAACAATGAAAGGGTGCAACCCCATGTTAACCCTCCTGTGTTTGGCCCACATCTACATCCTGAGATTAACATTTCTGCAAATGTTCAAGGAACAGCCACTGCAGCCAGAGTACTTCAGGAAGATCCTCAGGAGGACCAGTATACAGTAATGGGTGCCGGAGAGGAAACATATGATAGGCGATTGGAAGAGATAGCTGAGAAATTGAGATCACTGGAGTCTCAAAATTCTTTGGGGTTCGACGTCATGGACATGGGTTTGGTAGAAGGGGTCAGGATCCCCCACAAGTTCAAGCCTCCATGTTTCGAAAAGTATAATGGGACTTCATGCCCCCGAACTCATTTGCAATCATTTCTGGGAAGGCTGAAGGCCTATACAATGGATGAGAAATTGTGGATGTTCTATTTTGAAGATAGCTTGACTGGAGCATCAAGGGAATGGTATTCCCATCTGACAAGAGCAACTATAAGATGCTGGAAGGACCTGGCAGAAGCCTTCATCAGACAGTATCAGTATAATCTAGATATGGCACCCAACAGGACCCTCCTAATGGGAATGTCACAGTCTTCGAGGGAGAGTTTCCGAGAGTATGCCCAAAGGTGGAGGCAACTGGCTGCTGCCGTTCAACCACCAATGTCTGAGAGAGAAATGGCAGACATGTTTATGAACACTCTTCAGGGAACGTATATTGACAGGTTAGCTGCTTTCTCTTCCACCAGCTTCGCAGATGTTGTCATAGCTGGAGAGAGAATTGAAAGCCTGTTAAAAATGGGAAAGATCTCAGACAACGGTGCAAGCTCGTCCAGTAGTACAAGAAAGCCTTTTGCAGGCCCGAGAAGAGCTGGCGAGACCAATGCCATTCACACCAACAGGGGTAGGCCCCAATATGCTCAGAGGACAATAGCAGCAGTCACTATCCCTGCTCCAGCTCATCCTCAGCCAGTCTATCAACCTCCTCAACAAAACTTCCAACAACAACCCCAGTATCAGCAGAATCAGTATCCTCCAAGGAACTTCAACAACAACTCCAACAACAACAATCAACAGAGGCCATTCCAACAAAGGCCATCCCAAGCTAACCGAGTGATCGACCCGATCCCAATGCCGTATGCTGCTTTGCTGCCACAACTTCTGAAACTCAACCTAGTTGAGCTAAGAACGTTGGCACCTCCGGATCCCAACAGCCTGCCGAGAAACTATGACTCCAATGCTAGGTGTGCTTTTCACTCGAACGCACCTGGTCACAGTACAGAAAAATGCAGGGCTCTGCATATGAAGGTACAAGACTTGGTAGACTCCAAGGCTCTGAATTTTGCACCTCCGCCCAATGTCAATAAAAACCCAATGCCAAACCATGGTGGTCCTCGAATTAATGCTATTGAAGAAGACCAACCGTCTTATTTAATAACCAGTGTGGATCAGATCAGGACACCATTGGTGGAAATCAAAGCTCAACTCCGTGAAAACCAAATATTTCCGGGGTGTGAACTAGGGTGTCCCTATTGCAATATTTCATGGAATGGGTGCGAGGACCTGAGGAATGGCATTGACAGCCTTATTCAGAGTGGCCTGCTACAGATCACTACGTCATTTCCAACAAATCCGACAACTTCATCAACAACGGTTTCAGACCCTCCTACAAATGCAGCAACTATTGTTCCCGACAATTCATCAGCAACATCAACAAGTACTTCACCTGTCCTTCCAAATGATCAGTTTTCAACAGTTCCTCCTGCTACAACTTCAGCTTCATTCCATTTCGACTCTCCATCAACAACAACAGTCCTTCCAACGGAACCTCCTACAACACCAGCAATCAATCATGAAGATGTCTCTACTGTTACCATATTCTACGATCCGGAAAATAATTCTGCCTACCATTTAGAAGGTGCTGCTCCCGTCAGAGCACCAGTTACAATCTTTTATGATCCACAAACAATTACAGTCCCTTCAGCAGCAGCAATCAGTCCAGTCACTGTCACGGTACCTAGACCAGTACCATATGAAAGCAATAGGGCCATCCCTTGGCACTATGGCTCTGACGTATACTGCGAAGGAAAAAGAATCACTCTTGAAACATCAACACCTGCACCACAAGTAGATAATGTGGGGGGAGGCGGAGGCTTCACTCGAAGCGGACGTCTCTTTGCTTCACAAGTTCAAAAACCTACTGCCGAAGCAGAAGCTGCTGCCAAGGCAAAAGGAAAAGGTCCGGTGCAGGAGGATCAACCTGCCAAAGAAACCCTGAAGACTCCATTCGATCAGGAAGTTGATGAGTTTATGCGAATCATCAAAAAGAGTGACTACAAAATTGTGGATCAACTTCACCAGACGCCATCCAAAATCTCCATCCTCTCACTGCTTATGTGCTCCGAAGCCCATCGGAATGCACTACTTAAAGTCCTGCACGCAGCTTACGTGCCTGAGGAGATTACTGTCAACCAATTGGAAACCGTGGTTGGAAACGTTACTGCTAGCAATGGGCTAGGGTTTACCAATTCTGACTTGACAGCGGATGGCCGCAATCACAACAAAGCCTTGCACATAACCCTGGAATGCAAAGGAGCTGTCCTTTCTCATGTGCTGGTGGACACAGGTTCTTCCCTGAATGTCTTACCAAAGAAGGCTCTGGTGAAGCTTGAATATGATGGATTGGCATTGAGACCCAGCAACCTGGTAGTAAGAGCCTTTGATGGTTCTAAGAGATCGGTTCTGGGAGAGATTGAGCTGCCCGTGACAATTGGCCCACAGACCTTTAAAACTATCTTTTATGTGATGGACATTCAGCCCGCCTACAGCTGTTTGTTGGGTAGACCCTGGATTCACGCCGCCGGCGCAATAACGTCTACCCTTCACCAAAAGTTAAAATTTGAGTGGGAAGGTCAAGTTGTCACAATCTGTGGGGAGGAGGACATTTTTGTCAGCCACCTGGCGACCTATAAGTACATTGAAATGGATGGAGAGATCCATGAAACAATGAGCCAGGGGTTTGAAGCTTTGAATGTGAATGAAGCATCTGCTGTATCTGGTACTCCAATGTCATCATACCAACAAGCCCGGAAGGTTGTTGAAGAAGGAACTGCCCAAGGCTGGGGCAAGGTATTAGCTGTGGAGGAGAAGAAGGACAAATTTGGGTTGGGTTACAGACCAACTCAACATCAAGCAAAGGCTGCTGCAGAGCCTGGTTTTGTCAGTGGGGGGATGCTTACCCCCGATGCTATCAACTGTTTGGAAGACGAGCTGGAAGAGGAGCGCAATCTGGAGAATTGGATTCGTCCAAAGATCCCGGGGAGCAGTGTCTCGAACTGGTCTTCCCAGGAAATTATAAGAGTTACTCATGCAGAGTAATTATTATTTCCTGTATTTTTATAAGCATGCATCAAAGTCTTGCATCTTGCCCAAGATGACAAGACTCATTTTGTAATCAGGGCCATCTGTACTTTTGTGCAAACAAGATTAAATTAATGAAATATCAGACGTCTTTTTGCAAACGAGTCTTTTTCTTTTATGCTCACTGTTTTTCCATTTTTCTTTTTGTACAAAAATAAATGGCGGTGTTTTCAAAATGATAACTTCATTTCACTTTTTTCTAAAGCAAGATTAAAATCAATCACTAAAATGAACCAACTTAACCCTTGCAGAGAGTGCCTTCCTGACAGCACCGACAACAGCACGGCTATGACATCGTATGACTTTGACAATCCAATCAATCAAGCTGATGAAGGGGTTGATGAAGAATATGAGCTTCCTGAATAGCTAGCCAGATTGTTGAGGCAAGAGGAGAAGGTTATTACCCCTCACCAGGAGGAGGTTGAAGTGATCAATCTTGGTACCAATGAAGACGTGAAAGAAGTCAAAATCGGGGCCTGCCTGCAAAACTCAGTGAAGAGACAGCTGATAGATCTGCTTCAAGAGTATGTTGATGTGTTTGCTTGGTCGTATCAAGATATGCCAGGGTTGGACACCGATATAGTTGTGCACAAGCTTCCTTTGAGGGAAGAATGCCCACCAGTTAAACAGAAGCTGCGCCGAACTCGCCCAGACATGGCTATGAAAATCAAGGAGGAGGTACAAAAGCAATGGGACGCCGGGTTCCTTGCTGTGACTAGCTATCCGCCGTGGGTTGCTAACATAGTACCTGTGCCTAAGAAAGACGGCAAAGTAAGAATGTGTGTTGACTACCGGGATCTGAACAGAGCCAGCCCGAAGGATGACTTCCCATTACCTCACATTGATGTATTGGTGGATAACACGGCTCAGTTCTCGGTATTCTCCTTCATGGATGGATTTTCAGGATACAATCAGATCAAGATGTCACCTGAAGACATGGAGAAGACAACATTTATCACACCTTGGGGCACGTTCTGTTACAAAGTGATGCCATTCGGACTGAAGAATGCTGGTGCAACATATCAACGGGCTATGGTGACATTATTCCACGATATGATCCACAAAGAAATAGAGTGTTATGTGGATGATATGATCGCCAAGTCCCTTACAGAGGAAGATCACCTGGTGAATCTGCTGAAGTTGTTCAAGCGTCTGAGGAAATATCAACTAAAGCTGAACCCCAACAAATGCACATTCGGGGTGCGATCCGGTAAGCTGCTGGGCTTTATTGTAAGCGAGAAAGGGATTGAAGTTGACCCTGATAAAGTCAGGGCCATTCAAGAAATGCCTGCACCTAAAACTGAGAAAGAAGTTCGAGGGTTCTTAGGTCGATTGAACTACATCTCACGGTTCATATCTCACCTCACAGCAACCTGCGAACCCTTGTTCAAGCTGTTAAGAAAGGAACAAACGGTCAGGTGGAACGAAGACTGCCAGAAGGCTTTTGACAAGATCAAGGAGTATCTGCAAGAACCTCCAATCCTCATGCCGCCAGTTGAAGGAAGACCTCTGATTATGTACTTGACAGTGCTAGAAGAATCAATGGGGTGTGTGCTGGGCCAGCATGACGAGTCTGGTCGAAAAGAGTATGCAATATACTACCTAAGCAAAAAGTTTACCGACTGTGAACAGCGTTATTCACTGCTCGAGAAAACTTGCTGTGCTTTAGCGTGGGCTGCTCGCCGACTGAGACAGTATATGTTGACCCACACTACCTTATTAATCTCAAAAATGGATCCAGTTAAGTACATTTTCGAGAAGCCAGCTCTTACCGGACGGGTTG
Organism: Lathyrus aphaca; assembly: GCA_963966055.1. Lineage (NCBI taxonomy): Eukaryota > Viridiplantae > Streptophyta > Magnoliopsida > Fabales > Fabaceae > Lathyrus > Lathyrus aphaca. Next base: position 336,631,420 of record OZ014519.1, on the reverse strand, counting down.
CAAGATGGCAAATGATTCTCACAGAATACGACATACAGTACACATCTCAGAAAGCCATCAAGGGCAGTGTACTATCTGAATATCTTGCTGAGCAACCCATTGATGACTACCAGCCTATGAGGTTTGACTTCCCTGATGAAGACATCATGTTCATTAAAGCAAAAGATCAGGAAGAGCCTGTTCACACTGAAGGGCCTGACCCGGAGGAAGAATGGACTATGATGTTTGATGGGGCTGTTAACATGAACGGTCGCGGTATTGGTGCAGTACTCATTACACCTAAAGGAGTTCACATGCCTTTCTCGGCAAAACTCACTTTCAACTGCACTAACAACGAAGCTGAATACGAAGCTTGCATTATGGGTCTTGAGGAAGCCATTGACCTCAGGATCAAGACATTGACCGTATTCGGGGATTCAGCCTTGGTAGTCAATCAAACCAACGGAAAATGGTACACACACCAGGATCATCTGATACCTTACAGGGATTATACAAGGAGGTTATTGACTTTCTTCACAACAGTCAAGCTTGAGTATATCCCTCGGGACGAGAATCAGTTTGCAGATGCTCTTGCTACCATTTCATCCATGATCAAAGTTCAAACGGCTAACTTTGTACCTCAGATTTCAGTGTCAAGACTTGATAGACCAGCATATGTATTTGCAGCGGATGTTGTAAAAGACGATAAGCCTTGGTTCCATGACATTAAAAGCTTCTTGGAGGATCAAACATACCCACCTGGGGCATCTTCCAATGATAAGAAGACTTTAAGAAGGCTTGCTGGTAGTTTCTTCCTGAACACTGATGGGTCTTTATACAAGAGGAACTTTGACATGGTACTCCTCAGATGTGTTGATAAGACGGAAGCAGATTTACTGATGCATGAAGTGCATGAAGGCTCTTTTGGTACCCATGCTGGAGGGCATGCCATGGCTAAGAAGTTGTTAAGATCAGGCTATTACTGGATCACGATGGATGCAGACTGTTGTGCCTACGCCAGGAAATGCCATAAATGCCAGGTCTACGCAGATAAGGTGCATGTGCCTCCCAATCCTTTGAACATCATGTCTTCACCCTGGCCCTTTGCTATGTGGGGCATTGATATGATTGGCAAGATTGAGCCAACTGCTTCAAACGGCCACAGATTCATCCTGGTCGCCATCGACTATTTCACCAAGTGGGTTGAAGCAGCCTCATATGCAAATGTTACAAGACAAGTGGTAGCCCGATTTCTGAAAAGAGATATCATCTGTCGGTATGGAGTGCCCGAGCGAATCATTACTGATAATGGTTCCAACTTAAACAACAAAATGATGGCAGAGCTGTGCCGGGACTTCAAGATCCAACATCACAATTCTTCTCTTTACAGGCCAAAGATGAACGGCGCTGTTGAGGCAGCAAATAAGAATATCAAGAAGATCGTGCAGAAGATGGTAGTCACATACAAGGACTGGCATGAAATGCTACCGTTTGCCTTGCATGGATACCGCACATCAATCAGAACGTCCACTGGGGTAACACCTTATCAGCTTGTATATGGTATGGAAGCGGTCCTACCTGTTGAAGTTGAATTACCCTCTCTACGGGTATTGATGGATGTTAAACTGAGTGAAGCAGATTGGGTTCGGTCCCGATACGAACAACTGAGTCTGATCGAAGAAAAGAGATTGGCTGCAATCTGCCATGGGCAGTTATATCAGAAGAGAATGAAGAAGGCCTTCGATCAAAAAGTCAGGCACCGAGAGTACCAAGTGGGAGATCTTGTGCTGAAAAGAATCCTCCCTCCTCATACAGACCACAGGGGCAAATGGACTCCAAATTATGAAGGACCATTCGTTGTAAAGAAATTTTTCTCTGGTGGAGCACTGATGCTCAGCACCATGGATGGTGAAGATTTCCCGTCCCCTGTGAATTCAGATGCAGTTAAAAAATACTTCGCATAAAATGACCCGCTGGACATAAAAACAGAATGTAAGTCCAGGCAAAAATAGGGCATCCCGGCGAGTCAAAAACAGAATAAAAGACTCGGGCAAAAGAAAGGGAAAATAAATGAAAAAATGTACACCCGCTGAGTTGAAAAGCCGCATTGGACAGCTCAGGCAAAAATGGGTATCCCGATGGATCGAAAACCCGAAAGGGCGATCCATGCAAAACAAGGGAATAAGCGAACAACTGCATTCTGAATTCGTCTGTATCACCTACAACTTGGTAAGCTTCCAAAGGATCAAGCTTCAATCAGAATCAACTCTCTCCAGAAAGCAAGACGAGAAGAACGTCATTGTCATACGAGTCATAGCAGAAGAGGAAGCTCCTTGAAAGCGTCGTCAACACCGCCAGCACTTTATTTGTAACAATCTTCTCATTTCAGGAGATATGTTTCTTTGACTGTATCTTGCCAATTCAGGGCACATGAATTAATAAAATCAGATTCTCAGTCATGTCTCGTTTTTACATTTATGTTTTGCAAAGAGTTGTCTGATATCTCTAAAAATACAATTGCATCAGTACAGATGCCTTTCTCTAAAAAATATAAAGAAAAAACACACATGCTTACAGGGAATGCGATTACTCTCGAAAGTACTTATCTCCTATGACGGAATCCAGTGAGGGATACATCGGGACCTTTTGTACGTTTCCTTACCTTTGCAGGATTGCAGGTATCCAGAATGCAACCTGGGGCATGCAAGTTGCGTCTTAGCAAGTAGGCGAATCATTATCAACTCGGTCTATCTTCCACATGGCACTAGAAGGTGCCCATTTCCCCAGCGGAGCTGCCAAATCCGCATGCACTCAATCTCAGCATCCGAGATGCTCTATCCCCAGCTGGATCGCTCCCCATTGCTTCCCCCAGCAAAGTTACCAAATCAACTAACAGGTTTAACACTCAGGATGTTTTCTCGCCAGCCGAGTTGCCTCTCATTACTCTCCCCAGCTGAGTTACCAACAGCATTCCCCAGTTGAAGCACCAGCTTTTCTTCCTCAGCAGAATACAGAAGTCAGGGGATCATATCCCCACAGAATCTTCAGCCTCTATTCAGAAGAGCAACGCACGGAGAAATCACAACAGAATACAGAAGCTTCTACAAACCCCAGCTGGGTTTCCTATATTATAAGGATATGTCAATCAGTGACCTATATCCCCAAACAGATACGTCACTAGATCTACCAGTGATCTCATCCCCAGCTGGGAGGTCCATTTCCAACAGATCATCCAGAGATCTTCGCAGCAACGGGATCCGAATCCTGGATCTGCGCCTCCTTGCATAATCATAGCATTCGCATCATATTCACCCCCCAGAGCGTAGCATTCCGTCTAACACGGAGCATTACGGCAAAAATCAAACGCATAGCATAATCATAAGTCATGTTGCGAATTGAACACTTGTAAACATTGACAACCTGTCATTATACAGAATACAATACACAGAAATCCCCACCAGAGTCCCAGCAAAAGCAGTTGCCCCACAATCACAAACACCCGTATATACACCTTTTGGCACCCGTCCGTGTCATCTTTCCCCAGTAAAGTCGCCTGAACACCCTTTACAAACAAATCACCCTCATTACAGATACGTTCTGGCACCTGTCCGTGTCATAACTCCCAGCAGAGAGCGAAAGACATCCTTTTTGCACTCACATACCTTATATACACCCTTTTTGACACCCGTCCGTGTCATATCCCCAGCGCAGTCGCCTAGACTTTGTATAGCAGACACTTGTTAATATTATACTTTTCTCTCTTGACACTCGTCCGTGTCACTCTCCCCAGCAGTTAAAACACTCATCTATACAATGCAATACTCACTACTCATGGTACGCTTATACATATACTCGTCCGTATCTTGTATACATCATCGCTCATAGCCCCACAGATTCGACAGTAGTCCTTGTTCTTTGTTAACCAGTTGGTACTCGTCCGTACCATCATCTCAAAACATTGCGTCCAGTGTTTGTTTCTACATGATACTCGTCCGTATCATAGTCTTAGGGATGCTCGTCCGCATCTTTAATCCATACAAACACTTATGTCTTCTTGAATATAGATACTCGTCCGTGTCTATTATTCCCCAGAAGAGTCCTTTCAGATGCGACGCTCGTCCGTGTTCTTTGTTAACCAGTTGATACTCGTCCGTACCATCATCTCTGAACATGTGTCAGTTTGTTTCTACATGATACTCGTCCGTATCATAGTCTTAAGGATGCTCGTCTGCATCTTTAATCTATACACAATACCAAGCACTTATACCTTTTGTTTCTTGGATGTAAACGCTCGTCTGTGTTTACTATCTCCCCAGTAGATCGCCAACAAAGCAAATTTTCTTTTTATCTAACACTCGTCCTGTGTTATGATACCTTTGAGAGCAGTCGTACCCTGCTGAGTGGTCGTCCTCCACTTCTTGATGGTCGTCCTCCATCATGCTCATCCGATGGCCGTCCCCATCGTTGATTTTAGCAGCCGTCCCCTGCTAGGTGGTCGTCCTCCACCTCTTGATGATCGTCCTTCATCACTTTATCCAATGGCCGTCCCCATTGTTGATTTTGGTTATCTGACACTCGTCCTGTGTTATGACAAGCCTCGAGAGCAGCCGTCCCCTGCTGAGTGGTCGTCCTCCACTTCTTGATGGTCGTCCTCCATCTTGCTCGTCCGATGGCCGTCCCCATCGTTGACCTTTTCTATCCGATGGCCGTCCCCATCGTTGATATTTTCGGCAGCCGTACCCTGCCAGGTGGTCGTCCTCCACCTTTGATGGCCGTCCCCATCATTTTTTCTGTTATACCCAACAGAGCAGCCGTCCCCTGCTAGGTGATCGTCCTTCACCTTTGATGGCCGTACCCCATCATCTGTTTATTCCATTTATTCTTTAACCCGATGGCCGTCCCCGTCGTGGTCTCTTTTCCTTTTAACCCGATGGCCGTCCCCATCGTTGGTTACTTTGCCTTTATGAACTTGATGGCCGTCCCCGTCACGTTTCATTAATCCTCAGAGAATTTTATAACTTTATCTTGATGGCCGTCCCCATCATGATTTCTTGTTTTTCCCCAGCTAGTCGGCCGTCCCCGTCATCGCTTTATTTTCCTGCACTTTTCCAGCATGTCGGCCGTCCCCGTCATCGCTTTACTTCACATTTATCCCAGCATGTCGGCCGTCCCCGTCATTGCTCCTTACCCAGCAGTCTTCCCCTGCTCGGCGGTCGTCCTCCGTCGCCCACACTTTACAATATACTTTATTTTTTCATTTACAATCTATATCCCTTTTCTTCTTCATTTCCGTGAGTGCAAATTTTGGACTGTCTTTGGTATTCAACCACAAGTTATCTTGTTTGCCTGTTAAGCCGTCGCTTACACCCTGCACAGCTAACTCATGTTTGAATAGGGGCAGCTGTAAACACCCCAAATTTGCCCTCACCCATTCACACCATGGCTTGTGATCATTCTCATATGCATAAGTACAATCATATCATCTCACATCTCATTTTTGATTCACTGCATAGATTCAAAGGCATCTGCACCTAGGGTTTGTGATCTGAGCAATCCCAAAGCTTCTTGAGCCATTCCAAAGGCAACCAATCAACTCAAAGGGGTCCATGTGTGTTCTTATATCATATTTCATCTCCTCAAAGTCAAAAATGCAGAGGAATCACAAGAACTAGGGTTTGAGTGGATGCAGGGCCAGCTTGAACTACACAGTTGACTGAAAATTAGGGTTTTGGTTTCAGAGGCCATAACCCCAAATTTTTTGGTCATTCTTGTTTCCATTGGTCTCTATATGGTATAGGGAGTATGCATATCAATTTTCATGAAGAAATTCCATGGGGAAGTCATCTGATCAAGGGTTGACTTTTCAGACAAGTCAGTGCAAAATCAGGGCATCTGAGGCCCTCAATGACCCAACCAATGGGTGATCTTCATCATTTTGAGTGTATATGATCTTTATTTGATCATGGAATAAGGTTGAAGTTCATAGAAATCAAGAATTTAGGGTTTTTGCAAATGTTGACTTTTTGGGCATAGTTGACTTTTCAAGAATGCATCATTTTATGTCATTTTTCAAGCCATGATTTTGGATCCAAAAATGCTTCAAATGGAAAAACTTTGGTCATGAAAGTTGTAGATCTCATCTTTCCCTTTTCAAAAAGTACAAGAACATGATCAAACTCTTCTTGGATCAAAAGTTATGGTGTGGCAAAGTTGGCAAAAATCACTAAAATTCAAGTTATGCACCAAATGGAAATTTTGCAAAACCTTGAACCAATGCATTTTGTAACTTCTAATTGACTTCAAACCAGTATGCAAACATTCTACAAGTCACAAAATTCAGAATGAACTAGGCATTGCTCATGTTTCATGACTTTTGGAACAAGATCTTCACATGTGAACCATAAAGCAAGCAACTTGCAAAAACTATCATCACATCTCACCCACTTGATTTCTTGGCTGCTGAACCAAACTAGCTCCATACACACATCATGCTGCGCAGCCCCATGCTCATTGTACTTAGCTAGAGTTTAGCCCATGCCCTCTCTTACAAGAAGTGGACTTTTTGCAAAAGTTGCCTTACCAATCAATAAAGGGCATGTCTTGTCAACTGACCAATGAGAGAGAAATATGTGGACAGTTTGCAAGTTAAACATATGAAGAAGCAAGGCTGAAACATTCCCATTACACACATACACAAAAACTCACCATTTTGCAAGTTCCTTCGAATTCCTCTCCACAGCCACAAAACACTAAAACTTTTTCCTCCATTCAACTCACCATGTATCACTGAGTAGAAACCACCCAAAGCACAAGCCTGAAACAGCCAGATTACTCCATAACCATTTCACACCCCAAGCTGCAAGTTCCTTCGAAACTCTTGCCACAGCTTGCAAACACACAAACAAACACCATAGACCTTCTCCATTCACCCTCAGGATCATAAACAACCCCTCACCATGACCTGAAAGTGCCTATTTCACCATTGCCATTTCTGATCAAGCTTGAACAGAAGCTTTCGAAACTCATCAACCATCCAACTTAAACTCCATTTGAGCATTCAAACATCATCAAGAGGTTCTAAGGAGTAGATTGCACAAGGAGAGGTGGTCAGAAAGTTCCTAAACTGAAAGCTTCAAATCTCAGGTAGCTCGAAAATTATTTTTCCAGAAATCATTTTTCTTGTTACAAACTTGTTCTTTGTGTTGTCCTGATCATCCTGATGTTCTTAGTTTTTGAAATGGTGATGAAATGAGCATTTAATTTCTCTCTGAAACCTGCGTGCCCTAGTTTTCTTTTTCTTCGATTCAGTTGATTTAGGAAACATAAATTTGTTTTGATTGGGGGTTTTGATTCGTGAGCTTGTGGGAATCATTTCTGGGTTCTTAGAATTCATTTTAGATGCGTATGGAGTGAGTTAGGGATTTTGATTGAACGGAGAAGATGACCGGAACACTGTTCCGGTCATCTGAGTGTGTTTAACGGCGAGATTAGGGCATAAGCATTGATTAGCGAAATTTGAATTCTGGCCTTTGGATTTGGCGCCAGGTCAACGCGCGCGTGTTTCCATTTGAATCTCCACCATCAGATCACTTGACTTTTGTTTATTTCAGTTTAATTTCATTTTTAATTCATTTTAATTCATTTGTTTTGTACAATTTATTTAAAATAGCAAAAATGTTTTAAAAATTATGAAACTTTTTGTCAAGAGTTTCACTAATTTTTAAAACCCAAAAATATTTTTAGTTTTATTTTTATCACTAAAAAAGTATTTTTAAATATTTAAAAGATTATTTTTAATTGATTAATGAGAATTAATTAATTAAAAATACTTTTAGGTATTTAAAAATTACAAAAAAATTCATGAAATGTTCTAAGACATTTAGAAACATTGTCCAACCTTCAAACTAAATTTCTTTTTTGATCTTGATGCATTTTAAGAATTTTTCATTGAATTAAATCATTTTTTATGCATTATTTTGATCACATGTTTGAAAATTCATTTCTGCCTTTTGAAGAAGGTTGAGACATTGGTTCTTCTTGCATTGTTTTGTGTTTAACATGTAGTTTCTAGGGTAAAAAGGCCATGAATTGTTCTTGCATTTTCAAATTGTTTGGCATTTGTTTTGTTAAGAACCCTAAAAAACCCTAATAACTTGCAAAAATCATATCTTGAATTTGGTTGAGAGTTGAGAGCTCCCCTTTGGGCAGTGGTTCATTATAGGTCTAGGGTTTCCTTAGGTACCATTTTCCATTTTTACTTTAGGGTTTTGCTTCTGTTTTTGGTTTGTGTTTGATGTTTGATCCATGAACCCTAATTTGGGCTTTCTTTTGCATCCTTCTTGCATTCTCTTGCATAACATGACTTGTCTTTGCATTTTGTGCATGTTTATGATTCATTTGACATCTTAAGACATGTATAAAGCATATTTGATCATTGCATCCCATATTTGCCATGTCATTTGCCTTGTATGCTTCATAACTTTTCATGTTTGTTCATGCTCCTTAGCTTGCATCATTTGCATTCATGATCTTGTATGAACATCCCCATTGCCTTGCCTCATGTTTGCAGCACCTCATACCATCATAATCATCATCAACATGCTTCTGGTTTTGCTTTTCATCATATCATTTCATCTCATCTTGCATTGCATTGCATTTTCTTTCTAACATTGCAGGTGGTAAGTAAACTTGAGAAGTGGATTTGCCTTCACTTCTCATGCCTTTTCTTTTCATCTCTCTTGCATCCATTGCTGCATTTCCATTTGTGTTTGAGTTTGAGCTTGCTCATTCTTCTTCCTCCCACTTTCTTTCTTCAAGTGACTTGACTTCTTGAATGAAGCAAGTCACTTTGCTTCTCTTGGTCCTTTCATCTGCTTCCTGGTGGCTCCTTTGAAGATTTCTCTTGAAAACATCACAAACCTTAGGATCATCCAAGCATGACAATGAATTAGGGTTTTGATTAGTTCCCCCATAGTTTTACCTTTGTGTCTCCTTGAGTCTTCTCTTCTCATCTCATAATCAGGGACTAAACCCTAAAGGCTTTAAGACTTTGTGCTTAGGGTTATGCCTGCATCCTTCTCTTAGGATGGAGTGTGTAACTTTAATCCTAAGTATTAAACCCTTAAGGTGTTTAAATCTCTTAATCAATTCATCTAATAATCATCAAGACATCACACTTGTAACTTGGGCCTTGCATTAGGGTTCTAATTCTTCCCTAATTGGTTAAGAAGGACTAACCCTAGTGTTAATGGACAAGTCCCCCTCAAGTTGTCTTACAAATCATAAAATTCACTTCATCATCTTATCATTAATCTACAATTCACTTAATAAAGGCTTTGTTTTGTCATGGGTTTAATCCCTAATCATGGATTAAGTTGAGGAGTTTTTCTCAACTTAAACATTCTCATCTATTATCCTTCTTTTAGGATGGTGTAATGGGCCTGTTTAATCCTTGATTATGGCTTAACCTCATTACTCAACACTAAACAAAATCACAAAAACATCTAAATAATCACAAGTAGGTTAATGATCTTAATCCTGCACCATAGGTGATTAAGTGTGAGAATCCGACTTCACACTTAAGGTATTCTCATTACCCCTAATCAGAGGGAAGATGTGATGAGTTTACTAAATCCATTGGTTTAGGCTTAAGCTCATTATCTTATGACAAAATCCAAAAACAATAAAAGACTGAAAACACAAAAACAAACAATAATCGTCTCCTCCGGGATTCTTTTCTCATCACCTTCATTCACAACCGAGAACTTGCTTCTTCCGTCTAATGCAAGACAGTCAGCACCTGAGCCAGACAGGTCATACACTTGAGCATTGACAAGCAAGCAGTTCACAAGTCAATTCATCTTTCAGTCTCTTTGGGTCGAACTACGGTGTTCTGACTTCCTCATTGCACGAGAGGATACGTAGGCATAACTTAACGGTTATCGAACAAAAGTCTCTGTATATCCCCCCTCTTTCCAGCTTTATTCTCTTAGCCTCATATTCTTGAGCACTTCATTCTTGTTCTCACACTGACACTGTATATATTACACTTCACATTCCTTTTACGCTGACACCTGTACATTCTTTTCCAGCTATTTTACACACAGATTGCACTGACACTCCCCCTTTAAAACACAAATCTTTTAAGCGTGGATCCCGTCGAGTACGGCGGACAATCTGGGTGCTAATACCTTCCCAGGTTGTAACCAACCCCCTTTCTCAGTCTCTCTGGTTCGCAACCGTCTTATCCGTATCTTTCTAGGTCTATGCAGCATTGCCTTTCCTCCGGGATAAAAATGCCTAGCTGGCGACTCTTTTCATCTCCAGTGAGTTCACGGCTGTGTGTTCTCACTGTTCCCTTCGCCGATCGTTCGCGTCTGTACCTTTATCTGACCTGGTGTCACTTATCGGGAGCGACAGTCATATTCTGGTCAATGAGAGTGGACTCCAAGTGCAAAGCCCTAGCTACATCTTCATTCTTGGGAGCAGTCATCTCAGGGTTGAAGGGAATCCTTCTCCTGATGGGGACACCTAACAACATAGAGAACTCTTCCATCAAATGTCCCAACTAAAAATCTGGGAAAGTGAAACATCTGAGAGGAGGGTCATAGAACTGGAGACAAGTGTGGATCATGCTCCTCTGTGATGCATCCAGGTCCATGATCATGTCCATAATGCCACCATAATGTTCCCTGAATAAAGTGACATGATTAGGAGTGATGAGTGCCTGCATCTTCCTGATGCCTGTCAAAGTGGGCTCAAAGAAATGATAGGTGATGTTGCTCTTTCTGGATGGGTCCATGCTGACAATGGATGATGATGAAGGAGACTGAGGATAACTGATGATAAAGGCAACTGAAGAAGATGCTGAAGAAGAGTCTCTGATGAAGACAACTGGTGAAGAGAGCTGAAAAGAATCTCTGATGAAGATAGCTGGTGAAGGTAGCTGATGCAGATAGCTGAAGGAATCTGAGCAGCAGAACAGGTCAAAACCAAACCAAAGACAAGATGTGGATACCCTGTAAAAAAAATAGACAAATGTTAAATGATGCAAAATGATGTATGCAGAATGATATGCAAAGGGTTTGTGATCAAGTGCTGGATCTGATATCTTCCTTGATAGGGTCCATGTGTGTTCATAAGTCCGGATGAAGGCTTAGAAAACCAATAACCAGGTGGGGGACTCAAATAAAGAGTCACAAGTCCAGGGTTTCACAAGAACAGTCCAAAATGATGCAACCTTAACAAAATTAGTAACAAGGTATGATGAGGCCAAGAGTTCCTGCAAACCTGTAAACATCCCAACCCCCTCACATGTATTATTCTAGAACAAGGATCCTCAGACTTGGATCAGTTATGAGAAGTGTAAACACTTCTAACCCGGGGGAACAATGTTTACAATAATCATAAAGGTTCCTCCTCAAATTCACCTCAGATGCTGAAGGTCATAAAAAGGTCATCCAGACTTAGCAGGCTTCCCAGATAGCCTTAGTACTACAGGAAATCCGTGGCACAGAGTTCTCAAGAAGAAACCCATGTTTGAACCGTGTTTCATATTCCCGCACCCGACCGAAATGGAATGGCAAAGAATATGAAGCCACTCTATCCTATGTGTCCCTCAGGTCCCCGGATGGAACCTTACTTACTCAATAATTCCTCCCACCAAAACAGACAAGAGATCCAGCACAAATGATATGATGATAACAGTATGAAATGCATATAAACAGTAAATGAAAGCAATAAATAAAGCAATAAACAAAAAGCACAAGTAGCACATAACACCCACATAAACACAAATCAAACAAGCGCTAGGAGAAACCCACAAAAAGAACCAGAAGCCCTGGTAACAAAACTCTTTTCCCCAGCAGAGTCGCCAAGCTGTCGCTCCCCCGAAAAGACACCAGGTCCCACAAGGTACAGACGCGAACGGTCAGAGAAAAGAGAAATGAAATGAAGATGAATAGAGTCGCCAGCTAGGCATTTTTATCCCAAAGGAAAGGTAATGTTGCATAAACCTAGAAATAAAAGATGGATAAGACGGTTGCGAACCAAAGAAACTGAGAAATGGGGTTGGTTACAACCTGGGAAGGTATTAGCACCCAGATTGTCCGTCGTACTCAACGGGATCCACGCTTGAAAGTTTATGTTTAAAGGGGTAGGGTATGTGTTATCTGTGTGCAAAAGCTCAGAATGAATGTACAAGTGTAAGTGCAAGAAGGGTGAATTGCTCAGGAACTGGGGCTTTTAAAGAATTCTAAAAGAGGGGGAGACAAAGAGACTTTTGTTCGATAACTGTTAAGTTATGCCTACGTATCCTCTCGTGCAATGAGGAAGTCAGAACACCGTAGTTCGACTCAAAGAGACTAAAAAAAGAATTGACTATGAAATGCCTGCTTGTATATGCTCAAGTGTATGACTCGTCTGGCTCGAGTGCTAACTGTCTTGCATTAGACGGAAGAAGCGAGTTCTCGTTTATGAATGAGTGTGATGAGAAAAGAATCCCGAAGGAGACGATTATTGTTTGTTTTTGTGTTTTCAGCCTTGTTATTATTTTTGGTGTTTTGCATAAGTTAATGAGCTTAAGCCTAAATCAAGGTTTTTAAACTCATTATATCCTCCCTGATTAGGGATAATGAGCCTACTTAAGTATGAGTTAAGCATCTCAACTTAATTGCCATGATGATGTAGGATTAAGATCATTAACCTACTTGTGATTAATTATATCTTTTTGGGTTTTTGTTCAGTTTTAAGTAATGAGTTTATTCTCTAATCATAGATTAGTGGACTCATTACACCATCCTAATAGAAGGATAATAGATGAGAACACTTAAGTTGAGGAAGAGACCTCAACTTAATCCATGGTTAGGAACTAAATTCATTATATAACAAAGCCTTTATTAAGTGGATTTTTATTAAGGGATGAGATTAAGAAATGGGTTTTAAGTTTGTAAGACAACTTGAGGGGGACTTGTCCATTAAATACTAGGGTTAGTCCTTCTTAACCATAAGGAAGAATTAGAACCCTAATGTAAGGCCCAAGTTTTAATATAAAGTCTTAATGATTATTAGATGGTTTGATTAAGAGGTTTAAACAAATTAAAGGTTTAACACTTAGGATTAAATTTATACACTCCATCCTAAGAGAAGGATGCAGGCATAACCCTAATTCCAAAGTCCTAAAACTTTAAGAGTTTAGTCTCTGATTATTGAGGTGAAAAGAGAGACTCAAGGAGACTCAAAGGTAAAAAGTATAAGAGGGACTAAACACAACCCTAAAATTATCATTATTGGATGTTCCTTTGGTATTTGAGGCTTGAGAAAGATTTTCAAGGAAGCCACCAATGGGAGAAGCAGATGAAAAGAAGAGGAAGCAAGAGAATAAGTTACTTATTTCATTGAAGAAGATAAATAACTTAAAGAAAGAAAGTGAGAGAGATGGAACATAAGTGAATCAAATTCACTTCAAAGACAAGTTATAATGCAAATGAAAGAGATACGAAGAAGTGAGAGGTGAAGGCAAATTCACCTCCCAAAATGAATTACCAAAACCTGAAAAGTTAGCATGGATGTATAAAGTATAAAGCATAAAGAAATGAAGTGAAATGAGATGAAATGACCAAAGTTAAAAGTGCTTATGCAATTTAAATGTCATGTAAGATGATGCAAAGTCATACAAAATGCATATGTGTGATCATACAAAGATGAGATGCAAAGGAGGCATGCTTTGACGTTTGAAAACACATGAAAGTTTATGAAATGAAATGAATGCTAATCATGGAAAATGAATTAATAAATGATTGAGAAAGGTTCTAACATGTTCTAAGATGTCTAAGGTGACATATGAATGCATGAAATGTCATGGAAAGTTCATGTAATGATGCATATGCAAGGTGAAAGCAAATGAACATGAGAAATTAAGGTTACATGGACATGTGAGATGCAAATGGATAAAACAGAAGCAAATTACATGATAAAAATTTGCAATCAAGCTCAAACAAACCCTAATCCCATATTAGGTCACACCCCAAAGGAGAAGGTCAGAAGCCTAACCTATCAAAAGTTATTATTTTCCTAAGTTTTCTAGGGTTTTTGGGTGGTTCAAAGGTAAAAATGCAAATTAAATTGAAAATGCAAGATAAATTCATGAGGAAAAAGAGCTATAAACTACATGCAATATGTAACACAATGCAAAAACAATCAACTTCAAACTCTTCGTTGTTAGGAAAAAAATGATTTTTCGAAGTTAGGGTTTAAAAATATAATTTTTATAACCCTTAATTCAAAGAAAATTGGCAAACTATGATCAAATCTAAAAATAAATTTGTGTGAAGAGTTTGAAAATGTTTCTAAATGCATTGGGATGATTCATGATTTTTTTTGTGATTTTTAGAAACCTAAATGTATTTTTAATTAATTAAAATACTTTAATTAATTACAAATAACATTTAAATATTTTAAAAATACTTTTTTAATGCAGAAAAATAAAATAAAAATTATTTTTGGATGAAGAAAAATATTTAAAGTCAGAATGCAAAAGAAAATATTTTTTGAATGCTTTTTGATATTTTAAATAAATTGTGCAAAAGAAATGGAAATAAATGAAATAAAAATGAAATAAATGGATGGTATGCTGATCTAAGGGCTCAGCTTCAAATTTGAGGGGAAAAGTTTGACTGCGCGCGTGAATCAAAGGTCCAAGTCACTCCTGACTAATTAATCTTATTTAATTTAATTAATTATATTTAGGGTTTAATGACCTAATCCTAGCCGTACACACGCTAACCCTAATCTTAATCCAAAGGTCAGGATTCAAACTGGGGATTTAAACATGATTAGCCCTAATCACTTTCAGGTGGCCGGAGAAGACCTCCGGTCATCTTCTCCGTCGAGCACAAAACACTATCTCTCTCCCTAAGCTATGAGAACCTCCCAAACTCTCAAGAATCAAACATTAAACATCAACAAGCAAGAATCAAGCATCAAAAAGCATTTAAAACACACATACATGATGAATCGAAGCATAAATCATTTCACGGGAAAAGTTTCAGAACATCATAAAATGCTTATTTCTCAGCCATTTTTAAAAGTAAAGACATCAACATGATCAGGGAAGCATAAGGAATCATTTAGAAACTTAAAAAAAGGAGTTCTGGAAAAAATATTCATCATGACTACCTGAGTTGAAGCTTTGTGTTCTTGAGCTTTCTGATCCTTTCTTTGGTGCAAATCCACCCCCTTTGACCTCCTGAAGCTAATGGTAAGCTTGAATGAAGCTTAGAGTTGCTATTTTGAGTGCTTTGTTTCTGAAGTTACAGAAATCATATTTTTGCTTGAGGGTGTTTTAGGCTATGGTGATGGGTGGGAAATGATCCTGAGGTGTTTTTGAGTTGATTGGTGAAGGAAGTTTGAAGTTTTAGTGGCTGAGCTATGAAATTCGAAGAAGGGAAGTTTTTGATGGATTTTGTGAATCTGAGTCTATGAGAGTGTTCAGGCTATTTTGTGTTATGAAATGTGATCCATGATGTTTGTTTAAGCCAATGGGATTGATCAGAAAGTTGTTGTGGCACAGGCTGATTGGTATGGTGTGTTTTGAAAAAAAAAGTCAATTTATGCGTACTTGAGGTATGGGCCATGGAAGGGAAAGCTTTTTGGGGTGTCTGGCCTCAGCAAGATTCATGGAGAGCCATAGAATCAGTTTGATGCAGCTGGCACAAGTGGATGGAATGATCCAAGGCATTTTGCAAATTTTGAGAGTTTTGGCCCTTTTGAGATTTCTTGAAGATCAATTCATGGAAACAATGAAAACTTGGGCCAATTCTGGTGTTTAGAGGTTGTTTTGACATGTTGTGAAGTGTTTGTGCACATTAGAGGTTATTAGAATGCTTGGCAAGTGAAATTGCAAAATTCCCTCTTTGGCATATACTTGAAAATTATGTGATTTTTGCCAACTTTGAAAGGCCATATCTTGAGTCTAAGATGAATCAAGACATGTTCTTGTACTTTTTGAAAAGGGAAAGACCTAATTTACAACTTTCATGACCAAGAATTTTTCATTTGAAGCATTTTTGGTCATGAAAGAGGAGATTGAAAAACTTTCCCAAAATGGAAAGTTTGCATTTCAAGTCATTTCCAAAAATGGCAAGTTTGCAATTGGCTCCAAATTCTTCAATCTTGTGAACTTCCAACCACTTATAAGATCAAATAAAGATCATAGAACTTCAATTTGATGAAAATACCCCTTTGGTTCCATTATTGGGGGCCTCAGATGCCCTGATTTTGACTTAACTTGCTCAGGAAGTTACCCAGTGAACATATGACTTCCACAATGAGTTTCTTCATCAAACTTGGTACACATGATCCTTATGACATATTAAGACCATTAGAAACAAGGATGGCCAAAAAAATTGGAGTTAAGGCCTCTGAAACTAAAACCCTATTTTTGGTCATCTGTGCATTGAAAACCCTAGCTCTGCTTCCATGCCTTTGCCAGTTCTTGTGATCCCTTGACTTTCATGAACTTTGAGGAGCATAATACGATGATAGAACACACGTGGACCCCTTTGGAAAGATTTGAGGCCTTTGGGATGGCTCAGATGGATTCTTGGATTGCTCAGATCACAAACCCTAGATGCAGATGAACTTGAACTTATGCAGTGCTAAATGAAGTGTGATGTTTATGTTAATGCAAACATGAAATATCACAAGCCATGGTGTGATAAAGAGTGAGGGAAAATTTGGGGTGTTTACAAAAGTCCAGGATTTGATTGACGCAAAAACCATCAACTTTGCACCACCGCCAAATGTTAATACTAACCATATACCCAATCAAGGAGGGGAAAGGGTTAACGTTATTGAAGAAGGAAAAATCCTGAATCTGATTCTGAATGTTAGTGAAGTTAAGACTACTTTGTCTGTTGTCAAAGAAATATTGTTGAAAGGCTGGGTGTTTCCTGGATGTAGCAAAGATTGTGAAGATTGTATGACTTCTGAGAACGGGTGTAATAAGGTTGAAATGGGTATCTAAGCTTTGATAGATGAAGGCACGCTGCAGTTTGATAAGGTAAACAATCAAAGCGGCGATGTGTCTACTGTCACTATACATTTTAGTCCATAAGAAATTCCTTCCCAACCAGCACCAGTTATTATCTACGTACCACATGAGGTAAGGCCTGCTACAACAGGCCTTGTAACCATCACGATTCCTGGACCGGTCCCCTACGAAAGTGAAAGAGCGGTGCCTTGGCATTATGGATCAGATGTGTATGTTCAGGGGCATAAGGTTGAATACAAGTCTCCAGTTGTTATTGATCTTAGTGTTTTAAATGTTGGTGGAGTAGGGGTGTTCACCAGGAATGTGCGGCTCTTCATTCCACAAACTCTTCGAACAAACAACCAAGTTGAGGCTGCAGCACGGGCTAAAGGGAAACAGGTAGCTACAGAAGAGTGGTGATTCCGTCAAAAGAGAAAAGTAACTTTGAGAAAGAGGTCGAAGAATTTATACGGATCATCAAGAAGAGCGATTATAAAGTGGTTGATCATCTGAACCAAACACCCTTAAAGATTTCGATATTGTCTCTGCTTATGTGCTCTCCAGTGCACCGTGAGGCATTGTTGAAGGTTCTACAGATGGCTTATGTTCTGCAGGAGATAATTGTGAAGCAACTTGAAATTGTGATTGCAAATGTCAATGCTAGTCATGGACTGGTTTTTACAGACAAAGACTTGACATTGAAAGGGAGAAATCATAACAAGGCATTAAACATCACTATGGAGTGCAAGGGTACTATGTTATCTCACGTTCTAGTCGACACTATCTCTTCTTTGAACGTACTTCCGAAGAAAGCTTTGATGAAGTTAGAGATATACGGGCTAATTCTAAGACCAAGTGACCTAGTGGTAAGAGCCTTTGATGGTTCTAGAAGATCGGTCTTTGGTGAGGTTGAGTTGCCAGTGAAGATATGATCGCAGGTTTTCAAAAGCACATTCTACGTCATGGATATCCATCCAGCTTACAGTTGCCTTCTTGGACGTCTGTGGATCTACGTTGCAGGCGCAATGACTTCAACCTTGCATCAAAAGTTGAAATATATTGTTGATGGTCAAGTGATTACTGTGTGCAGGGAGGAGGATATCTTTTTCATCCATTTGTCTACATTCAAGTATGTTGAAATGGATGGAGAGATCCATGAAACGCTATGCCAAGTGTTTGAAGCTGTGAACGTCAGTATAGTTGCTCCCAATTCTGCAACCAAAAGAAATGAGAGGGGGGAACTTCTATATCTTCCGACAAGCAAGCCAGAGAAGTGGTTGAAGCTGGGAATGCCCAGGGCTGGCGCAAGCTAGTCCAGGTGGATAAAAAGGAATACAAATTTGGGATAGGCTACATCTCGGGACAAGCAACAGGGTCTCAAAGCGGGGAAATCAGTTTCTCAAGAGGGGGAGTGATTGACCCAAATCAAGTTTGTGTTGTCGAAGATGATGCTGATAGTGATTTTGATCTCAACAACTGGGTACGTCCGTGTATTCCAGGGGAAAAGCTAAAGAACTGGTTCGCAAAAGACTTCATTCTAGTCACTTTCCTGCCATAGTAATTTTCTTTGTTTTCTCATTATCATACGTATGTCAAAATCATGCACTATGCCCAAGGTGTATGGATCCATTGTAAGGCCACCTTGCATGTTATGCAATTTATTTTATCATGAATAAAGGGCATTTTTCATTCAAACTGAGTTCCCTTTCCTTTTTTTAAAATTTTTTTACAACAAAAAACAATAAAAATGGCAATGTTTTTCTTTTGTTTTGTTTTGTTTTCGTCATAAAAACAGATTCTGAAATAAGCACATCAATTGTGCAGAACCAATCATTCGGGTTCCTTTGATAACTCTTCTGCTATGACTAAGTATGACTTCCATAATCCAATCTACCAAGTTGTTGAAGGGGTTGAGGAAGATTGTGAACTACCTGAAGAATTGGCTAGGTTGTTGAAGCAGGAGGAAAGAGTGATTCATCCTCGTCAAGAAGAGATTGAGGACAATAACATCAGAACAGAAGATGCAAAGAAGGAAATCAAAGTTGGGGCCAGTCTGCAGGCCGAAGTAAAAGAAGAGTTAGTCGGCATGCTTCGAGAATATGTAGACATCTTTACTTGGTCATATCAAGATATACCGGGTGTAACACGATGAGAGAACTGACTTGGTGTTTTTGTTTGACAAAAACATGTGCGGATAGCAAGAGTCGCCACCGACTTTTATTTTATCCAATAGGAAAGGGTATAAAAGAACAGGAAAGACCTTTTTTAAAAATTTTAAGTTCGGGGGGTAGGTTATATAAAGGGAAGGTATTAGCACCCTTTATATCCATGGTTATCCATGGGCTCTTGGTTACTTAGCTCACTTGTTTGTTTGAAAATAATGTGTAGTGTGTGTTTAGAAAAGATTTTCATAAGTTCTTTGTAATGATCCTCGTATGGATGTATACAAAGTCTTAAGTTTGAAAATATTTTGAAAGTGGGATGTGAATAAGAATTTTGAGAAAGTGAGCAAGTAATTAAGTGCTACCTATCCTAAGTTGGTCTTTCATATTCTTTTATTTCCTTTCAAGGGTAAGACTATCCCTACTATTAAGGAGTATGTAGTCATTACCTTGGATGTGTTTAAGGGACGGGCGTAGGGTCATCGTATGGTCAATGAAGGCAACTTGTAGGGGTGTCTTTAGCAATTTGTAGGGACTATCATCATTTATACATAAGGATAAGATCATTATTCCGTAGGCAACCTCGAAGGGACTTATGATATTTTAAATCTGTAGGGACTTGATGATTTATTATGTAGGGACTTTGCTTAAGACACCCCCAAGTTCGAGGGACTTGACCATATTTTTAAGGCAACTGAGAGGGGTAACCCTCGAAAGTGCAGACGGCGATCGTAGAACGATCGACTTACGTGTGTGAGTGATTATTTTCAGATATTTATCTTGAATATTAATTCTCTAGGTCCTTTTTATTTCATTAAGTCTTGCCACGCCCTAGGTTTACTAACCATGCATTTAATATAAAATAAATGACAGGAACTTAAATGGCAGGAAATAAATATCCTACACTATTACAAAGTTTCGGGGCAGTTATAGAGTAATAAGGTAAAAACCGATAAAAATAAACCTAAACTATATCAGAGAAAATAATCACATGATAAGACAGATAGTGAATATCCCAAGAATGAATAAAAATAGGAAAAGGTTTATTTTAGAGAAAAAAGGTTTGAAATAAGGTTTAGGGTTTGAAAATTTTTCAGGGTTAATAAAAAAATATTTTAAGGGTTATGAAATTTTAAGGGTTAAAAAAAACCTAAACCTAAATAATTAAAATGTTTTTTATAATTTAAATGGCATAAGAAAAATATTTAAAAAAAAGTTTGAAATTATATTTTTAATAAAAAAGGTTAAAAAGTTTAAGATTAATTAGTTAAGAGAATTAAGGAATTAAATGAAATTAGAGAAAATTAAATAAAAAACCTCATCTTTCTTCATCAAAATGTTGTGGATAAGGTTTGAACCCATATCCTTGCCTTCATCAACCTCATCCTTGGCCACTAGGCTACGCATGTATTGGTGCCATAAACCTGGGATAAATTTTGATAATATAATAAGAATGAGGAAAATTATAAGTTAGAAAAAAAATACATGGCCCTGGCTGGATTTAAACCCACGCCTTATGATATTTCCTTTAGCCCTTTTACCATTAGGCTATGCACGTCTTCTGAAAATAACATGACCAAGATGCATTATATATTAAATATGAAGATAAAGCAAAGCATTAAAAAAGGGAAAACCTGGGAATCGAACCCAGGCCCCAACAGCCATACGAGCGCGCCTTTACCACTAGGCTACTGAGCCTGCAACACATATAGTTAGAAAAAAATAATTATATTATAAAAATTCAAATTCAAAAATGCAGGTGGCTCCAAGACTTCATCTTCAACGTTCCTCCTTGCAAAATTTCCTATGCATTTTCCTGCGAGTTTGCTTTGGTGGGTAAACCTGTGTTTTTTAAAACATCACGTAAACCATAACAATGCCATTAAATTATTCATGACTTATACAACATATCCATGTTCATAAAAGGTCCATTAATGGCTTAAATCGCAAAGCCCTAATCTTGAGTTAGAAACCCTAACTATGGCAAAACGCGATAACCCTTGAAAATTTATCAACTTTGACAATGCATAACTTCTTCAATTTTAATGTTATAGAGGTGTTCTAGGACTTTTTAGAAAGCTTAGATTGTCCTATAATCAACCCTTTTGGTCCCATGTCCATATAATTTACCATTTTCAAATTATGAGCTTTGGAAAAAGTTGACTTTTGTTGACTTTCAAAAAGACCTATAATGTTTTAGCTCATACCTTCGAAATGAAGCATTTTTAGGCTTGGCTTGTGAGACACAAAGTTGTAGAGAATTGAATTTCCTTCAAAATGAGCTTTGGAATGGAAATTTTTATGAAGTATGTGAAAGTTATGATTGGTCAAAGTTCAGTTGACTTTTCCTACACAAAACCCTAATTTAGTAACTTTTGATTCTTGATGATCTGAGGTTTCCTTGATGAATCATGATCAACCCTTGATAAAAGGATGAATTTAATCTCATAATCTTGATTTTAACCAAAAATCTTGAAGTCTTACTTTGAGTTGACAACAGTTGACCTCAGTTGACTTTTTTACCAAGTTAATTAATTTTCAGGTATCCGAGCATCTGACTGACCAAACTTGTTGGGAAAGCTTTGAAACTTGACATGAGGATTTTTTAAGGTATATCGAATGTTATGAAGTCCACTTGAGGCCTTGGAATTCCACTTTTCTTGTGGAAACTCAAAACCCTAGTTCTAAGATCCATTGTTCAAGAGGAGGCTTTGTCTGGTGAAACCTTCAATCCTTTTGACCAATTGAGAATCTTGTGGCTATTAATAGACCTCTTGGAGTATATGTTTTTGAATGTGGGAGGGAAAATTTTGGGGTACAACAACTGCCCCTGTTCAATTTTCTAAAACATGAGGAGTTAGATTGACATGTACGTCATTCGTGACTTGAAGGTTGAAGGGGATTGAACACTAAAGCCCAAAAATTTGCACTCACCATTGCGCAAAATAATGATGTTGGTTGGTTGTATTACTTAAATGGGCTTAAAGATGTCATTCGGAATAAAATGCACTTCAGATATACCTTTTTGGAGGATAAAGCAGCCCAAAATGTAGATTGATGTAATCTTGGGGGATGTAGCAGCCCAAGATATTGGTTTTCGCGGTCTTGGGGGATGTATCAGCCCAAGATGTTGTTATGTGTAATTGTGGAGGATAGAAAAGTCCAAGATGTTATCCTGGGGGTTTATAGCAGCACGGGATATTGTTTGAGATAGCTCTTGGGGGGACATAGCAGCCCAAGATGGATATAGATGTAATCTCAGGAGATGTAGCAGCCTAAGATATTGGTTTTCATGGCCCTGGGGGGATATAACATCCCAAGACATTGATGGATGTAATCTTGAGGGATGTCGCAACCCAAGATATTTGTATATGTATTCCTGGAGGATAGAGCAATCCAAGATTTTGTTATATGTATTCCTGGAGGATAGAGCAGTCCAAGATATTGTTTGAAGTAACTCTTAGGGGATATAGCAGCCCAAGAATAAGTTGTTGATGACGTTCGTCTTCTGGGGAATTAACATGAAAAACAAGGTTAGTTCTATGCAAAATGTCATGATGTATATAGCACTTTGCAAGATGATATTCTTATGAGAATGTTGTATGCGTATGATATGATGTATGTATGAATTATGTAGTTAAAGCGCATGAGTAGCTTCGTATAACAACTACTGGCTGGGGAAATAAATCCCGATTTGTTGCTGAGGAATATGAATACTTCGTTCCCGTCTTATCTTGGGATATAGTACTTAGGATCTTCCGTTTTCGTTTGTCATACTTCTTTTGAATGATTAAGCTCCTGAATACCCTGACTGAGGATAAAAGAAATGGACATCCCCTTGGGATACTTATCCGGCCACGTATAAATTCTTCAGAGGATATCTATGTGAAAATTTTGTAGAGTTGGAAGTACAAGAAGCCACTCGGAGTATTTCGTTAGAATATCCGTAAAGATTGCTTTGTGGGGATGAACCGGTGAAGCTTCATTGGATCCCTACATCTGATCGTCCTTAGTAAATACTATTATTGTATTTTATGCATTTCTGGTAAACATCAATCATATTCAAAAGTATATATACATTCAGACATAATCAACAGACGTTTTCTCTTAAGTAAAAGGGGAAAAGTAAACCTGAAATCGAAAATAGGATTTTATTAGAAAGTAGCCTATAAACAGGAAAGTTTGAACAAGGAGACGGAAATCCTAGTAAGGGGAATTAGTCGTAGAAATTTTTAAAAGAAGTACAAACAACAAGGAAAAATAGCTATGTGTAAATGATCCTATTGAGTTTCAACTCTGTTATTGCCATTATCTTCAAGTATCTCATACCTTGCTGTCGGAATAGAAACGATTGGATTGATCTGCACCTGTTTGAACTTGATATAGGTAGTACAACTAGTTAAGGTTACATAGGTGATCCAACGAGACATAGTCATACGCTTTAATCCCTAACTTTTGCCTCGATTGCCCTTTCGGGTTTTCAATCCATCGGGATACCCTTTTTTGCCCAAGCCTCCCTTTCAGGTTTTCGACTTGCCGGATGTACAATTTATATATATATATATATATATATATATATATATATATATATATATCCCTAATGTTTTCCCGAACCCTTTTGGTTCGCTGGGATGCCCTTATTTTTGCCTAGGCCAATCAACCTAGCGGGTCTCTTTTTATGCGTAGTATTTTTTTACTATGTATACATTCACAGGCTGTGAGAAATCTTCACCATCCATAGTAGTAAGCATCATGACACCTCTAGAAAATACTCTCTTGACTACAAATGGCCCTTCATATGTGGGATTCCATTTACCCCTAGGATCACCCTATGGTAATATGATACACTTGATTACCAAATCTCCAGCCCGATATACTTGTTGTTTGACTTTCTTATTAAAGGCCTTAATCATACGCTTTTGATACATCTGATCATGACAAACAGTTGTCAGCCTCTTTTCATCAATCAAGTTTATCTAGTCAAATCGAATCTGAACCCATTCATCTTCATCTAAGTCTACATCCTTCATAATTCTCAGGGAAGGAATCTGGACTTCAATGGGTAAAACTGCTTCCATACAATAGACAAGAGAAAATGGGGTTGCCCCAATTGAAGTACGTATTATGGTACGATAACCATGAAGAGAAAATGGTAACATCTCATGCCAATCTTTATACGTAACTGTCATCTTCTGCAAGATCTTCTTAATATTTTTGTTGGTGGCTTCCATTGCGCCATTCATCTTCGGTCGATATAGAGAAGAATTGTGATGCTTAATCTTGAACTGCGTGCAGAGGTCAGTAATCATAGTATTGTTCAGATTAGTACCATTATCTATGATAACCCTTTCGGGGATGCCATACCTACATATAAGATTATGTTTGATGAACTGAGCCACAAAATTCTTAGTAATAGAAGCGAATGAGGTTGCCTCTACCCATTTTGTAAAGTAATCAATAGCAACAAGAATGAAACAATCTCCATTGAAAGCGGTAGGTTTAATCTCACTAATCATATCAATGCCCCACATGACAAAAGGCCAAGGAGCAGTCAAAACATTCAATGGAACTGGAGGTATATGTACTTTGTCAGTATAGATCTGGAACTTATGACAAGTCTTGGAATGTTGATAACAATCAGCTTCCATGGTAGACCAATAGTAACCTACTCTCAAAATTTTCTTAGCCATTGTATGCCCACTTAAATGAGTACCAAAGATCCCATCATGCATGTCTTCCATAATCTCTATTGCTTCCTTCTTATCCACACAACAAAGTAAAGTTGAATCGTGATTGCGCTTGTACAAAATTCCATTACTCAGGAAAAACTTGGCAGAAAATCTCCTCAAAAACTTCTTGTCATTGATAGATGCCCCTTTAGGATATTCTTGAGCTTCGAGATATCTTTTCACTTCATGGAACCAAGGTTTCTCTTCCACACCTTCAGTATCAACCTCATAATAGTATGCTGGTTCATCTAACCGATCAATAGTAATTCTAGGCGCTTCATCATCCCAACTGATTTCAAACATAGATGACATAGTGGCTAATGCATCTGCTAACTGATTCTCTTCTCGTGGGATATGTACAAAAATAATTTCTTCAAAGTATGGAATTAAAGACAACACATGCTCTCTGTAAGGAATGAGATTTGGATGTTTTATGTCCCATTCACCTTTAACCTGACTAACTACCAAGGTTGAATCTCCGTACACATTCAAAAATCGGATCTTCATCTCAATGGCAGCCTTGATACCCATAATACATGCTTCATATTCAGCCATATTGTTGGTACAATCAAAACAAAGTCTAGCAGTAAATGGTGTATAGAAACCCTCTGGAGAGATAATCACAACACCAATGTCATTACCAAGCGCATTAGAAGCTCCTTCAAAAACCATAGTCCATCGGGATCCCTGTTCATGTCCTTCATATTGTCTAGGTTCTTTAGAAATAAGCATAATATCTTCATATGGAAACTCAAAGTTCATGGACTGATAGACATCCACTGCTTGATGAGCCAAGTGATTTCAGCTACCACACTTCCTTTAATTTCTTTTTGAGTAGTATATTGTATGTCATATTATGTCAAAATCATTTTTCCATCTTGATATTCGTCTGGAGGGAGCAGGTTTCTCAAATATGTAAATAGGATCTATTTTTGAAATCAATGTGGTATGAGTAAACATATATTGTCTTAGTCGGCGAGCAGCCCAAGCCAAAACACAACAAGTTTTCTCGAGCAGTGAGTATCTTGTTTCACAGTCGGTAAAATTTTTGCTAAGGTAGTACATTGCTTGCTCTTTTCGACCAGACTCGTCATCTTGCCCCAGCACACACCCCATTGAGTTGTCTAATACTATCAGGTACATAATCAAGGGTCTTCTTTCAACTAGTGGCATCAATATTGGAGGTTCCTGAAGGTACTTCTTGATCTCATCAAAAGCTACCTGGCATTCGTTGTTCCATTCCATTAATTGATATTTCTTCAACAACTTGAAGATTGGCTCACAAGTAGCGGTTAATTGGAAAATAAATCTTGCAATGTAATTTAGTCATCCCAAGAAACCTCTGACTTCTTTCTCAGTACGAGGAGCGGGCATTTCTTGTATAGCTTTTACCTTTGCAAGGTCAACTTCAATACCTTTACCACTGACAATGAAACCCAAAATTTTACCAGATCTAACTCCAAAGGTACACTTGTTTGGATTTAATCTCAGCTTGTATTTCTTAAACCTCTCAAACAACTTGTGCAGATGATCAAGATGTTCTTCTTCAATCTAAGATTTGGCTATCATATCATCAACATATACATATATCTCATGGTGAATCATATCATGGAACAAAGCTACCATAGCACATTGATATGCTGCCCCAGCGTTCTTCAAACTAAATGGCATCACTTTATAACAAAAGGTGCCCCACTGTGTAACAAACGTAGTTTTCTCCATATCTTCAGGTGCCATCTTAATTTGATTGTAACCAGAGAAACCATCCATAAAAAAGAATACCTTATATTGAGCATTGTTGTCTACCAAAACATCAATATGTGGAAGCGGAAAATCATCTTTGGGGTTGGCTTTGTTCAAATCCCTGTAATTTATGCACATGCGTACTTTACCATCTTTCTTAGGCACAATACTACATTTGCAACTCATTGAGGATAAGAAGTAACAACTAGGAACCCACCATCAAATTGTTTCATCACTTCTTCTTTAATCTTTTCTGACATTTCAGAATGTATACGACGAACTTTCTACTTTATTGGACGACAACCCTCCTTCATTGGAAGATGCTGAACCACAATATCAGTATCAAGTCCCGACATATCCTCATAAGAACAAATAAAGATATCCACATAGTCATGTAACATCCGAATCAATCTGTTCTTAACATTGTCTTCTAATTCAGCTCATATCTTGACCTCTTTCCTGTCTTTCTCGGTTCCAAGATTCACAACATCAATTGGTTTTTCATGTGGCTGTATAACTTTCTCTTCTTGCTGTAACAACCTATCAAGCTCTACAGGCACTTCACAATCTTCCTCCTTTCTATCCTCGTCTTGATAGATCGGATTCTCGAAGTTATAATTGGCAATAGCATAATTGTTATCAACAGAATCCAGAGTGGATGAGGATATGCATTTTAGTGACGTGGGTGTGTGTAAGAACATATAGCTTTTGATAAAGGAAAAATAAAAGAAAGATAAGGAGCACAATATTTACGAAAGCGAAAACGTCCATTGATTTTATTGAATGGAGATATGCAAATGAAATGACATCCCTAACGAGCATACCATTGTGCCCCGAGTAAGGCACAAGGCTTAAAAGTTTAATTGTTCGAAATTACAAACTTAAAAATAAGAAACACAGTAATAGTATTTACTCCTGACTAAAGGAGATAGAAACAAGATCTTCAACTTTCCAATTATTGAGCTTACTTCCAACGGTAGGAAAGATCTAGCTATCCAAGTTGTAATCTTCATTAGAATCCTCCACAACATTGACTTGATCCTTTTGAATTCCTTTGTTGGTGATACGAATAGCACAGGCACGACGAACAGCCTTCTAAGATTCTACAGTAAAACCCAAACCAAACTTGTCAGACTTGTAAGGAATGTCAGGAAGATGAACCCAAATAATACAACCACCTTCTTCAACTATAGCTCTAGCATCCTTCAGAGAGGCCATTGTAAGAGGTACTCTAGTAACAGTAGGAACTGGTTTAGCATTAGGGATGGACTCAGCAGTAGGAACAACCTGAGGAACCACATCAAATGTTTGGCAAGGAGTCTCAATAAATTCACCCTCCATCTCAACATACTTGAAATAGTTTACATGACTAACCATATACTCTTCCTCACCATAAACAGTGACAATCTTTCTCTTCACTGGACATTTCAGCTTCTGGTGTAAAGTGGAAGTCACAGCACCTGCCCCATGTATCCAGGGACGCCCAAGCAGATAAGAATAGGAAGGACAAATATCCATCACATAGAATGTAGAATCAAAGACCTGAGAACCAACTTTGATTGGGAGATCAAATTATTCGTGCACCATTCTTCTTGATCCATCAAAGGCTTTCACCACCACATGACTGGGTCTTAACACAATATCTTCGAAGTTGAGTTTGTCCAGAACATCCTTTGGTAACACATTCAAAAAGGAACCATTATCCACCAAAACATGAAACATATTAGTGCCCCTACATTCAATGGAGATGTGTTGAGCTCTATTGTGGTTTCTTTTAGCAGGAGTTAGATCAACATCAGAAAAGCCCAAGTTATTATCAGTAGTTAGGTTGGCAACACAATTTTCAAACTAGTCCACCGAGATTTCATGTGGTACATGAGCACCCTTCAGGAACTTCACTAAAGCCTTTGCGTGGGATTCAAAACATAACAACAAAGACAACATAGAGATCTTAGATGGAGTATGCCCCCAATAGTTCAACAATGTTATAATCACTCTTGCGGATGATCTTCAATACTTCATCCATATGCTTAGAGAGGGATTCACCAACTTGTGTTTCAACCTGAACAGGCTCAATTAATGGTCCTTTGCCCCGAGCTTCAGTACTTGGCCCAAGGTTGGAGATATGAACTGGAGAAGCAGTAGTCTTTGAAGTGTCTTATGGAGAGAAAATTCTTCCACTCCTAGTAACCTTATTATTCCCAACAATATTGTCGATATCAAGATTAGTATCTACAGCAGGCATATTAGTTAGAGGCTCTTACTTGATACCATGGATATAAACATCAGACCCATAATTCCAAGGGATAGCCTTGTCAGAAGAATATGGAATTGGACCAGGAGTAGTAATAATCAAGGGATCCACCTTTGGCTCAGCAGTAATCTTCACAGGACCTTTAGAGGTAATCCTCACAGAACCCTTAAAAGTGATCTTCACAGGAGTACTAGTAACTATAGACACATCTTCAAGCTTCGGATCTTGGGATAGGCCTTGACATAAGCTTTATACATAAGGGGTCATCTCAAACAATATAGTACAGTTGTCCATTAAATGTTGAATACCTTCTTTCAGCTTCCAACAGTCATTAGGTTGAGAGGCACGATAAAAACAGTCTTCATTGCAACCCGAAATAAACCGGCTTGCTGTAGCTTCTTCTTAATGATGGATAGAGGAGTAGTCAAATCAGTCACCGTAGAAACATAAGAAACATCATCAACAACATTAACATTCTTCTCATGCTTGGGCATAGGAGCAGTAATCACATTAGGAGTCTCAGGAGGATCAAACTCAATTTCTCCAGCAACAATCATATCCTGGATCTTATTCTTCAACGCCCAACAATTATTAGTATCATGGCCTGGGCAATTGGAGTGATATGCACATCTCGCATTAAGATTGAAACGAGGAGAGGTAGTATTGAGGTTTTGAGGAGGATCCCTCAAAGTAATCAATTCTCCCTTCAACATGTGTTGTAGAGCCTGGGCCAACGACATATTGATCTTTGTAAATTTCCTCATAGGCTTAGTAGGCTGACTATTTTATTGTTGATCTTGTGGTGTAGGTGCAGGATTAGAGATTAGGACTGCTCCCACAGATTGGTTGTTCCTTTTACGACCTTGTTGGCCATACACAACATTAGATTCTTTCTTCCTATTAGATGGCTTCTTTGTAGTACTTTAAGAGGCAACCACTTGTATCTTACCACTTCGTATTCCCTTCTCCACACGTTCTCCAGTCATTATCAGCTCAGTGAAACCAGATGATGAACTTCCAATGAGGTGACTGTAGAAAGAACCAGTCAATGTACTCATAAACATATCAACCAATTTCATATTACTCAAAGGAGGTTGAACTCTGCTTGTAAGATCTTTCCACTTCTGGGAATACTCCTTGAAACTTTCTTTAGAACCCATAGACATGCTTTGGAGTTGTATGCGAGTTGGTGCTAAATCAGAGTTATATTGGTATTGCCTATAGAAGGCCTCAGAAAGATCATTCCAAGTGCGAATATTGATACTCTCTAGTTGATAGTACCATTCCAGTTGAGCTCCTAATAAACTCTCTTGAAAGAAATGGATCCACAGCTTCCTGTCAGCAGTATGTGGCTGGATCCCTCGGACATAAGACCTCAGATGCAACTTAGGACATGACACATTATCATACACCA
This sequence comes from Lathyrus aphaca, assembly GCA_963966055.1. Lineage (NCBI taxonomy): Eukaryota > Viridiplantae > Streptophyta > Magnoliopsida > Fabales > Fabaceae > Lathyrus > Lathyrus aphaca. The sequence goes on along the minus strand of OZ014519.1, from coordinate 336,601,110 downwards.
CAAAAGTAGGAACCTTGAAACCAATAGGAATGACAAATCCAGAAACCAAACTCAGATCTTCAAAATCCAACCCATGAGTCTTTTGTAACTCCATAGCATTCACACGGTCCTCCAGCAACTTATATTTCTCATCACCAGTTGAATCATGATAATAATTCTCCTCATAATCAGAATTCACAATAGTACCATATGGACTTCCTTCCTCTTCTGTAGAATCTTTATCTCCAGGGTTTTCTATCTCATCATCTATCTTGATTGGAGCTCGGGATCTTCTTCCCAAATTGATGAAGTCGACTGGTTTTTCGGTCTTCTTCTTTTTCTTGGTCTGGAGTGCTTTCAGCTCTTTTTGTCCCTTGGACAGGTTCAAGATCATCTCTTGGAATTGGGCATTCTGATCTTGAAGATCTTTGACAGATTTTTCGAGAGCCATTTATGCTGAAATAAGTAGCGAGAAGATGAAAAAGTTGTTGTGAAAACATGTTATGAAATGATATGGTATGTAGATGCATATGCAATGTTTTCAAGGACCGTAGGATTTAAATTTGTTAAAACAAAGAAAAACAAAACTCTTATTAGTAGGCTTGAAATTATATTGCCCCTTGGGCTTACAACTTAAAACAAACAAAATTTATAAAGAAAATGAAACATCCGAGAATTAAGTCTCCCATGGACGCTTCCTCTTAGTGTTGAGATATGTGTTGAGATTCCGCTCCTCTTGAAGTTGCTTTGTCAGCTCCAACACTCTTTCTTGGCTAATCCTGAATTGGGTTTCAAAGGTATCTCTTTGCTCCTTCAGTTGGATCCAGGACTTATGCAGCTCTTCCAGATCAGTAGGCATATCTGGATGAAGGATGGTATAAGGAACATCTCCTTCAGCAATAGGCTCCATATTAACCGGTAGAACAGCAGGATATGGCATCATAAGAGTCTGAGCACGAGACTGCACCCATCTGAGGTAAGGTTCCATAGGGATGGAGTATTTTGGTTCCAGAGTCTTACTATCAACCCTGTTCACTTTACTCCAAGCTCGTATAAACCTTTGACGGTAACTTTGAAGATCATTGTCGTAATCAAACATAATACCTTGAATAAGCATGTCATGAGGACCATTATTTCGAGCATAACCAAATTGGCGTAGAGCTAAAGAAGGGTTATAAGTAATGCCCCTCTTATGCCAAGGAGTGGCACATTAGGGAACTCCCCACAACGGTCAATGATAGTGACATTTTCCATAGATCGGGAACACCAATGAATATCTAAATGAGAGAGTGACATCATCCTTGTAGACCACCTCAACCCTTGTTCATTCTTCATCACATATCGAGGAAGGTGAGAAATAAACCACCTAGATAGTAGAGGTATGAAACACATCAAAGTTCATCGCGCCTTCGTAGTATTAGGGTGAAGAGAGTGTAAGATATCTCCAAGTAATGTAGGCACTGAATTGTGAGTCATAAATATGTTGATGGCGTGTACATCTATGAACTGGTCTGGATTAGAGAGTAGTACCAAACCATAAATCAACAAGGCTAAGATCTCCTCAAAAGCATCGTAACTCATAGCATCCAAGAACACCTGAGCTTTCTCTATCAATACTCTGGCAAGGATACCCTTAACTCCACTTCTTGTTTCTAGGACAATGTCTGATTTCATCAAATGTAGGGTTGCAACAATGACTTCACGTTTAGGCTCTTTCTCTAAGCCTGTGATGGGTTTCAGATCAAGGATAGGTACCCCAAGTAACTTGGAGAATTATTCCATTGTGGGCACCAGCTGATAATCGGGAAATGTGAAACAATGATGTTTAGGATCAAAGAACTGGAATAGGACACTCATCATATCTTCATCAAACCCTGAGGTAACCAAGTCAAGTAGATAACCATACTTCTTGATGAACTGAGAGCTTTCAGGAAGTTTTGAGACCAAATCCTTAAGCTTGGGAGGTATCCCTACAAAGTTGATCCGGATAGTGTTCCTACGAGTGGAAGCCATAACCTGCAACAAAGAACAAAGATAAATCCTTTGGTCCTTGAAATGGTTAGTGAGAATGTTATGCTTATGATGTCATTATGTTATGTTCAATCACAAACATGTGGCACACACAAGCAAGTCACACAATAGTCCTAGGTTTAGAGGCTTGCGTGAGGTTTAAAGGAAAGTACTCTCCCCCTGAAGTTTAGTTGGTTCACCTATCCTACAAAAGTAACCAAGTTCTAAAGGATCTCAATATCACTGATCCTTCTCAAGGGTTGTTGTTCAGTAGGAAACTGACTTGCCAACCAAAACCCCCCAAGATTAGGATCTCAATGAGCGTAGCATCGAGTATCAACCAACTTTAGACTTCTCCAAAGCCGGATATCTCACTACTTTCTAAAGGACAAGATGGGTCAATTAAGGTTCTAAAGGGTAGTTAGTGTTAATGACAACGTATGGAAACCTCATATTATCCTCAACTTACTTAAGGAACATAAGCATCAACCAAGAAGTCACACTAACTATAGCCACTAGATCAACCATATCGGTATACCCCGTACAATTTCCTTGGTCTATTGCCATTTACCTAAGGTACACTAGATCCGGGTTAGGATCTTTCACACAGTAACCCCACAACAATCCCTTAAATATAAAGCAAGCAAAGCAAACAAGTAAGTGATCTTAATTCCTAAGGTAACCACTATTTTACTAAGTACTCCCCAGTAGAGTCGCCAGTTCTGTAACACTGTGGGAGAACTGACTTGGTGATTTTGTTTGACAAAAACATGTGCGGATAGCAAGAGTCGCCACCAACTTTTATTTTATCCAATAGGAAAGGGTATAAAAGAACAGGAAAGACCTTTTTTAAAAATTCTATGTTCGGGGGGTAGGTTATATAAAGGGAAGGTATTAACACCCTTTATATCCATGGTTATCCATGGGCTCTTAGTTACTTAGATCACTTGTTTGTTTGAAAATAATGTGTAGTGTGTGTTTAGAAAAGATTTTCATGAGTTCTTTGTAATGATCCTCGTATGGATGTACACAAAGTCTTAAGTTTGAAAATATTTTGAAAGTGGGGTGTGAATAAGAATTTTGAAAAAGTGAGAAAATAATTAAGTGCAACCTACCCTAAGTTGGTCTTTCATATTATTTTATTTCCTTTCAAGGGTAAGACTATCCCTACTATTAAGGAGTAGGTAGTCATTACCTTGAATGTGTTTAAGGGATGGGTGTAGGGTCATCGTATGGTCAATGAAGGCAACTTGTAGGGTGTCTTTAGCAATTCGTAGGGATTATCATCATTTATGCATAGGGACAAGATCATTATTCCGTAGGCAACCTCGAAGGGACTTATGATCTCTTATATCTGTAGGGACTTGATGATTTATTATGTGGGGACTTTGCTTAAGACACCCCCACGTTCGAGGGACTTGGCCATATTTTTAAGGCAACTGAGAAGGGTAACCCTAGAAAGTGCAGATGGCGATCGTAGAATGATCGACTTACGTGTGTGAGTGATTGTTTTTAGATATTTATCTTGAATATTAATTTTCTAGGTTCTTTTTATTTTATTAAGTCTTGCCACGCCCTGGGTTTACTAACCATGCATTCAATATAAAATAAATGGCAGGAATTTAAATGGCAGAAAATAAATATCCTACGTGTCGCTCCCTGGATTTTCATCCTGGTACAAACGCGAAAGTGGTGCGGAAAGAGGTAGAGTCGCTAGCCAGGCATTTTTATCCCGAAGGATCGAGAATGGTAATGTTGCACAAACTAGGGAAAGAAAAGGAAGGACAAAGGTCCTGCGAAGAAAAGAAACAGGGTTCGGGAGTCGGTTATGACCTGGGAATGTGTTAGCACCCCAGATCATCCGCCGTACCCGACGGGATCCACGCTTGCAAAGAAACTGTTTCAAAGGGTGAATAAATGAAAGTTGCTACAAAAGAAAGACTGAAACTGGATAAGAAAAGAAATGAAAGGGGGAAAATGTAGGAAAAATAAAAGAGTGCTCGAACGGGCCCTACCCCGCTGCCTACGTACCTTATCTGGACATTAGGATCAGAGTTGTCGTATTTCCCCTAACTAGGGGTGGAAAGATTGCTTGTGTTTTAAGCTTGAAATGCTTATGTCAATGCTCAGGTGTTGCAGGCTCGGACAACGACTGTGTTACCGTCTTGAAAAGTGACAAGTAGGAGCAAGTTCGTACGAAAGGAGTGAAGGAGATGAGAAAAGAAGTCCTGAAGGAGAGATGTTTATTGTTTGTCCAGTATTTTTTATGAGTTTTCAACTTTGATGTTTGCATAGGTAAGTGTACCTAAGTCTTACTCAATAGGATGTGTACTTCTTACATCATCCCGAAACGAAATGTGCAAGAAGCCCGCCTATCTATGGGGGAAATCCCCAAATCTAGTCCCACAAGTGAAGGCTCAGACACACTGACCTATTAGCATTTATTAAGTGTTTTTGTGGTTTTGATTAAGAAGTGTTTTTTAGATTTTCTTTGTGAAGTAATCTCATGCTAAAACTTATCCACCACGAGGAATATCCTACACCTCGCCCCAAAACGGAATGTGTGCAAGTATCTCATAGCAAAGTCTCGTGTCACATGAGAAGACTCGTCATTTATTAAAGTGACTTAAGATTATGTTTGAAGATGAGAAGAGAGAGCACCACTAAACCTATTGTTATCATGCATGGTATGCCTAAGTTAGTGAGGCTTGAGTTCTATCCTAATGAAGAAGAAGGAAAGAAAAGAAAGGAAAGAAGAGGAGTAGAAGACGTTAGAAGACAACTTACTTCTCTAAAGAAGTTAAGTTGTTTCTAAGAGGAAAATTATGAAGTTAGACAAGCATAACATAAGGTTAAGGCAATCACAGATTTAAAGTAGAAAGAGATGAAGGAAGAAATTTTATGTGGGATGCCCTCCCGCACACATGACTTACCATAATCCCCTACAAAATAAAGGTTAGTGAACCACATAAGCATAAGATGAAAATAAGAATATTCAAACAATACGCAAACCAAATACGAAGGTCACAAACCAAACCAATCAAAAAGTAAGTACCTAAACCCTATAGGTGACCTAAAACAACTACCAAGCAAACCTAATAGGATGACATAAATGCCTTCCTCAAACTATGTTAGAAAGAGGGAAGAAAGAGGCACGAAAAGCTACCTAAGAAGCAAGACACCAAACAAATAGAAACGCTTATGAGAAAATTAAGAAATTAAATCTCTAAAGTCATCAACCAATAGCAAACAATATACAAATATATTTCTAAAAAAATCACAACAAAACTCCACCAAACGGTCGCACAAAGTCGCTTAAGAACAACTAAAGAGATCGCATAAACACAACTCCTAAAACTATGGATTAGATGAAATTAAAAATATGACAAAAATATTTTTATGAGCTTTTCTGAGTCTTTAAATAGATGCAAAAAGAAAGGAGTCAAAATATTACTTGAGGTGGAAGAAATAAATTCTACAAGTTAATGTGTTCTTATGGAAATTTAATGAGAAAGAAATTAAATGAAAAAATCGAAATAAAAATGAAAATTCAATAAAATCAGATAAAAGTGTGGAAAAATTCTAAAGTGAATTAAGATTCTAAAATATTTTTTGGGAATTTTCTAAAGTGTTTTAATATTTTTAATGAATTAAAATGAAGAAAGTATGAAAAGAAATAAGGAAAAACAAGAAAAAAGGAGGAGGGGTGTAACACTAGCAAAAAAGAAGTTAAAAACTAAATGGGCCTAAGCATGGGGGTGCGAATAGAAGGAGCTTGAGGCCCAACACAGAGAAAGGCTGAGGGTGTATCTCATGAGTCGCGGTAAACTAGTTGACTGAATGGGGAGCGTTGATTCAAAGGACTTGCACAGTAATCTCATCGTAAGGCTAAAGGAGCGATGGAAAACATGGTTACAGTGTACACACGCGCATGGAATTGCAATGGAAGGGTCCTACCGGATGGTGACAAGTGTCACTGCCGGTATGGATAGAATTCAGAAAATCCATGATATTATCCTATCATCACCTTATCTCAGATTTCTATGAAACTTAATCTCTTGATATTTCTCTATGATACTTAACTCAAATTAAAATAACAAAAGAAATCAACAAACCAGAAAAGAAGAAAAGCGCTCACACATCCCTCCCCATCTCGCATCACTATTCATCACCTTCTTCAACAACAATCGTCGGTGTATCGGCATCGTTCAATCACCATCATTCCCAAAACTTCAAACACAAACTCCCACTAGTTTTTCGTTCTAAACATAAATCCGAAACCTAAATCCTTAAAATCCTAACCAAATGAATGGATCGATGCAACAAAAGCAAGAACAACTAACTAACAACATAACACCACAATCCAGTTTAAAGAGTTCAACAATTTATACCTCGTAAAATCAAAACCGCGTCGATGTTGCTGCTATTGAAGAATGACGATGCTGATGTTTTTTCAACGACACCGCGATATTAATGATGAGTTCGCCTCCAATGCCATTTGATGAAGATAATAAAAATACAAGCTTCGATTGATGCAGGGGAGCGATAAATTTGGTTCGTTCGATCGCTCAATTCGAGGATGGTGAAGGATTTCGATCGTGGTCCGCTTGAAGAGTTACGAGACTAACTTCAGTTATGTTGCATAAGCATGACTTTTATGTGTTGATGAAGAAGAGTTGGTATTGGATAAAAATGATGAATATTCCATTCTTTTTTTGTTGTTTTTGTGGTGATGAAGAGTGTTTTTGATATGAAGAAGAAGAATTTTCAGTTATGAAGGAGGGTGGTTTTGTGATTGGTGATGATGAACTCGATTCAAGGATTTTCGGAAAAAACGAGAGAAGAGAAAAAAGGTTGAGAGAGTGATTGATGAAAATGAATTGAGTTGCAGATGAATATGGCCAAGAAAAGTGAATTTGTTGTTAGTTTTGTTTGTGATGATTTTTTCGGTTATTTCTTGTGATGATGAACATGGTTTGTTATTTTTCTCTTCTAACTTATGTTTCCGCTACTTCTTCTTTTTTTCCTTTGTTTGTTACGTTTTCATATTTTTCACTTCATTGCGTTTATATTGTTTTTCTGTGTGTTTTGATGGGTCACGCCAAAGGCGTGTTGTTCTCTGTGTTTCATTAATTGATGTGAGTTTCATGTGGTGCTTGGAGATGTATCTGTTTCATGTGTTGATGACGTCTGTGTATGGAAGCTGGAAAAGAAGAAATAACTTCATTGTTTTTCTCATGAATGGGCTTTAAGAATAAAAAATAAAATATTTTGGGAATGGATTGATGATAAAAAAAAGAATGAAATGGTGGATATGGAGTTAGAAAAGAAAAAGGAATTTAGATTTAATATTGTAATGATTTTTTTGAATTTTATTTAAAATTGGTCTAAAATGGATATTGAATAAAAAATAGAAATTAAAGAAATGGTAATGAATGTACCATTGGGTATGAAAAGTTGGAAGTCAGTAAAAAATAAATGGTAATTGAATAATAATGAATAATGATTTATGAGATGGAGGTGAATGAATCGAAATGGGTTTAAAGGAAATGATCATAAAAAATGTATGAACTGATTTTTATGAAATGGGTCGACTGCCATCACACGCACACAACCATGAAACCTCAATTTTTTCAATTCGATATCAATCTTGCATTGCTTCCACAAACCACTTGATTAAAGACAACCACAAACCACTGAACAACTTGAACTTTGACACTTAAGTCACAACCACCTGAATCATCTGAAACTTGCCCTGATTATTCAACTAAATGCCGAGGAGAATAAGTCCACAGACAAATTATTGATGAACTAATGAATTCACCACAACCACTCGAACTCCGAATACGTGCTTCCTGAGAAATATCCATTGGCACAAGTAGATTACAAATGAAACAATCTCCTGATAGTTTGACCAAGATTAGGTCAAACGTCCATTTGAATCGAATTGCGAACTGAACAACCGCATCTGAAGTGAAATCACCGCCAGCTCTATGCTATGCGTCAACAATGAATGTCATGCTTCATTTTTCTATGCAATGACACATGCAAATGATATTCTAAATGCTATGAAAAAGAGAGGGAAAATTTGAGGTGTTACACTATGCTATACAAAGCTTTGGGGCAGTTACAGAGTAATAAGTAAAAAAACGATAAAAATAAACCAAAACTATATCAGAGAAAATAATCACATGATAAGACAGATAGTGAATATCACAAGAATGAATGAAAATAGGAAAAAAGGTTTATTTTAGAGAAAAATGTTTGAAATAAGGTTTAGGGTTTGAAAAAATTTATGGGTTAATAAAAAAATATTTTAAGGTTTATGAAATTTTAAGGGTTAAAAAAAACCTAAACATAAATAATTAAAATGTTTTTTATAATTTAAATGGAATAAGAAAAAAAAATAGTTTGAAATTATATTTTTAATAAAAAAGGTTAAAAAGTTTAAGATTAATTAGTTAAGAGAATTAAGGAATTAAATGTAATTAGAGAAAATTAAAAAGAAAAAAGAAAAAACGAAACCCATGTTTCTTCATCAAAATGTTGTGGCCAGGGTTTGAGCCCATACCCTTGCCTTCATCAACCTCAACCTTAGCCACTAGGCTACACATGTATTAGTGCCATAAACCTGGGATAAATTTATAATATAATAAAAATGAGGAAAATTATAAGTTAGAAAAAAAAATGCATGGCCCTGGCTGGATTTGAACCCACGCCTTATGATCTTTCCTTCAGCCCTTTTACCACTAGGCTATGCGCGCCTTCATGAAATAACATGACCAAGATGCATTATATATTAAATATGAAGATAAAGCAAAGCATTAAAAAAAGGGAAAACCTGGGAATCCAACCCAGGCCCCAACAGCCATACGAGCGCGCCTTTACCACTAGGCTACTGAGCCTACAACGCATATAGTTAGAAACAAATAATTATATTATAAAAATTCAAATTCAAAAATGCATTTGGCTCCAAGACTTCATCTTCAACCTTCCTCCTTGCGAAATTTCCTGCGAAATTTCCTATGCATTTTCCTGCGACTTTGCTTTGGTGGGTAAACCTGTGTTTTTTAAAACATCACGTAAACCATGACAATAATCCAAATTAACAATGTCATTCAATTACTAATGACTTATACAACATAGCCATGTTCTTAAAAGGTCCATTAATGGCTTAAATCGCAAAGCTCTAATCTTAAGTTAGAAAGCCTAACTATGGCAAAACGCGATACCTGCATCCAAACTCAAAATAAAGCATCCAAAATCATTCTTTGCTTCATAATAAACACAAACCAAGCATCAAATTCAATTTATATCCAGAAAATGTATGAAATCACACAAAAATATATAAGCAAGAAAAAAAAGGTTTGGTTTCAATCATTCATGTTGTTTGCAATGCATATGATGATATGAATAGATTCTAATGATACTTAGGAGTGCATTGGAACCTTTAGAATGTGTTGAAAAGGTATGAAATTAAGAAACCGAAAATTGGAATTTTGTAGTTTGAATAATGCCTTCTCCCTTCTGAATTTTGTATCCTAGCCTTGTCTTGTTATTGTGTACATATAGTAATGTAATTAAGTCAAAAAAAAGTTGGGCCTTGGGTGCATTTAGGTGTTACTTGATCATGAAGAAACATCCTTGCCAATTTTGTCCAAAAATCAAATATATCACTTCCATAATGGTTTTGAACGAATTTGGATGGTTCCAATCACCTTGAATATCATATATTTGATCCCAAAATAAGTTGTGAGATCAAATATTGGATTTTCATATTTTATTTCTATTAAAATTGAATTTTAATAATTAAAATCCAAAATAATATAAAATAAATTATAAAAATCAGAATAATTGGTCATTGGATCGTGCATGACTTCATCTTCAAGTTTGGGTTGCAATATTATGGGCCCATTTGACAAAATCTTGATTTTAGACCCTTTTTGCTTCATATACCCCTTGAAAATTTCCCAACTTTGACAATGCATAACTTCCTTAATTTTAATTCTATGGAGGTGTTCTAGAACTTTTTAGAAAGATTAGAGTGTCCTATAATCAACCCTTTTGGTCCCATGTCCATATCATCTACCATTTTCAAATTATGATGTTTGGAAAAAGTTGACTTTTTGTTGACTTTCAAAAAGACCTATAATGATTTAGCTCATACCTTCCAAATGAAGCATTTTTAGGCTTGGCTTGTGAGACAAAAAGTTGTAGATAATTGAATTTCCTTCAAAATGAGCTTTTGATGGGAAATATTTGATGAAGTATGTGAAAGTTATGATTGGTCAAAGTTCAATTGACTTTTCCTGCACAAAACCCTAATTTAGTAACTTCTGATTCTTGATGATTTGAGGTTTCCTTGATGAATCATGATAAACCCTTGATAAAATGATGAATTTCATCTCATAATCTTTATGTTAACCAAAGATCTTGAAGTTTGACTTTGAGTTGACTATAGTTGACCTCAGTTGAGTTTTTGACCAAGTTAACTGATTTTTAGGTATCTGAGCATCTGACTGGCCAAACTTATTGGGAAAGATTTGAAACTTGACATGGGGATTTTTTTAAGGTATATGGAATGTTATGAAGTCCACTTGAGGACTTGGAAGTCCAATTTTCTTGGGGAAACTCAAAACCCTAGTTCTAAGATCCATTGTTCAAGAGGAGGCTTTGTCTAGTGAAACCTTAAATCCTTTTGACCAATTGAGAATCTTGTGACTATTAAGAGACCACTTGGAGTATATATTATTGAATGTGGGAGGGAAAATTTTGGGGTACAACACCAAGTTTAGATACGGACATTGTGATGCATAAATTGCCAATAGGGGAAGATTGCCATCCTGTTAAGCAAAAGCTTAGAAGAACCTGTCCTGATATGGCAATGAAGATTAAAGAAGAGGTTCGGAAGCAGTGGAACGCCAGGTTCCTTGCCGTGACTAGTAATCCACCATGGGTAGCTAATATTGTGCCAGTACCGAATAAGGACGACAAGGTCCGGATTTACGTCGATTACCGGGATTTAAACAGAGCAAGTCCAAAAGATGATTTCCCATTACCTCACATCGATGTATTGGTTGATAATACAACTCAATTCTCGGCATTATCCTTCATGGATGGTTTTTCTGGCTACAACCAGATTAAAATGGCGCCAGAGGACATGGAGAAGACAACACTCATTACCCCTCTGGGTACGTTTTGCTACAAGGTCGTGCCTTTTGGTTTGAAGAATGCAGGGACAACCTATCTGTGGACGACATGATCGTTAAGTATGAAGTATTTAGCGATCATAAGAGTCTGAAGTATCTGTTTGATCAGAAAGAGTTGAATATAAATCATAGAAGGTGGATTAAACTTCTTAAGGACTGTGATTTTGATTTGAATTAGCATTCTGGTAAAGAAAATGTAGTGGCCGATGCTTTGAGTATGAAGTCCTTGCACATGTCGATGCTTATGGTGAGGGAATTGGAAATGATCGAACAATTCAGGGATATGAGTTTAGTATGTGACGAAACTCCCAACAGTATGAAATTGGGAATGTTAAAATTGACAAGTAGAATTATAGAAGAAATCTGAGAGGGTCAGAAATCTGATTGTAAGATGGTTGATTTGTTGACTTTAAGTTACCCAAGGTAACGGAGGTGAATTCCGAATTGATGAGAGTAATATATTGAGATTCAGAGATAGAGTATGTATTCCAGATATTCCAGAGATGAAAAAGAGTATTCTTGAGGAAGGGAATTGAAGTGGACTGAGAATCCATCCCGGTGCTACAAAGATGTATAAGGATTTACGAAAGTTGTTTTGATGGTCGGGTATGACGAAATACATTGTTGAATTTGTATATGCTTGCTTGACTTGTCAGAAGTCAAAGATTGAGCATCAGAAGCCTTTGGGTATGATGCAACCATTAAGTATTCTTGAATGGAAGTGGGATAATATTTCCATAGATTTCGTATCGGGATTGTCGAGGACGGTGAAAGGGAACGATTCAATTTGGGTTTTTGTGGATAGATTAACTAAGTCGGCTCACATTTTACCGATGAAGATTAATCATTCTATGCAGAAATTGGCTGAACTGTACATTGAGGAAATTGTAAGACTACATGGGATATCGTAGAGCATAGTGTCAGATAGAGATCTGAAGTTAACATCAAGATTCCTGGAAAAGTTTGCCAGATGCTTTGGGTACTAAATTAAGGATGAGCTTTACATATCATCTGCAAACAAATGGTAATACAGAGAGGAATATCCAATCCTTGGAATATTTGTTGAGGGCATGTGTATTGGACCATGGAGGCTCGTGGGATAGTCATTTTCCATTGTTTGAGCTTACCTACAACAACAGTTTTCACGCTAGTATTGGAATAAAACTGTATGAAGCGTTGTATGGCCGGAGGTGTAGAACTCCATTGTGTTGGTATGAATCAAGAGAGTGTTGTACTCGGACCTGAGATTGTGCAAGAGACAGCTGCAAAGGTCAAAGTGATACAAGAAAGGATGAGAGCTTCACAGAGTCGGTGAAAGAGTTATCACGATAAGAGAAGGAAAATGCAAGAATTTCAAGAAGGAGATCATGTGTTTTTGAGAGTTACTCCAATAACAGGTGTCCGAAGAGATTTGAAGTCGAGGAAGCTCACTCCATGTTTTGTGGGACCATATCAGATTTCATAGAGGATCGGGAATGTGGCTTACCGCATTGGACTACCACCGTTGCTTGCGAATCTACATGATGTGTTTCACATGACACGGCTGAGAAAGTATATATTGGACTCTTCGCATGTCATTCAGATGGATGATGTACAGGTAAGAGACAACCTAATTGTTAAAGTATTGCCGCTAAGAATAGATGGGCGAGATATGAAGCAATTGCAAGGCAAGGAGATTGCTTGAGTGAAAGTATTATGGGGTGGACTAGCTCGTGAAAGTTGGACTTGGGAGCGAGAATATCAAATGAAGGAGTCGTATCTGACTCTATTTGATTCATGTAAATTTTTTAGGAAAAAAATATTCTAAGTGGGGGAGAGTTGTTACACCCTATTTCTTAAATAATTATTTATTTAATTGATTAAATCGATTATTGTTTTTATTTAAATTTTTGTGAGAACTATTGAATTCGGTGACGTGTCGGAGGAATTTATTTGATGAAATATTGGTCTTGGTGAACTAATCGATTTTTATTTGGATAAAACAAATTTAGTATAATTAAATCGATTAAAGAAAATAAGAATATTAAGAATTATGAAGCTAGAGGGCATGATGGTAATTAAGAGACGTAGTAAGGGTAATATCGAAAATTCATAATTAGGGACATAAGGGTTTCATAGGGAGTTACAGGAGAAGAGTGCATCCGGTAATTTTTATGGAGAAGAGGAACCGAGAGAAAAACCAAGAATGTGAATTTGAGGAAGAAACACAAGAATTGAAAGAATAGGAAGAGGATTCAATCGGAAAGCGAAAACCATAAGGTAAGGGGTGTTTAATCATAGTTATTATGTTTGATTAGGAACTGATTTAATGGTAATTGTTGGAATTGGAATTGATGAAATATGCATAGAGGGTTTGAAGAGAAAACTGATTGTTATACCAAACTGTAATCGGTAGTGGTAACTGTGAATATTTTTGAAAGAATTGTGAGTAACCGGAACCAGGAACTTGTGAAATTGAGAAAAAAATAGAGAACTGTGGCTATTGCCATAACAAGGTGGCTTGCACCATAATCCCCCTGGATTAGAGGTGGCTTGTGCCACTTGGGAAAGAATACTTGTGGCTTGCACCAACTGGGGTTAAATATATATGGCTTGCGCCACTAACACATAAAGAGAGGTGGCTTTCCCCATCTGGTGATAAAAAAGGGTGGCTTGCGCCACCCAGTGGGTCTTGGGGGTGGCCAATGTCACTTCCTTGTGACCTACACCACCCGGTGAATTACAATTGTCTGGTTTTCTTTTGTTTCATGCATAGTAAGCTTCTGCAACTTTTTGTTTTGTTTGTTTGAGTATGTAAAATTTTACCTCTAAAAATTTGGATTTTTATATAAAAAAATTAGAAGCTAACTATGAATGATAGAAAACAGTACATTTTTATAAGCCAGTCAATGAGACTTAAGAGTAGTATTAGTGGATAGTTTGGTAAGTGATTTTTCTGTCAACTGAATGATATGTGTTCCACTATTTGGGAATTGTGTATTTGTGATACTAATGTTGGTTTAATTGTGTGATGCTATATGATTAGTGAAGTGTGTGTTGCATAATTGTGTATTAGTATGCGAAGGTTAATTGAAGTATATGAATGAATGATGATGCGTCTTGACTAGTCTTGGTCGTGTTTATTTTTTGTACGCATCATGCATTCATAGAATTGTTTAGGACAAATGGTCCAGTGATGTTTTTGCAGGATGAAGATCCAATGATAAATTTTAGGACGGTAATGTCCAATGACGACATTAATCTTATTGTGCGGGTTAAGTGCGAAAAGTGAAGTGCTCTGGTTCCAAGCGGGAACCGATCCTATTGGAGTTAACGATAACTAGGTCCTCAGTGATGTTTCGGTACCACATACATTGAGTATATTGAGTTGCATAGCATTATGTTTGACATTTTTATGATTACGAGTTGAATGACATATGATGATTATGATGAGTTATATGATGAATATGTGAATGTTACTGATTTTGTTAGATGAGTTTACTTTTGTTGGATTCCTACGTCTTTTATAATGATTATGATTACTCACCCTTTCTGTTTGGAATTGTTGTCTCTTTCGTGGGTAACTTGTATGTAATCTGGAATAGTGCATGAAGATTTGGAGTTGCTTCAAAGTGTGTCGTTTTACTTTGTAGAAGTAAAGGGAGTCTTGCTCTGATACGTAACACCGGGATTGGGAAATTTCCTGCTTTAGAATTGTTCACGTTTTGTTGTTTTGAAGATTATGAGATGTTTTGATGATTTTTCTTTTATTTGGAGTTTTGAGTTATAAACCTTGAGATGTTTTTGAATTATGTAATTTTTTGAGAAATACCTTAGGGTCTTAATTTAATTATTAAAGAAGTTTAGACATTGAAACTTGTGTTACAGAGCAGGATCTTTTGATAAAGAGTTATTATGAGTATGTGACATCCGTAATATGTTGATGAAGAGTTTATTTATCTTCAATCTATAAATTATGCTTTTACCTGGGGTTTAGACGGGTGTTACACAAGCTAGCCTCGAATTGGGAAGGCCCATATCGAGTCCGAGACAAGACGGACAACAGAGCGTACTATCTTGAAAATTTACAAGGTGAAGAAACTTGCTCGACAATGGAACGCCGAGAAACTCAAGCATTACTATAACTAAACAACCCGCGCGATAGTATCCTGAACAACGGTAGCGACACGAAAATACGAGCATTAAAGGTACGACCATGGCTCTCTATCTCGATCGAACTGACGGCCCCATTCTGGCACTACAGACTTGGCCTTTCCCTAGTAGCGGAAACTTCAAATGAACTCCACTGTTGCAGTTCCACGCCGACAGGACACCTAGCGCGCGATGGGAAAGTCTAAGCCGCTGGACAACGACCCCGACCACAATCCTCATCCCACCTCCCCGCGGACGTAAAACCCATAACATCATCGGTTCTCCAAACCGACGAGTCTAACTAGTCGAGCAATACAAGTTCACCACACCGGTCCCCCAAATAAACGAGCCCGATAAGTCGGGCAATAAAAGTTAAAAAATAAATGTAAAAATAATAAATGGTAAAACTCATTTTCATTTCAAAAAGTCGACCAAAAATGGTCGGCACAAGGTTACAGAAAGGGGGACTACACCCAAGTACAAACAAAACGAAATGGCACGCAGACCAATAAAACAACAACGGCGCATAGGCCAATAAAACAACAACGGCACACAGGCCGACAAAATGAAAATTGCAGGCATGCCAGACCTATTCATTTTCCTCTTCATCCTCGGCTGAATCATCGACCGGGCATACAATCTTCCCATCAACCACATCGTAGTTGAAAGTTATCCACTTGGTCACAAGGTCCATCCTAGGGTTGAAAACCTTGAGTTGTTTGACAACATTTTCAAATTCCATCTTGAGGATTTCCATGTAGTCGCTCTGAAGCATTCGGATCCGGGCGATCAGGTCGGCCCGAGTCTCCAAGGCCTTATCCTCATCACCCTTCTTATCTGTATGTGAGACCAGCCTCTCTAACTCCGCCACCCTCAAGAGTAGGTGTTGGTTTTCCTCGACAACATCACTAAACTCAACCTCTTTGTCCTTGATCTTTTTGTTCTCGTCCAACAGGGCATCCCGCTCGAGCCTGACCTCCCTCAGTTTGATCATCAACCCCTCATGGAGCTGATACTTCTCTTTGTAGTTGAAGAAGTCATGTGAGAGTTGCACCTTCTTAATCTTTGCTGATTTCAACACCTCTTTTATGATCTCATGCTCAGACCGTAGGCAGGTGTTGTTGGACAAGACCAAGGCCATCTCCATAACCCTGATCATAACAATGATGTCTTGGGACAAATTTGCCTATCTGGTCGACTTGTCCAGATCAAGGATTACCTTGACTTCAGCATTTGACACCTCGACGGAACCTTCAGCGCTGAAAATATCCCTTTGAAGATGGAAGGAGGGCATGAGATAAGTTCCCTGGTGCTCTGACAGGTCCTCGTCCACAGCAGCATCGGCCGACGAACCCTCTCCACATTGGCATTTTGTAGGAGGAGTCCCTCGCTCAAAGGGCGGGATGACAGGCGTAACCAAAATAGGAGAAGGATGGGAGGTGTAGGGGTCCCTGAACCACAATCCACATCTTCAACAGCAACTTGGCGGACGCGTGTCTCTCCCAGGATTTTCATCCTAGTACAAACGCGAAAGTGGCACGGAAAAGGTAGAGTTGCCAACCAGGCATTTTTATCTCGGGTGAATGGGAAAGGTAATGATGCACGAACCTAAGAGAAGAGGAAAGGACAAGGTCCTTTAAACCAACTATCTGGGTTCGGGAGTCGGTTACGACCTGGGAAGGTATTAGCACCCCAGATCGTCTGTCGTACCCGACGGGATCCATGCTTGTTAGTCTGTTTCAAAGGGTAAAAGAATAAAGCTGCAGAACAAAAACCGCTAACTGGAACTGAAATGAGAAAGGGAAATGAAAAAGAGAATGGAAAGAAAGGGGAAAATGTAGGGAAAATAAAGAATATGCTCGAACGGGCCATACCTTGCTGCCTACGTACCTCATCGGGAAAATAAGGATCAGAGTCGATGTAGTTCGCCTAACTAAGGTGGGAACTTGTTTTCATTTTTTAAGCGTTGAAATGCTTATGTCTATGCTCAGGTGTTGTAGGCTCTCCTTGAGCAAGTGTGTTTACCATCTTGCAAATGAGACAAGTCGTCGCAAGTTCGCGTTGAGAGTGAATGAGATAAGAAGAGAGTTCCCGCAGGAAAAGACGTGTGTTATTTGTGAACTGTCTTTTAGAGAAGCTTTTATTTGTTTGTCACAAGAAAGTGAATTCAAGCTCATTTCCATGGAATGTGTACTTACTACTACATTCCATGATGGAATAATAGAACAAGCACACCCAAGTAAGGAGAATATATCCAAGACTTGGTTTCAAGGATTAGGGCCTAAGCTCACTAACTTGTTGATGTCAAGTGCCTAGGGTTCAAATTTCATCCATAGAAACATTTTGGAAGAGGATCAAGGGGATAGATGATTGAAAATCGGGGAATTGGGAAAGGTCAACCAGACTGGGCAGAAGGTCGGCTCTTGACTTTCTTGAGATCAAAATCTTGAAATTGAGCTCACAAGAGTCATATGGACACAATTGGGTCAAGAAATGGTGGAAATATCAAGGAAAAAACAATTTTGCTCATGCTTGTATCGATACATACATGCTTTGAATCGATACAAGATTTTCAAATAACAAAGAGGAATGAGCAGTTATGCATCGATGCATACGATGCTTGTATCGATACCTAAGGCATGGACGCATCGATGCATGCGTGTTATGTGTTGATACATAGATGATTTATTTGGCTGGAAAGCAACATTACTTCAGTATGCATCGATCCATACCGCCTTGTGTCGATACATGCATGGTGTAAAACTAGCATGCATCGATGCATGCGTGCTATGTATCGATGCAAGGGCCTATGTTTATGCTAAATTGTTGTTGTATGATACATAGAAAGGGGCAATGATGGTTCTATCTTGGGTCTGAGTTCAGGGGAGATTTATGCACATACTAGAGCTCATTTAGCTTCACATTTGCTTCAATTTAAACTTCAACCATTGCTGCTACATCATTATGGTCCTCACCACAATGATCATGAGCTGATGTACACTAGATCCATTGGTCTCAAGCAGCATTTAGCCTTTGATTTTGTTGCATCAGCAGGCTATCATTAAGTGTATGCAGGACCACTTTAATTGTTGTGCATCTCACAATCAAGTGAGCAAACTCAAGTTGCAATCCTTGGGCAACTAAGTTGGTGTTTCACTTCACTAATCTTCAGAATAAGCTTCATATTCCATGCAGCATTGGATTGATTTCAACTGAAGAAGGTTCTAAAAATCCAGCTGGCCTAATTGTCATAACTAACTTCACTAATTTAACTCACTTCACTCAATTAACCAAGGCTAATTAACCTTGGTTCTAACTGTTAACTAGAGGTTCAATGCTCTATAAAAGGATGAGTAGTGATAGAGTTTGGGGGTCAGCTTCATTTTTACTCAAATCACACTAAAATCCTCCAAATTTGGATATGCATTTTGAAGTATTAAGCTTCTACAACCATAGCTTTGGTCTTCTTCTTCCTTGTGCTTCTTCAAGCATCATTCATAATGCATTTTCATGGAGATTTGAAGCTGGAAATTTGAAGTTGCATCATCACAACACCTTTTCATTTTGGATTGAACAAGCTGAATCATCATCCAACAAGCCTCATTGAGCATCAATTCATCACCAACATCATGATTTGCAACATATCCATGGAGTTTATAGCTTGAATCATCAAGAATTCACTTTTGAATTTTTCTGCATCTTCACCAATTCTTAAATATTCTTCCTCAATAGAGTGTTTATTTCACTCTAGCCACATCCAAGACCAATCAAGGAAGCCATAGGAACCTCCTATCTGGATTTCTACAACTTTGAACACCATTGAATTTCAGGTTTGTCGCATAAACCTTTTTGCTTGATTTTAATGCTTTTTGGTTGATTTGTGTTGTTTTGAGCTTGATAGAAGCAATGTGACCTATGTTTAGTTGATAGGCTTCCTAGAAGCTTAGATTCAATTTATAGGTTGGAACTATTTGGCATTGATTTGTGTAATAATGAACCTTAGGAGTAAAGTAAGCCTAGATATGTGCAAGGGGACGAGTTCAACCATGGTCTCATTTTTTATTTTTGTGAAAATCTTTGTCATACCCTAACCGGAGCTCACATGAGAAGATGACCGGAGCTTTGCTCCGGTGATCGGAATAGTAGTCTTAGCATTAAGGGGATAACATAACACAACCATTAGATTACTTTGATCCAACGCACCGGAATTTGCCACAACATTAATGAGTCACATGCCATGTGTCGCTCCCCGGATTTCCATCCTGGTACAAACGCGAAAGTGGCGCGGAAAAGAATAGAGTCGCCAGCCAGGCATTTTTATCCCGAAGGAACGGGAATGGTAATACTGCACAAACCAGAAGAAAGAAAAGGAAGGACACGGGTCCTGCGAACCAAATAAGCTGAGTTCGGGAGTCGGTTACGACATGGGAAGGTATTAGCACCCCAGATCGTCCTCCGTACACGACGGGGTCCACGCTTGCAAAGAAAATGCTTCAAAGGGTGAAGAAATGAAAACTGCTGCGAAGAAAAAGGCAATGAACTGGATACAAAGAAAACAAAAGGAAACTGGCAAAGAAATGAAAAGGAAAAATGTAGGGAAAATAAAGATTGTGCTCGAACGGGCCCTACCCCGCTGCCTACGTACCTCATCGGGAAAATGAGGATCAGAGACACCGTAGTTCCCCGAACTAGGGGTGGAAAGGATTGCTTGTGTATTAAGGCTTGAACTGCCTATTTCAATGCTCAGGTGTTGCAGGCTCGGATGACGAGTGCGTAACCGTCTTGCAAAGTGACAAGTAGGAGTGTTCGCGTTCGGAGCAAAGGAGATGAGAAAAGAATTCCCGAAGGAAAGACGCTTATTATTTGTTTGTGTTTTTTATGAAGCTTTTTATGAGTGTGTTACAAGGAAGTGAACTCAAGCTCTTTTCAATGGAATGTGCACTTGTCACTACATTCCAAGATGAAATAATAGAACAAGCACACTCAAGTAAGGAGAAGATACCCAAAACTTGAACCCAGAGATTAGGGATTAAGCTCACTAACTCATTAACTTATTAAGTGTTTTTGGTATTTACAGTGAAGAAGTGTGTTTTATGATTTTCTTGATGAAGATGATATCCTGATCAAACTTGTGCATCACAAGACAAGCTTGTACTATCCCAAGATGGGAAGACTACAAGTATCTCATGGGATAAGGCTATTGCACAAGGTATCACTTCAAACTTTATTAGGTGTCTTCTTTAAGGTTTTGAGATGAGAAGAGAAAAGAAACCAAAAGGATCACAAAGGCAAAAGTCTAATGGGGGACTAATGAATCCTAAATGTTTTCATGCATGGAAATCCTAGGTTAGAGAGGTTTGGATTCTATCCTAATGAAGAAGAAGGAAAGAAAAGAAGAAGTAGAAGAAGAAGAAGAGGAGGAGGAGAGGTAAGGCCTAATCCCAACAGTCACAAGGTTAGAACAAATAAGAATAAGAAGAGAAGAGATGATATTTGGAGATGTGGGAATCACATCCACACCTCTCACTTACCTAAGCCCCTGAAAAGATTAGTGACATAAGCATAAAGGCAATATAAAATGATCACAATGCCATACCAACATCATACAAACAGAAGTGAAGTCATACACATAAATGCTCAATACAAATACAAGTCACAAGAATGAGAAAAGAAGCACACCAATCAACATGAGGCAAAATGAATTGCATAGCAAAGCATAGCAAACTTAAGTGTAAAGAAAAATAAAACAAAATACAAACTCAAGACACAAGACCAGAACCCTAATCAAGTTAGAAAAGTGTCTAAAGAGGATGAGAGATGAAGAGAAGGGAAGCATATGGTCAAGCAATCACATTATGGGAATAAAGAAGAAAAAGAAAAGACGTGGATGTACATAAGAATGGAAGAACTTCAAAGGCAAACAAATTACAAGATTTACAAAACACAAACCCTAACCCAAGATCAGATAGGTATCAATGCCCTAAAGAGACCCTAAACAAGATGAAGAAGTTGGCACAAGTGTCCTTCTAAGCTAAAGAGAGGACTTATGATCAGAAAGAAGCAAAATGGGACAAGTTAAGAACAAAAATTCAAATCAAATCAAGTATGCACCCTAAATTTCCACAACCTTGGACAAGAGATCTTCAATCATGATATAACAACATGCCAAAAGGAAAGGAAGAACTTCAGAAGTCAAGCAAGTCAAATGAGGGGTCAAGCATCCACTAGGGTTAAGAAACTTCACTCACAAGTCAAAGACCAAAACCAATTGGACAAGCTTCTAAAAATTAGAACAAAAATCACCAAAAAACTACATCCTATCATGAGTCCAAAGCAAAAAGAACCAACCAAAAATTCAAAATGAGGATCAATGTAAAAAATGGACAAGTCAGCAAAGTTCAAAATGGAATAAAATGAATTAATTAAAAGGGAAAATTAATTTACACGTGTCAAAATAAAATAAATGAAAAATAAAAATGTCAAAAATTAAAGAAAACTAAATAACATACCTGAAATTTTTTAGAATTTTTAATAACCTAAAACTATTTTAAAAAATTAAAAACCAAACTGAAATTAAAATGAAATAAAAAAAGAAATAAAATAAATGGAAATAGGCAGGGGGTGCAAATAGAAAGGATTTTAGTTGAATTCAGTTGGGCTCAAGTCACAGGGGGGTGGGGATAGTCATCCAGGCCCACTGGGTCCTGCGCAGGTTCATGACATTTGGGGTGAACATTCAATAAAATCAGCAAAAAAAACAAGAGCCATGGGATCAAATGGACGCATCAGAATGGTCCACTCATTAAATCCAGTCAGCAAGTTCATTGGTTGGCAGTGAGGGAGCGTATTAACTATTGTGATGTGAGACACATGAGGCATTAAAACAGAAACACAAAACACGTGAAGAGGACATGATCTCATTTATGTGCTGGCACGATGGTGGACGTTGAGATGATACAATCCAAGGGCTCAAGAGTCATCTTCCGCCCTGAAACCCTAAATGAAGCAAACCCAGAATCTGGTGACCGGAGCTAGGGCTCTGACACCGGAAAATGCAGATCATGAACAAACTTTAACAAAAATAAAAGAAACTCTCCAGATTGGATAAACAAAGTATGCTGAGTCCAAAAATAGCAACCAAAATCACAAATGATCAAAGAATACTCCAGATCGAAGAACAACAGGTTTCACCATGAAACTTTAAATCAACAATACATCCTCAATAATGCACCATTTTCAAATCTAAAACGTGCAGTGTAATCAGCATGACACAAGGATTAAGAGGCACATATAAAATTGCATTTCCAGATCCAAAAGTATCAGAGCATACCTGAGGTGAAGACACTTTAAAACCACCAAGAAAATGCTACAAATGCTGTAGATCTAACCCTTTTGAACTGCTCTTGCAAAATAAATGCAAGAGGAAGCTTGATAGAACTTGAATCTGAAGCTTCAAAGCAACCTGCCATTGAATGGAACCTTTCTATTCTTGCACTTTCAGCTCAAATGAATGATGGAATAATGATCCTTATGCCTCAAGGATGAAGAATATGTGATTGGTTTGTGAAGAGAGTGGGAGAATGAAGAGATTCGAAAGAAATTGCTCTTAGTGAAAAAACTTGAGATTAGAGAAATATGATGGATCTGAAGCCAACTAAAACCCTAATTTTCTTATAAATGATCTCAAGAAACAATACTGAAAGAATGAAGGCATTGGCACGTGAGATGGGAGTGTGGGAGTGAATTTGCAAAATTTGCAAGTTTGGTGTGAAGTCATGAAACACTCGTGCATTTCTCTCTCTATTTGCCCATGTGCTCTCAAGATCTCACCCTTGATTCAAAACATCAATCCATCTGGCCCTTAGATGTAAGCATCACACATTTCTCATGATCAAGCAAATTTTACACTTATGAAATATCCCTCACATCATGCACGAATTTGGTATTATTCTTGGACCAAAATGGATCATTTTCATTGCTTTGTAACATTGTGACCTCATTTGGTTCATACCAACACTCAAAAATAAGTTTCATGACTTTTTGCCTTTGTGGACAATTGAAATTTCATGTCATGCCCTAGTTTTCATGCAATTTTTGAGGGCCTTAACTCTTAAACCATAAAGGCTATGAAAAAGTACTTGTACTTTTTGAAAATTGGAGGCTTTAATCTTTAACTTTCATGTTTGGCTTTGGTCCATTTGAAGATTTTTTCACCAAGTTATGCTTACTTGAAAATTAGGGCAAAAACTTACTAAAAATGTCATTTTCCATGACCAACCTTATGCCAATTTTGCAAAACACCTCAAAACCTCATGATTCTTGATTTTTGATCTTGCCAAATATCTTTTAATGTTATAAGAACATCCCTTGGCTAGAAAAATGGGGTTGGACCCCTTTAAATCTCACAGTTGACTTTTATAAGGCACAATTGACCAATTACTTCATTTGCAAGCAACTGAAGAAATACTTGACTTCAACAAAGAATTTTCTCACCAAATTTCATCCCTAGGATCCTCTTAACATATAAGAGACTTTGCCCAAATGAAATGGCCAAAGTCTTAAGGTTTTCATGCTTGAAACTCAAACCCTAATTTGGGATCATTGTGTAGGAGCTTTGCCCTAGCCTGAATTCCCTGATGATCTTCCAACCTTATGAGCTTTTGTGAATGATTTTGAACTTGTGAAAGCAATATAGACCCCTCATAGGACTTGAACAAATCCATTGGGCCCCCCTGTCATAGCTTGTGATGCTTCAAAAACCTCCATAGATGATCATATGCCTAATGCTAGGTCATGAGGATGTTATGCCTCATCTTTCCATGCTAGGATGCCAAGAATATGATATGTTTATGATGAATATGATGTGATATAATGCTTAAAAAGAAGAGGGTAAATTTGGGGTGTTACAGCTGCCCCTAGTTAAACAACTGTTAATCTGAAAAGGACGGTAGCACGGGCTATCGACCGTTCAAGATAAATTGTGGTTGAATACCAAGAAGACCTGAAATTTGCACTCTACAAAAACTAGGAAATAAACCCAACCAAATGACGCTTTGGTAGCTGAAGTGGAGAGAAAGCAAACGAGCTCCTTCTAAGCTGAAACTGTTATTTAGAATCAGAATACTTTGACAGACGAGTCTTCTTCGAACAATCCTGTTATGCCAGGAACTGGACATACAAGTCCTCACCTACTTTGCAAAACATATGACTTGAGACAGACGAATCTCCTTCGGATAAACCTGTTATGCCAGGACCGGTGATGCACAAAAGTCTGTGGGATAGACATGCATAATCAAGGTAGACGAACCCTTTTCATATATTATCTGTGGATATATGATCTAAGACAAACGAGCCTTCTTTGAGCGAATCTGTTATGCCAGGTGCAACATTAATAATTGGTGCTTGAGACAGACGAGCCTCCTTCGGATATACCTGTTGTGCCAGGCCCGATAACTATTTTGACATTTATTCCCACAGTCAGGATTTCAAACCTCTTCAATACAGACGAGTATTGGATTATCATCCAGAGAACACAGACGAGTGCCATAAGCCAATGTTACAAACGAATATCAGACGATGATCTGAGAAACACAAACGAGCGCTTCAGGCGATGATACAAACGAATATCAGCCATTGATATAGACGAATACCAGAAACCCAACACATACGAGCATTTGGAGTAGCAATACAGACTAGTACCAAGGTAATTATCAAATCAACACATGTGGATATAAGCTAACACAGACGAGTGTGAGGGGTGATACAAACGAGTATCCAAACAATGCAGGCGAGCTTCAAATAGATAACAAACACAGACGAGTGTTAGGGGATGCATATGAGTAACCCTAAAGATTACATACCAGACACAGACGAGTGTTGGAAAGTGCAGACGAGCAACGGAAATTATCGAACACATACGAGTGTTGGGGAGTGCAGACGAGCAACAACAAATATGAGACATCAAACACAGACGAGTGTTGGGAAGTGCAGATGAGCAACAACAAACATCAAACCATGGGCAACTGATGGGGAAAGCAAACGAGCAATACCAAAATGATAACACAGACGAGTGTTGAGAAATGCAGACGAGGGCAATAAAATGTGAACACAGACGAGTGCAGGGGAACGATGATCTTCCAACGCGGCTGGGGAAATGCTCCCTCAAATATCCTTTGTTAGTGAAAAGAGTTCTGACAAATAAACTTTGTGGGGAATGGGCCTCCCATTGCTTTCTGGGCATACTCCACTGGGGAGAATAAACTGCTTGGGGATCCCACCTGCCATGACTTAGTTGGGGAAAATTCTGCTTGGGAGAATGTGACGCCATCCTGCAACCTGCAACAACAGAAAACACATATGTGCCCCGGGGACTTGCATGGTATGATCTGCTCATCCATCGTCACACGACACTCAAAGAGGATTTCAAATGTTTCCCTGCAATTTCATTTTCTTTCAAATTATCACCATGTTTTAAATGCAATGCTATTTTTGCCAGAAATTCAGGACATTTTGCAAACAAAAATAAACACAACACAACTTTTTGACTGAATATTTTTTTATTGAAAGGCCTCTGAATAGGCAAAGTTTTTACATCAGGAAGCAACCACCTGGAAAGAGGTAGCTACCATAAAATTGAGAAAATAAACTATCCTAATGGCAATGGGCACGACATCCCAATGAGTTCCCTTTCTGCTATGACCAGCATGTCTTCAAAACTCTCCATTCTTGCCTTTGCTTTCTGAGAAGATGGGGGGATTGATTCCTATCCTTCTGATATTGTCAAGCTGTACGAAACGATGATTTGGTTCAGATTACTCAGATCGCAGTTGTTCGCTTATTCCCTTGTTTTGCATGGATCTCCCTTTCGGGTTTTCAATCCACCGGGATACCCGTTTTTGCCTGAGCTGTCTGATGTGGCTTTTCATCTCAGCGGGTGTACATTTTTTATTTATTTTCCCTATCTTTTTCCCGAGCTTTTTATTTTGTTTTGTGCTCGCCGGGATGCCCTTTTCTTGTCTGGACTTTAATTCTGTTTTTATGTCCAACGGGTCTATTTATGCGAAGTATTTTTTAACTGCGTCCGAGTTAACAGGGGATTGGAAATCTTCTCCATCCATAGTGGTGAGCATCAGTGCTCCTCCTGAGAAAACTTTCTTCACTATGAATGGTCCTTCGTAGTTTGGGGCCCACTTGCCCCTATGATCTGAACCTTGAGGAACAATACTCTTGAGCACAAGCTCTCCTACTTGATACTCCCGAGTACGTACTCGCCGGTCGAATGCTCGCTTCATTCTCCTCTGATAAAGCTGACCATGACAGATAGCCGTTAATCTCTTTTCCTCAATTAGACATAGCTGATTGTATCGAGCATGCACCCATTTAGTCTCATCAAGCTTCACATCCATCATCACACGCAATGAAGGAATCTCTACTTCAACAGGAAAGACTGCCTCCATACCATATACCAATGAGAAGGGAGTTGCCCCAGTTGACGTCCTGACTGACGTTCGGTACCCATGCAGCACAAATGGTAACATCTCGTGCCAATCTTTGTAAGTGACAACCATTTTTTGCACAATCTTCTTAATATTCTTATTTGCCGCTTCTACCGCACCATTCATCTTTGGTCGGTAAGGAGAAGAATTGTGATGTTGGATCTTGAAGTCCCGACACAACTCTGCCATCATCTTGTTGTTCAAGTTAGAACCATTGTCAGTAATGATTCTTTCGGGCACTTCGTATCTGCAAATGATGTCTCTTTTCAGAAATCTGGCTACCACTTGACGAGTGACATTGGCATAAGATGCTGCTTCAACCCACTTAGTGAAGTAATCGATCGCGACCAAGATGAAGCGATGACCATTTGAAGCAGTGGGCTCTATTTTTCCGATCATGTCAATGCCCCACATAGAAATGGGCCAAGGAGATGACATGACGTTGAGCGGGCTAGGAGGAATATGCACCTTGTCTGCATAAATCTGGCACTTGTGGCACTTACGGGCGTATGAACAACAGTCTGCATCCATTGTCATCAAATAATACCCCGATCTTAACAATTTCTTAGCCATAGCATGCCCTCCTGCATGAGTACCGAAGGATCCCTCATGGACTTCCTGCATCAACAAGCTTGCTTCGTGTCTATCCACGCATCTGAGCAAGACCATGTCAAAGTTCCTCTTATACAAAACCCCATCTGTATTCAAGAAGAAACTAGCAGCAAGTCGCCTTAAGGTCTTCTTGTCGTTGGATGATGCCCCAGCTGGGTATTCTTGCTTTTCCAGGAAGAGCTTGATATCAAAATACCAAGGTTTCTCATCAGACACTACGTCTACAGAGAAAGCATGAGCTGGTGCGTCAAGCCTGGAAATCTCAATTCTGGGCACATAATTCCAACACAAGACTTTGATAGACGAAGAAAGAGTAGCCAATGCGTCGGCAAATTGATTCTCATCACGTGGTATGTACTGAAGCTTAACTGTACTGAAGAACGTCAAAAATTTTCTGGCATAATCCCTGTAAGGAATTAGATGTTCTTGATGCGTATCCCACTTGCCGGTAACCTGGTTAATGACGAGGGCTGAATCTCCGAATATATCGAGGTTCTTAATCCAAAGATTAATAGCCTCCTCTATTCCCATTATGCATGCCTCGTATTCCGCTTCATTGTTTGTGCAGCCAAAAGTAATTCTGGCAGCGAAGGGAAAGTGAATACCTTCAGGAGTAATAAGAACAGCACCAACTCCACGTCCATTAATGTTGACTGCCCCATCAACTTCCATTTGGATTCAGGGTCTGGCCCCTCCTCTGGAAGTGGTTCCTCACAATCGTTTGCTTTAAGGTACATGATGTCCTCATCAGGGAAATCAAACTTCATTGGCTGATAATCATCTTCAAGAGGTTGATGTGCAAGGTAATCTGACAATACACTTCCTTTGATGGCTTTCTGAGAAGTATAATGTATGTCGTACTCTGTTAAGATCATTTTCCCCCTAGCAACCCTTCCGGTTAACGCTGGTTTCTCAAAGATGTACTTGACAGGATCCATTTTGGAAATTAGCAGTGTGGTATGAGTCAACATGTACTGTCTCAGTCGGCGAGCAGCCCATACCAAAGCGTAGCAAGTTTTCTCGAGCAGTGAGTATCGGGATTCACAGTCGGTAAACTTTTTGCTAAGGTAATAAATAGCGTACTCTTTTCGACTAGACTCATCATGTTGGCCTAGAACACACCCCATTGACCCTTCTAGCACAGTCAAGTACATGATAAGCGGCCGTCCTGGAACTGGAGGCATTAGAAACGGAGGTGTCTGCAAATATTCTTTTATTTTATCAAAGGCTCTTTGGCAGTCCTCATTCCACCTAACCATTTGCTCTTTTCTTAGCAATTTGAATATTGGTTTGCACGTGGCAGTTAGATGAGATATGAATCATGAAATGTAATTCAACCTCCCTAAAAACCCACGCACTTCTTTTTCTGTTTTCGGTGCAGGCATATCTTGAATTTCTTTTACTTTTGTAGGATCCACCTCGATTCCCTTCTGACTAACAATGAAACCCAGCAGTTTCCCGGAACACACTCTGAAAGTGAACTTGTTTGGATTCAACCTCAGCTTATACTTTATCAGTCTATCAAACAGCTTCTTGAGATTGACCAGATGCTTTTCTTCGTCTCGGGACTTAGCAATCATATCGTCCACATAACACTATATCTCCTTGTGTATCATGTCGTGGAACAATGTGACCATAGCCCGCTGATATGTTGCCCCGGCGTTCTTCAGACCAAAGGGCATCCCCTTGTATCAGAATGTACCCCGCGGGGTAATGAACGTTGTTTTCTCCATGTCTTCCGGCGCCATCTTAATCTGATTATACCCGGAGAAGCCGTCCATGAAGGAAAATACCGAGAATTGAGCAGTGTTGTCTACCAGCACATCAATGTGAGGTAATGGAAAGTCATATTTTGGGCTCGCTCTATTTAAATCCCGGTAATCAACGCACATCCAGACCTTGCCGTCCTTCTTTGGTACAAGTACAACGTTAGCTACCCAAGGTGGGTAACTAGTTACGGCAAGGAATCCGGCATCCCATTGTTTCTGAACTTCCTCCTTGATCTTCATCACCATGTCAGGACGAGTTCTTCTCAACTCCTGTTTCACCGGAGGACAATCTTCTCTCAATGGTAACTTGTGCACAACGATGTTGGTATCCAACCCTGGGATATCTTGATACGACCAGACAAAGATATCCACATACTCACGCAACATACCAATCAACTCTTTCTTTACTTCGGCCTGCATACTGGCCCCAATCTTGATCTCTTTCTTCACATCTTCAGTGCCGATATTGATGATCTCAATTTCTTCCTGATGAGGTTGAATAACTCGTTCCTCTTGTTTCAACAATCTGACTAATTCTTCAGGGAGTTCACAGTTTTCCTCAACCCCTTCATCAGCTTGGTAGTTAGGATGATCGAAGTCATGCATGGTCATAGCAGGAACGTTATCAATAGAATTCAGATGATCAACACTGCACAGATGATGTGCTTATTTCATAATCTGTTTATGTTTTGAAAGAGACGCAACCACAAAATCAAAAAGGAAAAACACATTGCCATTTTATATATTTTTGTGAAAATTTTAAAACGAAATAAAGAGAACACAATTTGTCTAAAAATGTCCTTTATTTCATGGTAAAATAAGTGCATAACAAACATGGTGGCCCATACAATGGATCCTTGTACTTTGGGCAGAGTGCAGGATTTGACAATGCAACATGACAAGAAAAGGAAACAGATAAATTACTCTGATTGCCAGGTAACTTGGACGATGTCTTCAGCAGACCAGTTCTTCAGCTCCTCTCCGGGCGCACACGGATGAATCCAGTTGTCCCAGTCACCATCACTATCTCCCTCTTCATTTGTCACACAGATATGGTTGCGATCGAGCATCCCAGCGCTTGTAAAAGTAATAGCTTTACCACTCTGAGGCCAGTTAGACCCACCAGGCTGATAACCCAAACCAAACTTGTCGTCTTTCTTTTCTAGTTCCAGCAATTTGCCCCAGCCTTGGGCGCTTCCTGACTGAACCACTTCCTTTTCCTGCTTGTAGGAGTGAATGGAAGTACCTTCTTTCTCACTGTTCTTCTCTACTGGAGTCAAAATGCTGACATTAACCGCTTCGAAGGCCTGACACAGAGTTTCATGGATCTCTCCGTCCATCTCTACATATTTGAAAGTTGACAAGTGGCTCACAAAGATTTCTTCCTCTCCGCACACAGTGATTACTTGGCCATCAACCACGTACTTGAGCTTTTGATGCAGAGTGGAAGTTACAGCACCGGCAGCATGAATCCATGGACGTCCCAACAAGCAATTGTACGCGGGTTGAATGTCCATGATGTAGAAGGTGCTTTTGAATACTTGAGACCCTATTTTCACAGGTAACTCAACTTCTCCAAACACTGACCTTCTGGACCCATCAAAAGCTTTAACTATCAAATCACTGGGTCTTAGGATGATACCATCAACATTGAGCTTCATTAATGCTTTCTTCAGGAGTACATTAAGAGAAGAACCTGTGTCAACTAGGACATGCGACAAAACAGCACCCTTACACTCCATAGTAATATGCAGTGATTTGTTATGGTTACGACCCTCTGACGTAGGGTCTCTATCTGTAAAGCCCAACCCGTGGCTTGCATTCACATTGCCCACTACAGCTTCCAGTTGATTAACAGTTATTTCTTGAGGAACGTAGGCCATCTGCAACACTTTCAACAAGGCTTCTCTATATGCTGGAGAACACATCAGCAAAGACATAATTGATATCTTGGATGGCGTCTGGTTCAACTGTTCGACCACCTTATAATCACTCTTTTTAATTATGCGCATAAATTCCTCCACTTCCTTCTCAAAGGTACCCTGTCCAGCAGCAAGACTTATCGTTTCTTCAGTCGCTGTTTGCTTTCCTTTAGCCTTTGCTGAAGCCTCAGCCTCAAGATCTCCTCTCAGAACAGGGGGAGCAAATAGACGACCACTCCTCGTAAAACCGCCAACCCCTCCGACGTTCACTACAGTCGGGTCAATAGCAACAGACTTACCCTCGATCTTCTGTCCTTCCACGTACACATCTGAGCCGTAATGCCATGGAATGGCTTTATCATCTGTATAAGGAACAGGCCCAGGAACAGTGATAGTCATAGGACTGACTTCAGGAGCATAAATAGTCACAAGTTCTCTTCTAGCAGGAATCTCAGCTGGATCATAAAAGATGGTTATAGTGGACACATCATCAACTTCATCACCAACTTTGTCAAACTGCAAAGACCCTTCGTCAATCAGATTCTGCAACCCCATCTTCAGATCCTCACAACCGTTCACTGAATTCACACACTTTTCACAATCAGAACTGCATCCCGGAAACACTTGTCCTTTCAACAACCTCTCTTTCACAACCAACAGCGGAGTCTTCACTTCTTCTATGCTCAGAATCAAACTTAACTTCTCACCACCCTCAACAACATTTATTCTAGCCCCCCCGTGGTTTGGAATAGGGTTTGAAGTAACATTCGACGGTGGTGCGAAGTTAATTGCCTTGGAGTCGATCAAATCTTGAACTTTGTGTTGTAGCGCCCTGCACTTCTCAGTTGAGTACCCGGGTGCCCCTGAATGGAAAACGCATCTAGCATTTGCGTCATACCCCACTAGAAGCTCTCCAGGTGGTGGTGGTGCCAAAGTTCTCAATTGTATCAAATTTAGGTCCAGCAATCTCTGTAGCAATGGAGTGTATGTCATGGGAATTGCTTCAAGCACCCTATTATCCGGACGAGCTTATTTGGGCTGATAAGGTCTTTGTTGATAGTTGTTACGTTGTGGCTGTTGTTGTTGTTGTTGAGGTTGTACCTGCTGCACAGGGTTGGAAGGGATAATGACAACTTCCACTTGCTCATATGATCTTCTATATCCTCGGCCTCGTCCTCGTCCAAACACAGCATTGGTTTCACCTTCCCTTCTTCTCGGGGGTCCGCTGAAAGCTTTTCTTACTCCATTCAAACTGCTCGCACTTGTATCCTAAATCTTTCCCATCATTAACAAAGTCTCGACCCTCTCTCCAGCAATTACTATATCATTGAACTTGGTAGCCGAACAAGACGTCAGTCTTTCGATAAACACTCCTTGCAATGTCCCCATGAACATATCAGCCATCTCATTCTCCAGCAGTGGTGGTTGCACTCTGGCAGCAAGCTGACGCCACCTTTGAGCATATTCTTTAAACCCCTCCTTAGTAGTTTGAGACATGTTTTGCAATTGAGTACGATTTGGAGCCATGTCCAAATTGTACTGGTATTGCCTCACGAAAGCCTCTGCCAGGTCCTTCTAGCTCTTAATGTTGACTCTACTTAGCTTCATATACCATTCCAAGGAAGCCCCAACCAGGCTGTCCTGGAAATAGTACATCCATAACTTTTCATCGTCAGTGTGGGCAGCAATCCTTCCTACAAAGGACTGAAGATGAGTCTTAGGACACGTTGTTCCGTTGTACTTCTCAAAAGTTGGGACCTTGAATTTGTAAGGGATTCTAACCCCTGGAACCAAGCCCAAGTCAGTAATGTCGAACCCCAGAGAGTTCTGAGATTGAATAACCCTAATCTGTTCTGCCATCTCTTCAAATTTCCTGTTCATTTCAGCCCCCTGGCCTTTAGTTTCGTCCAGCAACGTAAACTGTTCGTCTTGACCATCCATCTGTACATTGTTCAGTCCAACATTGATAATGGTAACCCCTGGCTGTGTTACAGGGATTTCAACTTGACGGGCGCCCGCACCGTTACGATTACCTCCATCAGTAGTACCGTTGTTCCTGGCTTGACTATTTTCAACCAACTCACGCAGACGTTCCTGATTATGACCCATTCCTACCATAAGAGTCATAAAATTATCCATCCTCAGTCTCAAGTCAGCTAAATCAGCCTGCATTTGATCCATGACTCTTTCTCTCTGTTGACTCTTGTGGGATATTTGTGTATGACTGGCTGTTCTCGAATCTTTCTGGGAGCTATAGTGCCTGAAACAGAAGAGACATTAGAAACTGAAGCACTACCTGCAAAACAAACAAACACTTCATGTGCATGCAATGTAACTGCTCATGTTTCCAAGTTTTAAGCATTTGTATGCCCCAGTTCTGGTATTTGCTCCAGACAGCCACTTTGAGTATTAACTTTCAGACTTTCTCTTTGAAGAGTGTTCAGATATTAGCAGTATCAGACAAACGAGCCTTACATATTTAGAAATGATAATTTGCATATTAACACTGTATATCATGGACAACCCACTGCCGGCCAAAAGTTAGAGCAACAACAAAAATATTCCCCGAAGGGTTACAAGTCATTACATGAATAAAAGACAAAAGAATAAAGCAAGACTCCTACAACAAGTCTGTAGGTAGTCTGAATAAAATAAACTAAACTGAAGACCCAGGTTCTTCTGCAGCCACCTCTGCTCTGTTCTTCTTCACACCTGCTCTCAGCTTGAGCTCTTCAATCTCCTTCAGTGCCTCCTCCAAGGCTTACTGGCTTTGTGCCAACTGCTGGGTCTTTTCCCTCCGTATGTTTTGGACTTGCTCCACCTCTTCCTTCTTAAAGGCCATTTGCACCTCGAAAACTCTTCTTTTTCTTTAAATTTCTTTTGCTCTTCCTCCCTTTGGCCTTGCAACCAAACAATGGACTGACGAGCTTCCTTGAGAGTTTTCAAAGTCTTTTTGCGCTTCGCTTCTCTTTTTACTTCCATCATACCCAACCTTTGAAAGTGAGCTTCCCTTCCAGCAAAGTCTTTCTCTTTAGCTACCAAAGAGGCTTGTATCTTCTGCAGCTTTCCCTCTGCTTCATTTTTGGCCCGGTTGGCAAGATGGTACAGGCTAACCATTTCAGCATTCTCTACTCGAACTTCATGCAGCTGAGCTTCCAATTTCTTATACTCTTCAAGGGAGACAGTACTTTGGCTTGGTACTTCTTTGGGATAAAGTGGAGCTTCTACCGAGAAAGGCATGAGAACTTCTTCTACATGTTTTTGCAACCATGTAGTAAAAGGAGGATATGTCTTGGGATCCACTCTGCCAAAGTCTTTCTTACCCTTCCTCACTCTATGATCCCAAGCTTGAGATGCTTGTAGAACTAACTCCTTGTTTCCTTCCACAGGGAAATACAAAGATTCAGCAAGCTCTTCCATCTGCGGTGGATCTCTCAAAGGATAAACAAATTGCTTCCTGGATAATGTTGGATGATAACTGATCACACCCTTCCTTCCTAGCAAAGGTACTCCAGCAAATCTTCCACAACTGACCAACAATTCTTTTCCTGGTAGATCTCTGTCATATCCCCAGGCTATATCTTCAGCAGTTAACCCCATCAATCTTCTAGACCATTTCCATTCATCCCTCATTTTCTTGAAAGCACCTGATTTTGGAAATTGTCTGGCAAACCACTCAGCAAACAATGAAGCACAGCAGCCCACTGGTCCACCTCTACCTTTCTCATTCCGGTAATGAACGTTGTAGTAGAAATCTCCCAACAGAGTTGGCACAGGATTGCCTTTAGCAAAGATAGAGATCACATCCAAACTTACAAATTATTTCTCCCCTAGGAACAAGCTAGACCCATACACCATCAAAGCCAACAAAGCACCAAAATCCCCCCATTTACCCTCTTTAGCATATTTCTCTGCCTCTGGCATAAGCACACTCCAAGGGAGTCCTTTGCCTTCACTATCCTTCAGAGCCTTCTTGACTGTAGCAGCTGGAAAACGACAGACTTTGGCTATGTCCTCTTCCTTAAGCACCACCTCAGAACCATAGAAAGGCAAGGTATCTCTGACTGGAACATTCAAAATGTTGGAAATCTCCTCCAAGGTAGGAGCCAAGATGTAATCTGGAAACACGAAACACCGCAGCATAGGATCATAAAACTGAAGCAAGGTATGCAAGCTGTCCTTCTGGTCTGCAGTGGGTTTGTCCACATACTTCAATATCTGGCCATATCTTTTTCTGAAATTTCCCAAGGCTTGGTCATTCATCAAACCTGCTAATTTCTGAACACTTCTGACTTCAAGTTGAAGAAAAGTATAGTGAACATTCTTTTTCCTTGTAATTTTTCTGACTTCTGCCATCTGGAGATAAGATTTACCAGAACTGGGAGCTGACTATGAACAATGACCTGAAAAATGGAAACATAAACAGTTAATGCAAGAATGATACAAATGCAAATGCAATGCAGGCATATGATCAATCTGGGACTAACTGGGTACTAGACACTGAACACAAGGACCCTCTGAATAACTGGCAACCAAGATCCTCTGAGTCACAACCCTCCGATAGAAATTCTCAGAACCATAGTACCAAGAAAACCAGAACACCAGAACCATAGGACCAAATCTCAACAAGGACCACTGATAATGAGGGTATGTAGAGGTCAAGGGTTCCTACAAACCTGAAGCCCCTCCCAATCTCACTGGTGTGATCCGGGTCAAACATCACAGACTCTCAAAGCCGAATAGCAATAATACTTTCACCATTTCCGAGAAATGGCTCATAACCAGATCAGGGAATCGGTTTGGCATTATATACTACGCAGGGAGGCCTCAGCTGAGTTCGGGAAAACAAGGTCATCCTATGCAAGTCCCAGGTGGGCCCTCGGATGCGAATGGGTTTGCCACACAATGTGGTCTGCCACTGCCATCACTAAAGAGGGATATTTCCACAAGGTTCTCAATGATTGGTCCCCAGCTGCACATAACTGTCAAGGTTATGAAATGAAAGAGGAAGATCCCCAAATCAAGACATTTCCAAGACGGTCGCAAATCTGGGCGTGGAACTCAGTACTACCCCCATGACAAGATCTCATGAGGCCAAAGTGAAACCACTCTAAGTCCTAAGGTGCACTCGAGCCGTGGTAATGAGCTCATCTCTCAAAAGCAGTATCACCCAAGCCCGCCAAACAGAAGATCCAGTCCAGACAGTCCAGTAATAATATATGATGCAGAAAATAAACACTGAAAAACCGTAAATAAAGCTGTAAATGAAACTGTAAATAAACAACAGTAAAATACAACACACAACAGCAAGCAATCAACACCTAAAGAAACAGAAACAAGAAAGCGCTAGGAGAGACTCACAGGGGAACCAGATATTCTGGCACCACTCCCCAGCAGAGTCGCCAGCTGTCGATCCCCGGATTTCCATCCTGGTACAAACGCGAAAGTGGCGCGGAAAAGAATAGAGTCGCCAGCCAGGCATTTTTATCCCAAAGGAACGAGAATGGTAATGTTGCACAAACCAGAAGAAAGAAAAGGAAGGACACG
This sequence comes from Lathyrus aphaca, assembly GCA_963966055.1. Taxonomy (NCBI): domain Eukaryota; kingdom Viridiplantae; phylum Streptophyta; class Magnoliopsida; order Fabales; family Fabaceae; genus Lathyrus; species Lathyrus aphaca. The sequence goes on along the minus strand of OZ014519.1, from coordinate 336,564,436 downwards.
GGTCCTGCGAACCAAAGAAGCTGAGTTCGGGAGTCGGTTAAGACATAGGAAGGTATTAGCACCCCAGATCGTCCGCCGTACCCGACGGGATCCATGCTTGTAAAGAAAATGTTTCAAATGGTGAAGAAATGAAAACTGCTGCGAAGAAAAAGGCAATGAACTGGATACAAAGAAAACAAAAGGAAACTGGCAAAGAAATGAAAAGGAAAAATGTAGGGAAAATAAAGATTGTGCTCGAACGGGCCCTACCCCGCTGCCTACGTACCTCATCGGGAAAATGAGGATCAGATACGTCGTAGTTCCCCTAACTAGGGGTGGAAAGGATTGCTTGTGTATTAAGGCTTGAACTTCCTATTTCAATGCTCATGTGTTGCAGGCTCAGACGACGAGTGCGTAACCGTCTTGCAAAGTGACAAGTAGGAGTGTTCGCTTTCGGAGCGAAGGAGATGATAAACGAATTCCCGAAGGAAAGAAGCTTATTGTTTGTTTGTGTTTTTTATGAATCTTTTTATGAGTGTGTCACAAGGAAGTGAACTCAAGCTCTTTTCCATGGAATGTGAACTTGTCACTACATTCCAAGATGGAATAATAGAACAGGCACACTCAAGTAAGGAGAAGATCCCCAAAACTTGAACCCAGAGATTAGGGCTTAAGCTCACTAACTCATTAACTTATTAAGTGTTTTTGGTATTTACAGTGAAGAAGTGTGTTTTATGATTTTCTTGGTGAAGATGATATCCTGATCAGACTTGTGCATCACAAGACAAGCTTGTACTATCCCAAGATGGGAAGACTACAAGTGTCTCATGGGATAAGGCTATTGCTCAAGGTATCATTTCAAACTTTATTAGGTGCCTTCTTTAAGGTTTTGAGATGAGAAGAGAAAAGAAACCAAAAGGATCACAAAGGCAAAAGTCTAATGGGGGACTAATGAATCCTAAGTGTTGTCATGCATGGAAATCCTAGGTTAGTGAGGTTTGGATTCTATCCTAATGAAGAAGAAGGAAAGAAAAAAAGAAGAAGAAGAAGAGGAGGAGGAGGAGAGGTAAGGCCTAAGCCCAACAATCACAAGGTTAGAACAAATAAGAATAAGAAGAGAAGAGATGAGATTTGGAGATGTGGAAATCACATCCACACCTCTCACTTACCTAAGCTCCTGAAAAGGTTAGTGACATAAGCATAAAGGCAATATAAAATGACCACAATGCCATACCAACATCATACAAACAGAAGTGAAGTCATACACATAAATGCTCAATACAAATACAAGTCACAAGAATGAGAAAGGAAGCACACCAATCAACATGAGGCAAAATGAATTGCATAGCAAAGCAAAGCAAACTTAAGAAGATGTAAAGCAAAATAAAACAAAATACAAACTCAAGACACAAGACCATAACCCTAATCAAGTTAGAAAAGTGTCTAAAGAGCATGAGAGATGAAGAGAAGGGAAGCATATGGTCAAGCAATCACATTATGGGAAGAAAGAAGCAAAAGAAAAGAGGTGGATGTACATAAGAATGGAAGAACTTCAAAGGCAAACAAATTACAAGATTTCCAAAACACAAACCCCAACCCAAGATCAGAGAGGTATCAATGCCCTAAAGAGACCCTAAACAAGATGAAGAAGTTGGCACAAGTGCCCTTCTAAGCTAAAGAGAGGACTTATGATCAGAAAGAAGCAAAATGGGACAAGTTAAGAACAAAAATTCAAATCAAATCAAGTATGCACTCAAAAATTCCACAACCTTGGACAAGAGATCTTCAATCATGATATAACAACATGCAAAAAGGAGAGGAAGAACTTCAGAAGTCAAGCAAGTCAAATGAGGGGTCAAGCATCAACTAGGGTTAAGAAACTTCACTCACAAGTCAAAGACCAAAACCAATTGAACAAGCTTCTAAAAATCAGAACAAAAATCACCAAAAAACTACATCCTATCATGAGTCCAAATCAAAAAGAACCAACCAAAAATTCAAAATGAGGATCAATGTAGAAAAAGGACAAGTCAACAAGGTTCAAAAATGGAATAAAATGAATTAATTAAAAGGGAAAATTAATTTACACGTGTCAAAATAAAATAAATGAAAAATAAAAAATGTCAAAAATTAAAGAAAACTAAAAATAACATTCCTGAAAGTTTTTAGAATTTTTAATAACCTAAAACTATTTTTAAAAATTAAAAACCAAACTGATACTAAAATGAAATACAAAAATAAATAAAATAAATGGAAATAGGCAGGGGGTGCGAATAGAAAGGATTTTAGTTCAATTCAGTTGGGCTCAAGTCACAGGGGGGTGGGGATAGCCATCCAGGCCCACTGGGTCCTGCGTAGGTTCATGACATTTGGGGTGGACATTCAATAAAATCAGCAAAAAAACAAGAGTCATGGGATCAAATGGACGCATCAGAATGGTCCACTCATTAAATCCAGTCAGCAAGTTCATTGGTTGGCGGTGAGGGAGCGTATTAACTATTGGGAGGTGAGACACATGGGGCATTAAAACAGAAACACAAAACACGTGAAGAGGACGTGATCTCATTTATGTGCTGGCACGATGGTGGACGTTGAGATGATACAATCCAAGGGCTCAGGAGTCATCTTCCTCCCTGAAACCCTAAATGAAGCAAACCCAGAATTCGGTGACCGGAGCTAGGGCTCCGGCACCGGAAAATGCAGATCATGAACAAACCTTAACAAAAATAAAAGAAACTCTCCAGATTGGATAAACCAAGTATGCTAAGTCTAAAAATAGCAACCAAAATCACAAATGATCAAAGAATACTCCAGATCGAAGACAAATAGGTTTCACCATGAAACTTTAAATCAACAATACATCCTCAATAATGCACCATTTTCAAATCTAAAACGTGCAGTGTAATCAGCATGACACAAGGATTAAGAAGCACACATAAAATTGCATTTCCAGATCCAAAAGTATCAGAGCATACCTGAGGTGAAGACACTTCAAAACCACCAAGAAAATGCTCCAAATGCTGCAGATCTAACCCTTTTGAACTCCTCTTGCAAATTGAATGCAAGAGGAAGCTTGATAGAACTTGAATCTGAAGCTTCAAAGCAACCTGCCTTTGAATGGCACCTTTCTATTCTTGCACTTTCAGCTCAAATGAATGATGGAATAATGATCCTTATGCCTCAAGGATGAAGAATGTGTGATTGGTTTGTGAAGAGAGTGGGAGAATGAAGAGATTCGAAAGAAATTGCTCTTAGTGCAAAAACATGAGAGTAGAGAAATGTGATGGATCTGAAGCCAACTAAAACCCTAATTTTCTTATAAATGATCTCAAGAAACAATGCTAAAAGAATGAAGGCATTGGCACGTGAGATGAGAGTGTGGGAGTGAACTTGCAAAATTTGCAAGTTTGGTGTGAAGTCATGAAACACTCTTGCATTGATCTCTCTCTTTGCCCATGTGCTCTCAAGATCTCACCCTTGATTCAAAACAACAATTCATCTGGCCCTTGGATGTAAGCATCACACATTTCTCATGATCATGCAAATTTTACACTTATGAAATAACCCTCACATCATGCACGAATTTGGTATTATTCTTGGAGAAAAATGGATCATTTTCATTTCTTTGTAACATTGTGACCTCATTTGGTTCATACCAACACTCAAAAATAAGTTTCATGACTTTTTGCCTTTGTGGACAATTGAAATTTCATGTCATGCCCTAGTTTTCATGCAATTTTCGAGGGCCTTAACTCTTAAACCATAAAGGCTATGAAAAAGTACTTGTACTTTTTGAAAATGGGAGGCTTTAATCTTAAACTTTCATGTTTGGCTTCGGTCCATTTGAAGATTTTTTCACCAAGTTATGCTTACTTGAAAATTAGGGCAAAAACTTACTAAAAATGTCATTTTCCATGACCAACCTTATTCCAATTTTGCAAAACACCTCAAAACCTCATGATTCTTGATCTTTGATCTTTCCAAATCTCTTTTAATGTTATAAGAACATCCCTTGGCTAGAAAAATGGGGTTGGACCCCTTGAAATCTCACAGTTGACTTTTATAAGGCATAGTTGACCAATTACTTCATTTGCAAGCAACTGAAGAAATACTTGACTTCCACAAAGAATTTTCTCACCAAATTTAATCCCTAGGATCCCCTTAACATATAATAAACTTTTACCAAATGAAATGGCCAAAGTCTTAAGGTTTTCATGCTTGAAACTCAAACCCTAATTTGGGATCATTGTGTAGGAGCTTTGCCCTAGCCTGAATTCCCTGATGATCTTCCAACCTTATGAGCTTTTGTGAATGATATTGAACTTGTGAAAGCAATATAGACCCCTCCTAGGACTTGAACAAATCCATTGGACTCCCCTGTCATAGCTTGTGATGCTTCAAACACCTCCACAGATGATCATATGCCTAATGCTAGGTCATGAGGATGTTATGCCTCATCTTTCCATGATAGGATGCCAATAATATGATATGTTTATAATGAATATGATGTGATATGATGCTTAAAAAGAAGAGGGCAAATTTGGTGTGTTACACCATGCACATGTTTCTTTTATGAACAAAAACACTCAGCTTCTATTGACACCCCCTGCGTGTGTTCATTAAGCCCAATTCAGTTTATTTTATTCCTATTCAGACCCCCAGGCCCATTGCATTTTGTGTCTTTTATTTCTTTTTCTCACTTCTATTACCATTTTCATTTTAAATTTTATAAAATACCAAAACTCATTCAAAAATCCTAAATAAATTCATATGTGTTCTTGAACATTTTCTCTAATTTTACACCTTTTTTAATTCCATTTTTGCTGTATTTTGGAGTCAAAATTATTTTTGCAGTTAATTTCTTCCACATTTTCCTTATTCTGGACCAATCTTTTTGTATAATTTTGTTCTCCTAAACCAAAAATGATATAAAGCCCATTCGTTTTACCCTATCCAGAGGACTCATCAAACTTCCCGAAAATAATTTGTGTTCAATATATAGGTCATGTTTGGTCTTCTTTTGAACCCATGCTTGTGCATTGATCCCTATGAACCATAATTCAGTTTTAGCATTTATTTGACTAGGAAAAAATGTGATTCTTTGTGAGATATTTTAGACTTGAATCATCTTCTGGATTGTGATCTTGAATATTAAATTTCATAATTTTTCTAGGTCATTTGGTATTTTCCTTAGTGTCTTGCATCATAAGTCACATTTTTAGTCCTTAGCAATTATATGCTTCTCACCACTCCATTTGTGATCATTTTTGGGAATCCATTTCTATCTTAACTTTTCATTAAAACCATGGTTTTTGTATGAGAAGTTCAAACTTCAATGGTCATGTTTGGTTTTATTTCTAAGTCATTTTTCTTCTTACTTTGAAAACCATGTTTCCATGTTCCTTCCTTCATCTTTCATTCTTGGGTTTGAATCCTTATGACTTGAGTCTCTTCTTCCCCACTTGATTTTATGTCATTGAACACTTCCATTTAGTGTTAGGTTCTGGACATTACATTCATCCTTGACTTTTAGAACTTGACTTTAGGCTTAGAAGTTCATTCGTGCTTTAATTAGCTAGTGTGAGTTCTTCTTTGAATTTTGTCATGCTATAATTGTTCAAAATGCTTCATCATGCTAACATTTGTTTTATAGGGGGAGATGGAGGTATGCATTACTTCATTCTCACCTCTTACACATTTTAATTATGTTTGCCTTAGCACTTGGTGCTTTGTTCATAGGTTTCCCCTTTATTTTTTAGATTCAACTTAACTTCCTTAGGAAGTAAGTTGAACTCTAACTTGCTTTTCTTTTCCTTAGGTTTAGATTACCTCACAAACCATAGGATCACCTTTTGTACATAATAAGATAACTTAGGGTTGTGTCTTAGTCCCCCATTAGCTTTGAACGTTTTCCTCTTGAGTCTTCTTTTTCTCATCTTCAAACCAGAATAAAAAACACTTAATAAATGCATGAAAGAATCTCTTGTGTATAGCCTTATTCCATGGGTCACTTACATTCATTCCATCTTGGAATAGTGTGGGATTGTCTAGCATGATGTACAAGTCTGATCGAGATATTATTTTCACAAAGAAAAATTAAAAGATACTTCTTCACAAGCTACAAAAACATGTAATAAGTTCAACAAGCTAGTGACCTTAGACCCTAATCCTTGGAAACAAGTCTTGGATAAATTCTTCTTACTTGGTGTGCTTGTTCTATTATTCCATATTGGAATGTAGTATTAGCAAGTATACATTCCATGGAAAAGAGTTTGAATTCACTTCCTTTTGCCAAATTCATAAAAAAAACTCTTAAAAAATAGACAACAAACAATAAGCGACTTTCCTGCGGGAATTCTCTTCTCACCTTATTCACTCACACCGCGAACTTGCGACGACTTGTCTCGCATGAAAGATGGTAAACGCACTCTTACCAGATGAGCCTGCAACACCTGAGCATAGACATAAGCAGTTCAAGCGTATAAACAACACAAGCAATTATTTCCCGCCTTAGTTAGGCGAACTACGTCGACTCTGATCCTCATTTTCCCGATGAGGTACGTAGGCAGCGGAGTAGGGCCCGTTCGAGCACATTCTTTATTTTCCCTACATTTTCCCCTTTCTTTCTGTTATCTTTTTCCAGTTTCCATTCTCATTTCCATTCCAGTTAATAGTTCATTTGTTCATCAACTTTATTCTTTCACACCCTTTGAAATAAACAAGCAAGCGTGGATCCCGTCGGGTACGGCAGAAGATCTGGGGTGCTAATACCTTCCCAGGTCATAACCGACTTCCGAACCCAGATCTTTGGTTCGCAGGACCTTGTCCTTTCCTTCTTCCTCAGGTTTGTGCAGCATTACCTTTCCCGTTCCTTCGGTATAAAAATGCCTGGCTGGAGACTCTACCTTTTCCGCGCCACTTTCGCGTTTGTACTAGGATAAAAATCCTGGGAGCAACACAAGGAACAACATGAGTGAATGAAAAGCATCCACTTTATTGATGATTATGATATTGTATCATGAACAAAATAACCCTTAAATGAGCTATTATGCCCCGAGAAAGGCATAGAGCTTGTATACAAGAGGGTAAAAACATAAAACTATTACTCTTCAGGTTGAGTGACGGAGATGAGCGTTTCATCCGACCAATTGTTAAGCTGCATCCCTAGAACACAAGGCCTTATACATTTATCTAGTTTGCAATCACTATCGGTCGTTTCTTCTTGCACTGCACAGATGTTACCATGATCAAACCATCCCGCATTGATGAAGGTAATTGGGACTTTCTAACCTCTAGCACTTTAACCTGACATTGACTGACCAGGCTGGTAGCCGACTCCAAACATATCCTTCTTCTCTGGGACTTTGATCATTCTGCCCAGCCCTCATTTGCACCTGACTCCACAACTTTTAGGGCTTGTTTATAGGATGCTATGGACGCTCCTTTCTTCGTATCCTCTGACAAGGCAACTAATGACGATGTGCTTACAGTCTTGATAGGCTCAAAGGCTTGGCAAGGGGTTTCAACAAATTTTCCATCCATCTCCATATATTTGAATGAGGCCAAGTGGCTGATGAAGATATCCTCTTCCCCGTATACTGTCACAATCTATCCTTCCCAGAAAAATTTAAGTTTCTGGTGGAGAGTAGAAGACACTGCCCTTGTTGCGTGTATCCAAGGTCGTCCTAACAAACCGTTGTAGGTCGGTTGGATATCCATGACGTAAAAAGTAGTATTAAAAACCTGTGGTCCTACCTTGATCGGCAGTTCCACCTCTCCAAATACTGACCTCCTCGAGCCATCGAATGCTCGGACGATGAAATCACTTGGCCTAAGCTCAATCCCATTGTAATCCAGTTTCATTAGTGCTTTCTTAGGAAGCACGTTCAAGGACGACCCCGTGTCCACAAGCACATGAGAGAGCACAGCTCCTTTACATTCCATGGAAGTGTGTAGAGCGTGATTGTGGTTGTGTCCCTCAATTTTTAGGTCCATATCCGTAAATCCCAAATCATGGATGGAATTTACACTCGACACTACTGTCTCTAGCTGATTTACGAGTATGTCTTGTGGTACGTATGCCTTGTTCAAGATCTTCAATAGAGCCTTCCTATGTGAATCTGAACACATCAACAAGGATAAGATCGAAATCTTATAGGGAGTTTTCTATAAGTGATCAACAATTTTGTAATCACTCTTCTTGATTATTCTCAGAAATTCCTTTGCTTCCTTATTGAGGGTGATATCAGGCTCTGTCATAGGTGCAGGTGCATCATTGGTCATAGGCTGCTTGCCCCTGGCCCTGGCTTGAGCTTTAGCATTATCTTTCGGTGGTAACACATTGTTTCTCAATGTCTCTGGCGCGAACAGTCTGCCACTTCTAGTGAATCCTCCAACCCCAACATTCTCAACTTGGTGCGAAGATGAACTGGATGTGGCCATGTTTTTCTTCTGACCATTGTAGTAAACTTCTCCCCCATAGTTCCATGGGATAACTTTATCACTCTGGTACGGAACTGGTCCAGAAGTAGTGATGGTTACCGGTGCCACCTTATCTTGTATAGGTACTTGTGCTGGATCATAGTAAATTGTAACAGTCGATACTTCGTCTTCTTTCACGATCTTGTCAAATTGTATACTTCCTTCGTCCATCATTCTTTGTATTTCTGATCTCAACCGATCGCATCCATTGTCAGAATTAACACAGTCTGAACAACTCTTTCTGCAGCCTGGAAATATGTTCTTCTTAGCCAGGCAAACCTTTATAGTCAATAATGAAGTCTTCAGGGCATTAACATCAGATACCAAGTTCAAACATTCACCACTATCAACAGCTCCTACGGTCCTTCCATGATGAGGCATGGGGTTCTGTAGCACATTCGGGGTTGGAGCAAAGTTAATTGCCTTAGAGTCTATCAGATCTTGGAGGACATTCTTCAAAGCCTTGCAATTTTCTGTACTATGGCCCGAAGCTCCAGAATGGAATTAACAATGGGCGTTGACATCGTAACCCTCGAGAATCTGCCCTGGCCTTGGAGGCTGCAAGGTTCTCAATTGGATCATCTGAAGCTGAAGAAGATTCAGTAGTAGCTGGGAGTAGGACATTGGAGGCGTCTCGAAATTTCTATCCCTCGGTTTGGGAGGATAGTATGGACGGGGAGCCCTTTGTTGTTGATAACTCTTCTGGCACTGTTGATGCGGTTGCTAAACCTGTTGTTGATTAGCAAGAGAAGAAATAATGATAGGAGTTGCTTGATGATAAGCGTCCATATTCCATCTCTTCCTCTGAGTATATACGGCCCCGATTTCTCTTTCCATTCGCTTCACGAAAGGCTTCTTGACCCCGGAGGTTGATGCTCCGTTGCTCTGAATTTTTCCTTGCTTAATCCAAATCTCGATTCTCTCGCCTGTTAAGATGATATCGAAAAAATCACTGGAGGAGCAGCTTGCCAGTCTCTCCATGAAATTCTTCGGGAGGGTATCCATGAAGAGATCAACCATTTCCCTTTCTAGCAACGGTGGTTGAACTCTGGCTGAGACCTCGCGCCATCTCTATGCATAGTCTTTGAAGCTCTCTGAATTCTTTTGTGACAGGATTTAAAGTTGAGTCCGGCTGGGAGCCATGTCGATGTTATATTGGTACTTCTTAAGGAAAGCCTCCCCAAGCTCATTCCAATTGCGAACATAGTTCTTCTCCAGTTTCTTGTACCATTCCAGTGAGCCCCTAGACAGGTTGTCTTGGAAATAATACATCCAAAGTTTCTCGTCTTTGGTATGTGAAGCAATCTTACGATAAAAGGATTGCAAGTGAGTCTTAGGGCAAGAGTTTCCGTTATACTTGTCGAAACCTGGAGGTTTTAACTTTGGAGGGATGATTACCCCTGAAACCAAGCCCATATCAGAAACATCGATACCGATAGTATCTCTGCATTTTAGAGCCCTCGCCTTTTCATCCATTATTTGGAATTCTTGGAAGTTCCTGCCCGTGTTGTAGCGGTAAAATCATGAGTGTAAGCTATTAGTTAACCTAACTCAAAGTAAACAGAGTCGCTACCGCGCTTTTATTTTATTCCAATAGGAAAAGGAAAAAAGAGAAAATAAATCCTAATGAATCTAAGAGCAAAAAACTAAAGAAACACAACAGAGAAACAGGTAAGGGGATAAGTTACACAATGGGAAGGTTTTACGCACCCAAAATGTTTGTGATACTCCACGGGAGCCCTTTGAAAAATTTACTGCTTTTAGTTTGAAAAAGGTTTGTTAAATGAGAGTGGAGGGATGAGAAAAGAATTATTATTTTTTAATATTTTTTGTGTTTGGAGAGGTTTACCACCTCATGCTTACGTACCCACAAAGTGCAATGCGAGATCAAAACCCCGTAGTCTATGGTACAAATAGTGAAAGGGGTGGGTTATGATTGATTTTATTAAGTGAAGAGAATTTGTCATCTTCAAGTAGATGACCAAACAAACTACCATGAGAATGAAGACATGGACTCATACATCATTATGGGGAGGGCGCCAACTCGGATAAAATCAACAAGTATGCCACTAAACCCCCACAAATGACAAGAGACTCAATTACATCAAACTACAACCATGGAGATTGAAAGACTTGCACCCGACTAAAGAATAATGACTCATAATCAGCACTTTTTTAAAGAAAATAAACAAAAATGCACAAGGGCACAAAACAACTTGAATGAATTTGATTCCTTTTTTATTTATTTGAATTAAGGTCAACATGATTAAATTTATTGATTTTTAAAAGAAAATAAAAAGGGTAAAAGTACACTTGACAAAGTCAAGGTTTTGTTTATAAAAGAGGTGATGATTTAAAAAGAAGGAATCCTTTGGAAAAGAGAGAAGATTTTGAAAATTAAAGAAGGGGAGGAGATGAAGGGACTATCCTAAAAAGAAAATAAGGAGATAAGGGAAGAAAGATCTAACCAAACTTGATGATATTTCAAATTATGAGCATAAGAGTTCCATCCTTATAAGCTAGCAAATGGCCAGATAAAGGCAAGTTCCAACTTCACGAAGGTCAAGGAAAAGGAAATGTATCCTAAGAATCTAACCCAAATCTTCATTCCAAAGCCAAGGATAGTAACCAATAGTCCACAAATTAAAGTCGCAAGGTTTTTAGAAGTTTAATCCTTTATTAATGTTTTTGGGTCCAAATGGACAAAAGGAAAATCAACAAAACAATAATCAGAGCAAATAATAAACATGATAATGGATGAATAAAATATACTAAAGCAAAATAAAATAAAAGCAATAAAAGTGCAAGAAATTAAATGTTAGTAGAAAAAGAAATTAAAGTGAAAGAAACTAAAATATTAATATTAATAATAATAATAATAATAGCATAATAATATTTACATAAGAGTGGTATGGTGAACTTAATCAACCACAACCAAAAGAGTAACCAAAATCTAAAGGCAACCGGATTCACTTAGCATCTTACACTATAGCGATTAATCAAGTCAAACCGAATTGATTTCAATGAAATTTGAAAGGCGATTGGGAGACCCAAATCACCTACGCATCAAACATTCATAAGTCTCGATTCTTAATGCAATATGATTAACCACTTTGGGATTACGCGACCAATAAGAGGTCCGGTCCACAAAGTGCAAGTACTCAATTAGATTTTTATTCCGAAGTCGGGACACATTTAGGTCTATGTTAAGCGATCGCCGAGTAATTAACGAAGTAATTACCCAACAAATGAGGTCGTCCACCACCAATTAAGGTGCATAATGTAGTGCTAATGCATGCGAGATAAACAATATGTAGATCGATATCCGGACGCAATACCACACGAAAGTAAAGGTGAAAACCAAATTGTGCCGCACTCATGGTATTCTTCCATCCTTAAGTTCAATCACTCATCTCGGTGGATCCAAGCATGAAAATGTATCACTAATGCAAAGTACCTTAAGTGAATTGAATAATCCACTTAAAGGTAGTTTTGAATTAATGAACATTAACTACTCTAATCTACACCCAAAGTTTATAAAAATTAAGGAGAAATCACTCCAAAAGTGCTTCCCAAGGTAAAAATAAAAAAAGGAAAGAAGGAGAAGAAAGAGGAACCAAAAAGGGGCTTGAAACAAGCCAAAAACACCATTCTCACTTACGTTAACTGGTTAACCAATTGGTTAATCGGTTAATGCAGGAAAAACATGCGCAGTTTTAAAGATGGTTAACCGATTTACACTATAAATGGTTAACCAGTTAACGTTGTACCAGAAGCAGAAAAATGCGGAAAATTTAGCATGATCCATTTTAAAACCTTTTTACAAACATTTGATGATCATGATCTGAATTTGCACGAATTTTAAAATCAAAATACAGTGAAATCCCTACAATCAAACAATAAATAAAGATCCAAAGGATCTAGAAACAAAGGCACCAAAGATCTACATCTTGAATGTTGATGGTGAATATGGGTTTATGGAAAGAGATGAATTACCAAAAGCACTTCTTCAAATTGGACCAAGTCAAGCTAGATCTACTGAAATTGATGAATAAAAATAAGAATAGGATGAATGTTTAGCTCAAGTTAGTCAAGAATTCAATGTGAATTCTTGATAACTTCAAAAGAAAGAAAAAGAGCTTTAGTGAATTTTTGGTTTTGAGGAAGTATTTTGCAAGGTATTTGTTGGCTCTTCCAAGCTAGGTGAATGAATGAAATTATGGTCCTATTTAAAGAATTTAGGTATGGGAATTTGGTGGAATGGAGTTTGCTTTGGTAATTAAAATTAGGCTATGTAATTGCAAATTTGGTGGGAAATGGAAAAGAGTGGTGATTAGTGGGGGTTTATGGTAGGAAATGATCAAAGTGATGTAGAGAAATCAGAAAGCAATGGATCTAGAATATTCCAATTTTATTAATGATCTAAGTGTGCTGGATTTGAATAAAATATTCAAATTACACATTGGTTAACCGGTTAACGCATATGGTTAACCGGTTAACCAAGCTAAAATTTGAATATTTTGTTCAAATGCAATTGCTTGGTTGTTGTGGCCCGATTCTTTTTGTACGTCGAAGAAGGCATGAAAATTAACACATGAATCTTGGAAATCCTTGGGAAATGTTTGATTAGATAAATTTGAATCATTTGGGGATCAACTTCAACTTTTGTCTGTGAAATTTTACTCGAGCTGCAGGACTGCTATTTTTGGCATTTTTAATGGTTCCTTTTCCTAAAAAAGGTTAGTAAAAGGAAACAAAATATTTTTTTGGATTTTAATTAATGGTTAGTAAACATAAACAAATAAAGAAATTAAAGACAATTGTGATCCCCTGTGAGGCATAAATCTAACCCAAGAGGAACCGAGCAACCAGTGTTATCTTGTTTGTATGCAAGATGCAGATGAAATGCAAAGAAAACTTAAGGAAAAAATTTGGGTGCTACAGCTGCCCCTATTTAAGTTTCTTCAATCTGAAGATATGGAGATTGACATCTTCGTCTCTGCAAGATGGGAGAGACTTAAATACAAAAAATCCAATTTTTTGTCCTAAGAGAACATGATATGATATGAATATGAGATGATATGCACACCCAAGATCTTTGTGGGGAAAACACGACCACCAGAGGAAAGCAAAAAGCTTGGGGATACAGAAGAAAAATCGCACTAGGGAAAATGAAAGACGCCAAAAGAGTTACCAGGAAAATAAATCACTGGATAACTGACTCTACATGGGGGAAAAGTTCAATGATACAATCATGGTAAAAGATTCAACAAGGAAGAGTAAACATTCTGCCAGGGAATAACAACCAATCAAAGTATTCGAGTCCAAAAATGGAGGAATACTGAGTTGGAAAAGAATCATCAACTACCGGTTTACTGGGTAGAAGATATGAAAATTATGGACTTAACAATCGATTTACTAGATAGGAGCAAAACATAGAGGAATAACCTCCACTGCCTGTTTACTGGGTAGAAAAATTCTCAACTACCGGATTTACTGGGTAGGAACTCAAGCAAAGGGAAACAACTTCTATTACCTTTTTACTGGGTAGAAAGAAGAACTCTCGACTACTAGATTTATTGGGTAGGAGTACAAACAAAAGAGCTTGATTAGCTTGGTAACATTACCCACTATCGAATAACTGGTAGCTTAATTCCAAAGTAATATACTCAAGATGGGGAAAATATTGCCCACTATCAAACAATGATAGCTTAATTCCAAAGCAATACACTCACAAAGGGGACCAAAGTTTAATCCAAGAACAATTTGGAGAGAAACGGTCAAACAAGACGCATCCTGAGGAGGAAATATCTCAACTGGGGAAATTCCATCCATATAACAAACTGGGGATGAAACTGAATCAAAATCATCCACAAGAAACAAACTCAGTGGGTAAATAAAAAGGATAAACACTTTCTACTTAATGGTTGACACTCTAAACTTGAAAGGAAGACAACACACACACATTCTGTGGGGGAAATCACACCAAAGTGCATGGAGCAATGATATATGCAAGAATGCAAGCAGATGATGCTATTCTTATGCATATGAATCTGCATATGAATATGTTGAAAAAATAGACATAAAGATAAGCAACAGGTGACATAAACACCACAACAACCGGATACTCGGCTAATCCCAAAGCAACAATGCTGGGAACCATGTTGGAGAATCAATTTGAAATCCTGCAGGGGAACTTCAAAAGACATCAAAGGAATAAAATCCTACTACAAGGCATAACTCATACTGGGGAAAACAACTACTAGGGATCCAATCCACAAAGCAATCTTCAAGAATCCATAAAAGGATAACACCAGAAATTCCACTCTGAGAGGAAAACATGCTGGAGAAACACCAATCAGCATAACATCTTCCACTCTTTAGGGAAAGAGAGAAATATCCCTGTTAACTCTAATGAGGAAACAAGATAAAGATATTCCAGTGATGCAAATAAAGCATAGCCTACTGGAGTATCAAGTATCAACTATGCATAGGAATACCACCTTGCTGAGGAAAGGTAATAATCTGTCGGGGAAGGGAAAAGCTTCCATAATCCTTGCTAGAGACATAAGAAATATTGATCAAAATTCTGCGGGGAATAATCATCATACTACTCCTGCTCCACTTGGGGAAAGAGTCATGCCACTCTTGCTCTGCTTGGGGAAAGAGTGTAATATTTGCTTAAGATCAAATAGGAATCAGCTGGAAATCATCACACGCAGACCTACCGGGAATCTAATGGAGATCATTTGCCACTGAAAATTCCGGACTTTTCGACTCATGTAGGGATACCAGAAGTTAACATCATAGTCAAAACACAGTTATGAGATTTTAAATCAATACCCACCAACAGGTGAAAGAAAACCTCTAAACTGACTATTATACTAATACTTCTGCAATGGGATACAACTAACTCATGCTGAGGAACAAGAACTCGACTGAGGATTCCCAATACTTCTCAAGTCAAAGGTAAACTGCTGAGGAAGAGATTAAAGCTCAGCTGGGGATTTTCAAGAATATACCTTCCAACAACTCTTCTGGGGAAGGAAACAAAACTATGAGCATTTCTGATCCCTGTTCATGCTGGTGGGGCATAAAACATCATTAAAATCAACATACCAGGACTATTCAGGAATTCCGTAAGGACACAATTGGATCAAACCCTGCTTTGGGAGAGACAAGTTACACACATCCGGACTTTACCATCCCTAGAATCACTATTGATATCCTTTCTTTGTTTACATATCAAAAGAAAAATGTTTTTATAATCTTCAAAGATTAAATTTATTAAGTTTGTTTCAAAAATCATCATTAAAAATAAACTGAAATTTTGTAAACAGAAACAACATAAAGAATTTCAAACAATTGGATAAAAGCTCAAATTCATTTATAGAGTGGTAGTCAGCAAATGGCATAACTCCATGGATCATTACAAGTTTGAAAATGGTAAATACATGGAAAAGGGATACATTGAAATATAATGATCACTATTCTCCCTATCAACGTTGAACTCCATTGTGTCTGAAACTTCAGTCAAGGATGAGTGAATAAGAATATTTGATGGACAATTCTTCTGAGGGATAGAATCTGAAATCCTAGGTTGTTACAAGTGATCCAGTCTGTCGATGCAGTTACTTGCCATGATCCCTAACTTTTTCCTAGATTTCCCCTTTCGGTTTTTCAATCTACCGGGATAATTATTCTGTTTTATTTCTCTAATTTTTCCTGGACCGCCCTTTCGGGTTTTCAATCCACCGAGACGCTTATTTTTTCCTAAGCCGCCCTTTCGAGTTTTCAACTTAGCGAGTTGTTCTTTTTATTTTTGTAGGCGAAATATTTCTTGACTGCATCCGCATTCACATGACGAGTGATCTCCTCACCATCCATAGTTGCAAGAAATAATGAACCGCCAGAGAAGGCTTTCTTAACAACATATGGGCCATCATAGTTCGGAGTCCACTTGCCCTGAGAATCTGTAATGAAAGACTGGATCTTTTTGAGCACGAGGTCGCCTTCTCTGAATATACGAGGTTTGACCTTCTTGTCAAAAGCTTTCTTCATTCTTTGGTGTACAACCGACCATGAAAAAAAGTTGTTATTCTTTTTTCCTCAATCAAATTCAATTGGTCAAATCTACTCTGACACTATTCAGCATCAGTCAACTTGGCTTCCATCAGAACTCTCATTGATGGGATCTCAAACTTGACGGGGAGCACTGCTTCTGTACCATAAACAAGTGAAAAAGGGGTTGCCCCTGTTGAAGTGCGGACAGATGTACGATACCCATGCAAAGCAAAAGGGAGCATATCATGCCAATCCTTATATGTTACAACCATCTTCTGAATGATCTTCTTAATGTTCTTATTCGCAGCTTCAACAACCCCATTCATCTTCGGTCTATAAGGAGAAGAATTATGGTGTTGAATCTTGAATTCTTCACAAAGCTCTTTCATCATCTTATTATTCAAGTTAGAACCATTATCAATAATGATTCTATTCGGAACACCATATATGCAGATAATGTTATTCTTGATAAACCGAACCACAACTTGATTGGTCATATTAGCATATGATGCTTCTTCCACCCATTTAGTGAAGTAGTCAATTGCCACAAGAATAAAACGATTTCCATTCGAAGCCTTGGGTTCAATCATACCAATCATATAAATTCCCCACATAGAAAAAGGCCACGGGGAAGAAATTACATTGAGATGAGTTGGCGGCACATGAATCTTATCAGCATACACTTGGCACTTATGGCACTTTTTCACATACTTGCAACAATCAGATTCCATTATCAGCCAATAGTAACCCACTCTCAACATCTTTTTAGCCATTGCATGCCCATTGGCATGGATACCAAAAGATCCTTCATGAATTTATTTCATTAACATGTCTGTTTCGTGTCTATCCACGCATCTGAGCAAGACCATGTCAAAATTCCTCTTATAAAGCACATTTCCATTCAGGAAGAAATTTTCAGCCAATCTCCTCAAAGGCCTCTTATCTTTATCGGATTCCCCAAGTGGGTATTCTTGACTCTGGAGAAAACATTTAATATCATGATACCAAGGCTTGTCATCATGGACCTCTTCAACCACAAACACATGAGCTGCTCTTTCAAGCCGCATCACTCTGATCATGGGAACGTCATTCCATTGGTGCACCTTTATCATAGAAGCTATAGTTGCCAAAGCATCTGCCATCTGATTTTCATTGCGAGGTACATAATGAAACTCAACTTTAGTGAAGAAAGTTGATATCCTCCTGGAATAATATCTATAAGGGATCAAATGGGGTTGATGAGTTACCCACTTACCCTTGATCTTATTGACTACCAAGGCAGAATCTCCATACACATCAAGATGCTTAATTCTCAAATCAACAACTTCCTCAAGACCCATAATACAGGCTTCATACTCAGCTTCATTATTAGTACAAGGAAAAGTTAGCCTTGCAGCAAAAGGAATATGTGAACCATGGGGAGTAATGATCATTGCCCCAATTCCTCTTCTGTGTGTATTTACAGCACCATAAAAAACTAAACCCCATCGAGATCCAGGCTCCGGCCCTTCCTCAATCAAAGGTTCATCACAATCTTTCATTTTTAAAAACATCATATCCTCATTTGGGAAATCAAACTTGACATGCTGGTAATCATCAATTGGTTAATGTGCCAGATGGTCAGCCAAGATACTACCTTTTATAGCTTTTTGAGCTCGGTACTCGCTATCATATTCTGACAATAACATTTGCCAACAAGCAATCCTCCCAGTCAAAGCAGGATTTTCAAAGATATACTTGATTGGATCCATTTTAGAGATCAACCAAGTTGTATGATTTAGCATATACTGGCGAAGACGCTTTGCAACCCAAGCTAAGGCACAACAAGTTTTTTCAAGCATGGAGTACCGAGACTCACAATCAGTAAATTTCTTACTCAAGTAGTAAATTGCATATTCTTTTCTTCCTGATTCATCTTGCTGACCAAGCACGCAACCCATGGAATCTTCAAACACAGTCAAGTACATAATCAACGGTCTACCTTCCACCGGAGGAGACAAGATAGGAGGTTCAAGTAGATATTCTTTGATACCTTCAAACGCCTTCTGACAATCGTCTATCTAGACACAACCTTGGTCTTTCCGAAGCAACTTGAAGATTGGAGCACATGTGGCAGTCATGTGAGAGATAAACCTCGAAATATAATTCAAACAACCCAAGAAACCTCTTACTTGCTTTTCAGTTCTTGGAGCAGGCATTTCCCGAATGGCTTTCACTTTATCAAGATCAACTTCAATGCCTCTTTGGCGGACAATGAAACCTAACAACTTTCCAGAACATACACCAAATGTGCACTTGTTCGGATTCAAACGAAGCTTAAACTTCCTTAACCTCTGAAACAACTTTAGCAAATGTTCAACATGATCCTCTTCAGTCCTTGACTTAGCGATCATATCATCAACATATACCTCAATTTCTTTGTGCATCATATCATGGAAAAGCATGGCCATAGCTCTTTGGTATGTCTCACCAGCATTCTTCAATCCAAAGGGCATCACTTTGTAGCAGAATGTTCCTCATGGTGTAATAAATGTGGTCTTTTCCATGTCCTCGGGTGCCATCTTTATTTGATTAAAACTGGAAAATTCGTCCATAAAAGAGAACACATCAAACTTAGCCATATCATCTACCAACAAATCAATGTGTGGCAATGGAAAATCATCTTTTGGACTGGCTTTATTCAAATCTCTGTAATCAACACACATTCAGACTTTTTCGTCTTTCTTTGGAACAAGCACAATATTGGCCACCCATTGAGGATAATTAGATGTCACAAGAAAACCTGTATCAATCCACTTTTGAACCTCCTTTTTTATCTTTATTGCCATATCAGGATGAGTTCTTCTAAACTTTTGCTTCACAGGTGGACATTCAGGCTTCAGCGACAATCTATGCTCCATAATATTAGTATCAAGACCTGGCCGGTCTTGATAGGACCAAGAAAATACATCAACATATTCTCTAAGAAGCTCTACCATTCTCTTCTTAACCTCAGGACCAAACAATTCTCCAATCTTGACTTCTTTCTTATCATCTTCAGAACCCAAGTTGACCAATTATGTAGACTCTCCATGAGGTTGAATAATCTTCTCCTCGTGCTCATGAAACTGAGAAATCTCATCAGGAATCTCTTCACATCCTCTTCCTTAGCTTCAAACACAAGGAATTCAAAGTTGGGAGTGGGCATAGGATCATTATTTTCAATGGAGTTATCAATCAATCTGCACAATGATTTTATTTTTATTTTAGAGTATGAACAAAAGTGAAAACATTATGCAGATAAACAGAGATTATTATTATTTTAGGTTTTTTATGTTACCATTTTTCAGAATAAAGCAAAAAGGAAAAACACATATGGAAATAATAAAATAACATTTTATTGATGATGATAAAATTTGAAACAAAGCACAACAAACATCACTTTCACCTTGGGCAGATGTCGCTCCCTGGATTTCCATCCTGGTACAAACACGAAAGTGGCGCGGAAAGAGAGTAGAGTCGCCAGCCATGCATTTTTATCCCGAAGGAACGGGAATAGTAATGCTGCACAAACTAGAAGAAAAGAAAAGGAAGGACAAAGGTCCTGCAAACCAAAGAAATTGGGTTCGGGAGTCGGTTACGACCTGGGAAGGTATTAGCACCCCAGATCGTCCTTCGTACCCAACGGGATCCATGCTTGCAAACAAATTGTTTCAAAGGGTGAAGAAAAATGAAAGATGCAGCAAAACTGAGACTGAAACTGGAAAAGAAAAGAAAAGGGGAAAATGTAGGGAAAATAAAAGAGAGTGCTCGAACGGGCCCTACCCCGCTGCCTACGTACCTCATCTGGACATGAGGATCAAAGTCGTCGTAGTTCCCCTAACTAGGGGTGGAAACATTGCTTGTGTCTTAAGGCTTGGACTGCCTATGCCAATGCTCAGGTGTTGCAGGCTCGGACGACGAGTGCGTTACTGTCTTGCAAAGTGACAAGTAGGAGCAAGTTCATACGTACAGAGTGAGGGTGATAAGAAAAGAAGTCCCGTAGGAGAGACGCTTAATCTTTGTCTAGTGTTTTTTTAGAAGTCTTTTAGGAGTGTGGTACAAGGAAGTGAAAGCAAATCCTTTTTGAAGGATGTATTCCCATTACCACTTCCCTAGATAGGATGGGTAACAAGTCCACAAAGAATGAAGAAGATCCTCAAACTTGTTTGCCAAGAATAAGGTCTGAATTCACACGCTTGTTTTAAATTATTAAGTGTTTTTGTAGGTTAAAGTGAAGAATTTTTTTTTACGCTTTTCTTTGTGAAAATAGTCTTATGATTGAACTCGTGCATCATGCTAGACAAGATTGTACCGCCACCGAGATGGGGTGAATACAAGTGCCCCATGGAATAAAGGTTGTGTATGAAAGACTATTTCAACCTTTGTTAAAGTGATTTTTATGTGTTTGGTATGAAGATGAGAAGAGAAGAGAACCAAAGGAGCAAAAGGTAAACAACTAAGGGAATCTACCTATCCTAGAAGTTATCATGAAAAAAGTTGGTCCTAGGTTAGTAAGGCTTGAAGTCTATCCTAAAGAAGAAGAAGAAGGAAAGAAAGAAGAAGGAGAAAGAAGAAGTTAGAAAACAACTTACTTCTCTAAAGAAGTCAAGTTGCTCCTAAGAGGGAGAAGTAATGAAGTTGTACAAAGGATGGCATAAGGCACATCTCAAAGACAAGTATGAAAGAAATAAAGAGATGAGATGCAGATTTGAAATGTGAATCACATCCACACTTCACTTACCATGTGCCTACAAAGGTTAGAAAAATTTCCAGCACATATTCAACAAATCAATCAAGTGCTAACATATCAACACAATTCATGGAATTAACATGTTCAAAGTTTCAAGAAAAAAAGTCACCAAACATGCAAAACTTTGAAAATACATGAATCCACATGTCGAGAAAATAAAAACATACATAAACCAATAAGCAAACTACTCTAAACAATCATATAAAATGATCACACAATGATCCATGGTGATTATGGAAAGTATGACAAGCAAACAAACTCAAAAAAGCTCAAAAATGCCCTTCTGCTTCAACGTTAACCGGTTAACCCAAAGCGTTAATCGGTTAACCAACCTAGACCTGCAACAAAGAAGTCAGAAAAGGGACGCATAACCTATAGCATTAACCAGTTAACACTGTGCAAACAGCAGCAAATTCTTGCAGAAAAAGTCAGTTCCAAACCAGCTTATTTCAAATAATTTCCAGAAGTCCAGTAATCAATTGTCCATGAAAATTACAGCAAATTCAATCTTTAATCATGCTCAAATAGATCCATAAAAATCATTACATAAAAAAATTTACCAATCAATCAATCAACACAAGCACATTATGGATCTACATCATAAACATGCAAATAAGCTAAAAGCAAAAGCAGATCTGAAATTAACCAACCTACAAAGCTGAGATTTGCTTTGGTGAGTGTTGTTTAAGCTGAAAATGATGAATCTAGAGGAAAACTTCAAAGATCCAATACTATTCTTCATACACAATGCAAAATAAATGAAAGTTATGGAACTTGATGCAAGAGCTTAATCCCAAAAGCACTTCCAAACACCACTTCAGATATAAACCAGTAGAAAAACACCAACAAATAGATGTATAGAAAGAAATGAAAGGAGGTCTAGTTCCAAGATCAAAAATTCAATGCAAAATTTGAGGATCTTCAAAGAAGAGGAACTTTGAGTGTTTGAAGGTTTGAAGAGAAATGAGAGAATTGTGAGAGAATTCTGAAAAATTCAGAAAATGAAGAGTGTAAATTATGAGAGTGTGTGTGTTGATTTGGAGAGAAATGGGATAAATAGAATCTAGGTTTGGGGCCCAAAAATGTGGTTTGGAGTTATCTTAGAAAGGTGGTTAGGAGTTGGCTTTGGGAATTAGGCTTGGAAAACCCTCTAAATCCTTCTTCATAATTCCCAATTAATTCAAATGAAATAAATCAGAAAAATGAAAATTGGAGCCAAAACAAGCATGCTTCTCTTGCTGGAAAATTCAAATTTTCGCAGCCGTTAACCGGTTAACCAAAAGCGTTAACCGATTAACGCAAGCAAAATATGAATTTTCCTTCCTTTTTGTAGGAAACTCCAAGAATGCATCTACGTCGTCCGTTCTGAGCTGATCTTGATTCTCAACCTTTTTATGGCCTTGACAATTATATTGAACTTGCATAAACTCTGTAGAGACCTTGTAATCTTCTTGTAATGTGACTTGGCTTGTGACTCTGAGAGCCTTGATTTTCCAGATGATTAACCATATGCCTTATGCTAGAACATGTGGATGTCATGCCTCATATTTCTATGCCAAATGATAGGATATGGTATGCTATATGCTATGCTTATGATATGTAAATGGTGATAAAAAGGTGAGGGAAAATTTGGGGTGTTACAGCTGCCCCTATTCAAGCAACTGTTAATCTGAAAAAGACGAAAGCATCGGTTGTCGGCCGTTCGAGATGAACTGTGGTTGAATACCAAAACAACTAGAAATTTGCACTCTGTTGGAGAATAAAAGAAATGGTAAATAAACCCAACCCATGAGAACACATGCTGGGAAACCTTGACCTGGTAAAAAGTAACTCAGAAGAAATCCAATATCTTGCGTAGATACATGACAAACAGAGCAGACGAGCTCCTCTCAGACAAACCTGTTACGCCAGGTGAAAAATATCTAGGTGTCGCTCCCGAAGATTTTCATCCCGGTGCAAACGCGAACGGTCGGTGAAAAGAGAAAGTGAAGGTGAATGTGAATAGAGTCGCCAGCTAGGCACATTTATCCCGAAGGAAAGGTAATGCTGCATAAACCTGGAAAAAGATGGATAAGACGGTTGTGAACCAGAGAAACTCAGAAAGGGGGTTGGTTAAAACCTGGGAAGGTATTAGCACCCAGATAGTCCTTCGTACTCGACGGGATCCACGCTTACAAGATTGTGTTTAAAGGGGTCGTGTATGTGTTATCTGTGTGCAAAAGCTAAAGAAAGAATGTAGAGGTGTCAGTGCAAAAGGGTGAATGCTCAGGAACTGAGGCTTAGAAAAGAATGTTGGAAGAGGGGGAATGACAAAGAGACTTTTGTTCGATAACAGTTAAGTTATGCTTACGTATCCTCTTGTGCAATGAGGAAGTCAGAACATCGAAGTTTGACTCAAAGAGACTGAAAATAAATTGACTGTGAACTGCTTACTTGTTTATGCTCAAGTGTATGACTCGTCTGGCTCGAGTGCTAACTGTCTTGCATTATACGGAAGAAGCAAGTTCTAGTTTGTTCATGAGTGTGATGAGAAAAAAATCCTGAAGGAGACGATTATTGTTTGTTTTTGTGTTTTCAGTTTTGTATTGTTTTTGGTGTTTTGCATAGGATAATGAGCTTCAGCCTAAATCAAGGGTTGTAAGCTTATTATATCCTCCCTGATTATGGATAATGACCCTACTTAAGTATGAGATAAGCATCTCAACTTAATTACCATGATGATGTAGGGTTAAAATCATTAACCTACTTGTGGTTATTTAGATGTTTCCGGGGTTTTGTTTAGTGTTAAGTAATGAGTTTAATTTCTAATCACAGATTAGTGAGCTCATTACACCATCCTAATAGAAGGATAATAGATGAGAACACTTAAGCTGAGGAAAACTCCTCAACTTATTCCATAGTTAGGGACTAAATTCATTATATAACAAACCTTTATTAAGTGGATTTTAATTAAGGGATGAGATTAAGAAGTGGATTTTATGGTTTGTAAGACAACTTGAGGAGAACTTGTCCGTTAAACACTAGGGTTAGTCCCTCTTAACCATAAGGAAGAGATAGAACCCTAATGTAAGGCCCAAGTTACAAGATAAAGTCTTGGTGATTATTAATGTGATTTGATTAAGAGGTTTAAACAAATTAAAGGTTTAACACTTAGGATTAAAGTTATACACTCCATCCTAAGAGAAGGATGCAGGCATAACCCTAATTCCAAAGTCCTAAAACTTTAAAAGTTTAGTCTCTGATTATTGAGATGAGAGGAGAGACTCAAGGAGACTCAAAGATAAAAGACTAAGGGGGACTATACACAACCCTAAAAGTTATTATGCTTGGATTTCCTATGGTTTGTAAGGCTTAAGAAAAAAGATCTTCAAGGCCACCAATGGAAGAAGCATATGAAAAGAGAAGGAAGAAGAAGAATAAGTTACTTACTTCCTGAAGAAGATAAGTAACTTAAAGAAAGAAAGTAAGAAGGATGGAACATAAGTGAATTATATTCACTTCAAAGACAAGTTAAAATGCATATGAATGGGATAAGAAGAAGTGAGAGGTGAAGGAAAATCCACCTCCCAAATAACTTACCAAAGGATCCTGAAATGTTAGTATGAATGCATAAGACATAAAGCATAAAGGAATGTATTAAAATGAGATTTAATGACCAAAGTCAGAAGTGATTATGCATTGCAAATGGCATATGATATGATTCAAAGTCATACAATGTGCATATGAATGATCATACAAAGATGAGATGTCATGAAAGCATGCTTGGAAGCTTGAAAACACATGGATGTTTATGAAATGAAATGAATGCAAGACATAGCAAATGAATGAAGAAATGATCAAGCAATG
The DNA here is from genome assembly GCA_963966055.1 of Lathyrus aphaca. Classification (NCBI taxonomy): domain Eukaryota; kingdom Viridiplantae; phylum Streptophyta; class Magnoliopsida; order Fabales; family Fabaceae; genus Lathyrus; species Lathyrus aphaca. The sequence goes on along the minus strand of OZ014519.1, from coordinate 336,539,295 downwards.
TTCTAACATGTCCTAAGATGTCTAAAATGACATATGAATGCTTGAAATGTCGTGGAAAGTTCATATGATGATGAGTATGCAAGGTGAATGCAAATGAACATGAGAAATTAGGGTTTCATGGATGTATGAGATGCAAATGAACAAAACAGGAGCATACAATATGATAAAAAAATTGAAATCAAACTCAAAAAAACCCTAATCTCATATTAGGTCACACCCCAAAGGAGAAGGTCGGAAGCCTAACCTAGTGGAAGTTATGAATTTCCTAAGTTTGCTAGGGTTTTTGGGTGATTCTCAAAGGCAAATGCAAATCAATTTTAAAATGAAAGATAAATTCATGAGAAAAATAACCTATAAACTAAATGCTATATGTGAAACAATTCAAAAAGAATCAATTTCAAACTCTTCATAGTTAGGCAGAAATGATTTTTCAAATTTAGGGTTAGAAAATATGATTTTAAAGAACCCTAATTCAAAGAAAATTGTGAAATTATGATCAAACCTAAAAAGAAATTTGTATGAAGAGTTTGAAAATGTTTTTAAATGTATTGGAATGGTTCATGATTCTTTTGGTGATTTTTAGAAACATAAATGTATTTTTAATTAATTAAAATACTTTAATTAATTAAAAATAACATTTAAATATTTTAAAAATACTTTTTAAATGCAAAAAATAAAATAAAAATCTTTTTTGGGTTGAGAAAAATATTTAAAACCAGAATGCAAAGTTTGAGAATTTTTTGATGTGTTTTGGTATTTTTAATAAAAATGTGGAAAGAAAATGAAATAAAATGAAATAAAAATCAAATAAAATGGAAGGTATGCTGATCCAAGGGATGAGATTTGAACTTGGGAGAGGGGAGTTGACTGTGCGCGCTATCTGATGGCCAGTATTGATTCTGACTTAATTAATTCAAATAATCCTAATTAAATTAAATAATTAAAGGTTAGGGTTAATGACTCCATCTGGGCCGTCCACACGCTAACTTAAACAAGATCCAAGGGTGGGAATTTAATCTGGGCAGCTAACCCTAATTACTTTCAGGTGACCGGAGCTAAGCTCCGGTCATCTTCTCCGGCCACTCAAAATGCTAACTTCATCCCTAAGTCACTAAACACCAAATTTCTTGCCCATAAATGATCCCCAAACATCATACATCATGAATCATCAAACAAAACACATTTATCATGCATCATAAAGCTGAATCGAAGCAATCAAGTTCTAGGTCAAAAATTTCAGAACATCATGAAATCCTCATTTCTAACTTATTTTCAATTCTAATCATATCAGCATGATCAAGGAAGCATGTAGATTCATTCTAGAACTTAAAATCATGCTTCTAGAAAAAAAGTTCATAAAGGTTACCTGAGATGGAGTTCTTTGAAATGGAGCTTTCTGGGCCCTCCTCTTGTGCAATCCACCTCCCTTTGACCTCCTGAGTCTATTATGATGCTTGAATGGAGTTTATAATGGCTGGTTTATGAGTTTCAGTTCTGAGTATGCAGAAATCGTATTTTGGTTTGAGCTGGTTTCAGGCCATGGTGAGGGGTGTTTTGTAATACTTAGGTGATTTTGAGATGAATGGTGAAAGAATGAGTGAGTTTTGATGGCTGAGGTGTGAGAATCTAAGAAGGTAAGTTTTTAGGTGATTTTGTGAATTCTGGGTTGTGAGAGCTTGCAGGCTTGAATGTGTTATCAAATGAGCTCCTTAGGGTTTCCATAAGAGGTCTTGATTGGTCCAGAGAGTTGTTGTGGCTCAGTTTGATTGGTATGGCTTGTTTTGCAAAAAGTCAAGGAAAGTGTACCACAAGCATGGGCTCGGGTCAGAGGTGATCTAAAGGGTGGATTTGCCTCAGCTGACTTTGTGGAGAGCCCTTGGATGGAAATGGATGAGCTGTAACACTTAGATCATGAGGTAGCATGTGTTTTGCAATGTTCCCTCTTTGGAAATTTTGTGAAGGTTAGGCATGAAATCTTGTGATCCAAGGCACAAATATGATCAAGCAATGTTGCATTGTCATGTTATGGTGCTTAGAAGTCAGTTAGAGGTCCCAAGAAGTCTTGGAATGCCAATATGCAAAAATCCCTCTTTGACATGAACTTGAAAATTATAGGATGAATCAAGACATGTTCTTGTACTTTTTGAAAAGGGAAAGACCTAATATACAACTTTCATGTCCAAGAATTTTTCATTTGAAGCATTTTTGGTCTTGAAAGAGGAGGTTGAAAATCTTTCCCAAAATGGAAAGTTTCCATTACAAGTCAATTCCAAAAATGGAAAGTTTGCAATTGGCTCAAAATTCTTCAATCTTGTGAACTTACAACCACTTCTAAGATCAAATAAAGATCATAGAACTTCAATTTGATGAAAATGATCCTTTGGTACCCTTGTTGGGGGCCTCAGATGCCCTAATTTTTACTTAACTTGCTCAAGAAGTTACCCTATGATCAGATGACTTCCACAATGAATTTCTTCATCAAACTTGGTACACATGATCCTTATAACATGTTAAGAACATTAGAAACAAGAATGACCAAAAATTATGGAGTTAAGGCCTCTGAAACCAAAACCCTAATTTTGGTCATTTGTGTAGGAAAACCCTAGCTCTGCTTCCATGCCTTTGTCATTCTTTGTGATCTCTTGACTTTCATGAACTTTGGGGAGCATAATATGATTATATAACACACATGGACCCTCTTGGAAAGCTTCAAGACCATTGGGATGGCTCAAATTGATTCTTGGATTGCTCAGGTCACAAACCCTAGATGCAAATGAAATGGAACTATGCAGATGAAACAAATATATAATATGAGATGTAATGCTTATGTTAAAACAAAAATGAAGAATCACAAGTCATGGTGTGAGAAAAAGTGAGGGAAAATTTGGGGTGTTTACAGCTGCCCCTATTCAAACATGAGTTAGCTGTGCAGGATGTAAGCACCTGGCGTAACAGACAAACAAGATAACTTGTGGTTGAATACCAAAGACAGTCCGAAATTTGCACTCGCTGGTGAGAAGAAGAAAAGGGATATAAATTGTAAAAGGTAGTATATTATGTTTATTAAATGAAGGTGATGGAGGACAACCATTGAGCAGAGGACTAATGTTGGAGATAAAGTGGTAAGTAGCAATGACGAGGATGACTGACAAGCTGGGGAAACAAAGAGATCATGATGGGGACGGCCATCGGGTAAGGAAATAAGATTCTCTGGGGGATTAAAGTAATGAGAAAAGCAATGATGGGTACGACCATCGATTTAAAGAATAAATGAAATAATGATGAGGGACGGTCATCAAAGGTGAAGGACGATCACCTAGCAGGGGACGACTGCTCTTTATCTCGACATAGGACGAATGTCAGATAGATAAGGTCAACAATGGGGACGACCATCGGGTAAGCATGATGAAGGACGATCATCAAGAGGTGAAAGACGATCACCTGGCAGGGTACGGCTGCTCTCGGGGATTATCACGACATAGGAAGAATGTAGGATAACAAGATCAATGATGGAGACGACCATCGGATAAATGATGAGGGACGGTCATCAAAAGGTGAAGGACGATCACCTAGCAGGGGACGGCTGCTCTTTTTCATGACATAGGACGAATGTCGGATAGAAGGTTCCAATGATGGATATTCCATTGGGGAAAGGATGAGGGCCGATTATCCAAAGGTAAAGGACGATCACCTGGCAGGGGACAGTTTCCGAAAGTATCATGACATAGGACGGATGTCGGATAGCAGAAAGTTGTTTTGTTGACGACTTACTGGGGAATGGTAAACACGGACGAGTGCTTACGTTTTTCAAAAGTGAAAGATATAAGTGTTTGAAGGTGTGTATAGACTAAAGATGCGGACGAGCCTCCTTAGGACCATGATACGGACGAGTATCGATAGAAACAAACGCTGACACGTGTTTAAAGATGATGATACGGACGAGCATCAATAGGTTAAGCAAGGAACACGGACGAGTGTTAATTCTTTCGGGGAGGTAATATATACAAGATACGGACGAGTATCAAAGACTTTTGTATAAGTATGTACAAGTATTAATCCGCTGGTGAAGTATGTGTAAGACACAGACGAGTGTCAGAGGATTGGGCAAAGGACACGGATGAGTGTTTGACTTGCTGGGGAAGCATGACACAGACGAGTGTCAAAAAAGAATATGTACAAGTTGTGAACGAATGTCTATATTTGAAAGTGCAGAAGGTATTCTGGCGACCTGCGGGGAAAGGATGACACAGACGAGTGTCGAAAAGAAACATGTTTTGAACAAGTATCTGTACTCGGGAGTGCAAGGGGATGCCTTGGCTTTTGTCTGCAGGGGATATGAGTTTTGTATATTGTTGATGAAATAATGATTGGTATTTGCAAGTGGTTGGCTCGAACTTGGCTTGTGATCATGCAAATGTTTGATTTTTACCGTAATGCTCCTTATTAGACGGAATGCTACGCTTATTTCGGTAAATATGATGTGAATGTTATGATTATGCAAATGAGAAACTCGATCCGAGACTCGGATCCTGCAGGGATAAAGATCTCTGGTTGATCTGCTTGGAGGGATAACCCAGCTGGGGGAAGAGATCATTGATAGATGTGTCCGGAGGGAGAACTCTACTTGGGGGAATAGATCATTGATAGATCTGTCCGGGGAAATAGATCATTGATAGATCTGTCTGGAGATGAGAAAGTTTTAGCAACTCTGCTGGGGATATGTTTCAGGTATTGCTCTACTGGGGGAGGAAACTCTGTGGGGGAATTAATTCCACCAACTCTGCTGAGGGTGAGAGAAATCTGGCATCTCTGGTAGGAATAGAAGGCTCTTTAACCACCTTGTTGTGAAAGAGTTGTCAGGCATTGCTCGGGAGATCCCATCCGGGGAGGAGATAACTCCTGGAAAATAGTGTGCTGGGGATTCAATGCTTGATATGCCCCATGTTGCGAAAGATTGTTTGTCTTGAGTACATGCAACCTGTTAAGACAAAGGAAAACACACAAGTGTCCCGAGGTATCCTTAACCAGATTTCGTCATGGGAGTTAATTTTTCCTGAAAGCAACATATTTCCTGCAAGCATTTATTAAAATAGCTCATATGTTTTATGCAAGTGTTGTATTATGAACGTTGGACATTTTTGCAAATGAAACAAAAAATGTACAAAACAATGTGTGACTGAAAACTCTGATTTTATTAATTTGAGCGCCCTGAATAGGCAAGTACAGTCAAAAGAAGCGAATCCCCTAGAAGGAGGAGATTGCTGTAAATTGAGAAAATAAAAGTGTTGGCAATGATGAAGATGATGCTCCAGTGAGCTTCCTTTGCTATGACCTGTATGACCTTGACATTCTTCTCATCTTGCTTTATGAAGAAGGCTGATTGTGACTGATGCTTTGTCCTTTCGAAGCTTACCATGTTGTGAGTGATATAGACGAATTCAGAATGCAGTTGTTCGCTTATCCCCTGATTTTGCGTGGATCGCCCTTTCGGGTTTTCAATCCACCGAGATACCCATTTTTACCTGAGCTGTCCAATGCAGCTTTTCAACTCAGCGGGTGTACATTTTTTTGATTTTTTCTTTATTTTTGCCCGAGTCTTTTATTTTGTTTTTGACTCGCCGGGATGCCCTATTATTGCCTGGACTTACATTCTGTTTTTATGTTTAGCGGGTCATTTTATGCGAAGTATTTTTTAACTGCATCTGAATTCACATGAGACGGGAAGTCTTCACCATCCATGGTTGCGAGCATCAGTGCTCCACCCGAGAAGACTTTAGTTATCACATAAGGACCTTCATAGTTTGGTGTCCACTTGCCCCTGTGGTCTGTATGAGGAGGAATGATTCTTTTCAGAACAAGCTCTCCCACTTGGTATTCCCGAGGTCTGACTTTCTGATCAAATGCTTTCTTCATTCTCTTCTGATACAACTGCCCATGATAAATGGCAGCAAATCTTTTCTCTTCAATTAGATTCAGTTGATTGTACCGAGACCGGACCCATTCTGCTTCATCCAGTTTCACATCCATCATTACCCACAACGAGGGTAGTTCAACTTAAACAGGTAAGACAACTTCCATACCATACACAAGCTGATAAGGCATTGCCCCAGTAGATGTTTTGATTGAGGTTCGGTACCCATGTAAGGCAAACGGTAGCATCTCATGCCAGTCTTTGTAGGTAACTACCATCTTCTGCACAATCTTCTTAATGTTCTTGTTGGCTGCCTCAACAGCGCCATTTATCTTTGGCCTGTAAAGAGAAGAGTTGTGATGTTGGATTTTGAAGTCCCGACACAGTTCTGCCATCATTTTATTGTTCAAATTGGAACCATTATCAGTAATGATTCTCTCGGGAACTCCATATCGACAGATGATGTCTCTTTTCAGAAATCTGGCTACCACTTGTTTGGTGACGTTTGCGTACGAAGATGCTTCAACCCATTTGGTGAGGTAATCAATGGCTACCAGGATGAATCTGTGGCTATTTGAAGCAGTCGTTTCAATATTTCCAATCATGTCAATGCCCAACATGGAAAAGGGCCAAGGTGAAGACATTACGTTCAAAGGATTTAGAGGCACATGCACTTTATCCGTGTAGATCTGGCACTTGTGACATTCTCTGGCATAGGCACAACAGTCTGCATCCATTGTGATCCAGTAGTAGCCTGATCTCAACAACTTCTTTGCCATTGCATATCCTCCGGCATGGGTACCGAAAGAACCTTCATGTACCTCGTGCATCAGTAGGTCTGCTTCCTTTTTGTCAACACATCTGAGCAGGACCATGTCGAAGTTTCGCTTGTATAATGAACCCTCAGCATTGAGGAAGAAGCTACCGGCCAGCCTTCTTAATGTCTTCTTATTATTGGATGATGCCCCAGGTGGGTATGTCTGATTCTCCAAGAAGCATTTGATGTCATGGAACCAAGGCTTATCATCACTAGCAGTGTCCACGGAGAATACATATGCCGGTCTGTCCAGTATAGATACCAAGATCCGAGGTACATAATTGGCAGCTTGAACTTTGATCATGGAGGAAATGGTAGCTAAAACGTCTGCGAACTGATTCTCATCTCGAGGGATATATTCAAGTTTGACTGTTGTGAAGAAAGTCAATAATCTCCTTGTATAATCTCGGTATGGAATCAGATGCTCCTGATGAGTGTACCATTTGCCATTGGTCTGATTGATTACTAAAGCTGAATCTCCGAATACATTCAAAGTTTTGATCCTGAGGTCAATGGCTTCCTCAAGACCCATGATACACGCTTCGTATTCTGCTTTATTGTTAGTGCAGGCAAAGGTGAGTTTTGCCGAGAAAGGCATATGAACTCCTTTAGGTGTAATGAGCACTGCACCAACTCCACGACCGTTCATATTGACAGCCCCATCAAACATCATAGTCCATGCCTCTTATGGATCTGGCCCTTCAGTGTGAACAATCTCTTCAAAATATTTTGCTTTTAAGAACATGATGTCTTCATCAGGGAAGTCAAATCTCATAGGCTCGTAATCATCAATGGGTTGCTCAGCCAGATAATCAGACAATACACTGCCTTTGATGGCTTTTTGAGATGTGTACTGAATGTCATACTCTGTTAGAATCATTTTCCATCTTGCAACCCTTCCGGTAAGTGATGGCTTCTCAAATATGTACTTGACGGGGTCCATTTTTAACATCAACAAAGTAGTGTGAGTCAACATATACTGTCTTAGTCGGCGAGCAGCCCACGCTAAAGCACAACAAGTTTTCTCGAGCAGTGAATAACGTTGTTCACAGTCGGTAAACTTTTTGCTTAGGTAGTATATTGCATACTCTTTTAGACCAGACTCATCATGTTGGCCCAACACACACCCCATTGATCCTTCTAATATTGTCAGGTACATTATCAGAGGTCTTCCTTCAATTGGAGGCATGAGAATTGGAGGTTCTTGCAGGTACTCCTTGATCTTGTCAAAAGCTTTCTGACAATCGTTGTTCAACCTGACTGTTTGTTCTTTTCTTAACAGCTTGAACAAGGGTTCAAAGGTTGCTGTGAGGTGAGATATGAACCTTGATATGTAGTTTAATCTACCTAAGAACCCTCGAACTTCTTTCTCAGTCTTAGGTGCAGGAATTTCTTGAATGGCTTTGACTTTATCGGGATCAACCTCAATTCCTTTTTCACTTACGATAAAACCCAGCAGCTTATCGAACATACACCGAATGTGCATTTGTTGGGGTTCAACTTCAGCTGATACTTCCTCAGATGCTTAAACAACTTCAACAGATTCACCAGATGGTCTTCTTCAGTGAGGGACTTGGCAATCATATGATCCACGTAGCATTCAATTTATTTGTGGATCATATCGTGGAATAATGTTACCATAGCCCGTTGGTACGTTGCATCGGCGTTCTTCAGTCCAAACGGCATTACCTTGTAAAAAAATGTGCCCCAAGGTGTGATGAAAGTTGTTTTCTCCATGTCTTCGGGTGACATCTTGATCTGATTGTATCCAGAAAATCCATCCATGAAAGAAAATACCGAGAACTGGGTTGTGTTGTCCACCAATACATCAATGTGAGGTAATGGGAAATCATCCTTCGGGCTAGCTCTGTTCAGGTCCCGATAATCCACACACATGTGTAAACACCCCAAATTTTCCCTCACTCATTTCACCATGGCTTGTGATCTTTTCATGTGCATAAGTTCAATCATAGCATCTCATATTGCACTTTTGCTTCACTGCATTGTTTCTAAGCCATCTGCATCTAGGGTTTGTGATCTGAGCCATCCCTGAGCCATTTGAGCCACTCCAAGGGTCATCAATCACTTCAAAGGGGTCCATGTATGTTCAAGCATCATATTATATCCTCACAAAGTCAAAAAAGTCAAAGAATCACATGGAAGCAGAGCCAGGTTTAACTGCACAGATGACCTAGAATTAGGGTTTTGGTTTCAAAGGCCATAACTCCAAAAAATTTGGTCATTCTTGTTTCTATTGGTCTCTATATGTTATTAGGATCATGCATATCAAGTTTCATGAAGAAATTCAATGGGGAAGGCATCTGATCAAGGGATGGCTTCTTGAGCAAGTCAGTGGAAAATCAGGGCATCTGAGGCCCCCAACGACCCAACCAAAGGGATTTCTCCATCATTTTGAATGTGTATGATCTTTATTTGATCATAGGGGATGTTAGAAGTTCACAAAATTGAAGAATTTCAATCCATTTGCAAAGTTGCGTTTTTGGGAAAGTGACTTGTAATGAAAACTTGCCATTTTGGGAAAGTTTTTCAACCTCCTCAAATTAATTCAAAAATGCTTCAAATGAGAAAACTTTGGTCATGAAAGTTGTAGAATGGATCATTCCCTTTTCAAAAAGTACAAGAACTCATTCTAATTCATTTTGGATCAAAAGTTATGGCTTGTCAAAGTTGGGCAAAATCACTTAATTCTCACTTTTGTACCAAAGAGGCAAAGTTGCAAAACCTCATGCCAAGGCAAAATGTGACTTCAAATGGACTTCTATGCATTACACAAACATGAACCATGACCTAAAAATCAGAATGCACCAAAGAATCTCCAAGTTTCATGACTTGTACATTAAGAAACTTCAAAAGGGCCAAAAGATCACAAAATTGCAAAACCACACATAAACTCTAATCCACTTGCAAATTGGCCTCAAATTCATTTCCATGGTCAGCCTTGATTCAAGCTGCAACAGACATGCTTTTGTTCTATCCCTAAAACAGCCCATACCTTATAGTACACCTAGACTTGACTTTTTGCAAAAGGGGCCATACCAATCAAGCTGTGCCACCAACAACTCTCTGCCCTATCACAACTTGATATGTGGACTAAAAGAGAATCAAAAGATACAACAAAAAAAGCCTGAATACACAACATTGCCATAGTTCCCAAAAACTCTCCCCCTTGCATTTTCATTCGAAACTCAGCACTCAAGTCTCAAACATCAAAGCAAACTTCATAGAACCATTCACCATGATCCTCTGATCATTTCCCAATCCTCATTTGACCCTGAAATCACCCCAAGCAGAAACACGATTTTTCACCCCTTCTGGACAGAACTTCATCAATCTCTTAAACCAGCCATAAGAAATTCCAAACAAGCATTGCAAACTTCTCAGGGGGTCCATTAAAGGCATCTTGGACCAAAGAAGCAGCCAGAAAGCTTCAAAGATCAAAGCTCCAGTTCAGGTGAGCTCAAGAAAATTTTTTCCAAAAACTTGTTTTTAAGTTCCTAAATGAATCTATGTGATGTGTTGATCATGTTGATATGTTTATTTTTTGCAAATGGTTAAGTATTGAGTATGTATGAAGCTTCTGAAATTTTTTGACCTAAAAACGTTTTGATTCGATTCAACTTTGATACGTGAAATAAATGTGTTTTGGTTGATGATTCTTGTTGTATGATGTATGGGGTTGGATTATGGGCAGAGAGATTAAGTTTTAGAAGCTTGGGGAGAGAGATAGCAAAATCTCAGGGGAGATGTGGCCGGAGAATATGACCGGAGGTCATTTCCGGCCACCTGAAAGTCATTAGTGCATTAATTGTGGTTAGGGCTCAGTTTGAATGTGAGCCATGGATCTGTTTGACTTGGGTTGACTCGCGCGCAAATGAATGGACCAGATCTTTCATTAAAACCCTAATCCTAATTTATTAAATTAATTAATTAGGTTTAACTTAATTTGGTCAGTTTGAATTACAGCCACAGGATCTGGTGCGGGTCAACTCCCTCCAAAACCATTTGAATGCCAGCCATTAGATCTGTTGACTTCTCATAATTTCATTTTTATTTCATTTATTTTATATTTAACTTCTACGAATTATTAAAAATAGTAAAACATATTTAAAAATTCTGTAAATTTTTGTCAAACATTTCATTAATTTTCAGAACCCAAAAATATTTTTATTTTTATTTTTTGCATTAAAAATCATTTTTAAATCATTTAAATGTTTATTTTTAATTAGTTAATGAAAACAAATTTTACATTGCATTTCAAAACATTTAGAAACATTATCAAACTCTCAAAACAAATTTCTTTTTGGTTCTTGATGCATTTTGACAATTTTCATTGGAATTAAATTCTTTTAAAGGCAATATTTTTGTTCAAACTTGGAAAAATTCATTCTGCCTAACCATTGAGAGTTTGATGATGGTTCTTCTTGCATTGCATCCTTCATAGCATGTAGTTTATAGGATAAAATTGGTTTGAATTTATCTTCCATTTTCAATTTGTTTAGCATTTTTCATTGTGAGGTACCTTGAAACCCTAGTTGACTTGAGAAGTTCATAACTTGCACTAGGTTAAGAGTTAGGTCCCCTCCTTTGGGCAGTGAACTTGTGTAGGGTTAGGGTTCCCTTGGTCTCATTTTCAATTTTTTATCACATCATTTTCTTCTGGTTTTGAATTTTTGTATTGTATGTTGCATGTAAACCCTAATTTGTGCCTTCCTTTGCATCCATATCTCATTTGCTTGCATTTAAGAACTTGCCATGACATTTTGTGAATCCACATGATTCATAATACATCTTAGGACATATTAGAATCATGTTTGATCATTGCATCTTTCATTTGTCATGTTATATGTCCATTCCATTTCATAAACTTTCATGAACTTCCATGGTTCAAAGCATGCTTCATTTGCATCCTCATCCTTGTATGATCATCCACAACTCTTGACATATGCTTGCATCATCTCTTAGCATCATTGAAATCATGTTTATGCTTCTGACTTTGGTTTGCATCATGACATTTCATCTCATTTGCATTGCATTTCATTTCTTTTGCTAACTTTTCAGGTGGTAAGTTATTTTGAGAAGTGAATTTGCCTTCACTTCTCACAATCTCTTCTCATCTCTTTTATGCATCATTGCTGCATTTTATCTTGTGTATTAGAGTGAGCTTGCTCATTCATGTTATTTCCCATCTTCTTCCTTCAAGCAACTTGTCTTCTTAAGTGAAGCAAGTTGTCTTGATTCTCTCTGCTTCTTTCTCCTTTCATCTGCTTCTTCCCTGGTGGTTTCTCTGAAGATCTTCTTGCATGCCTCATTAACCCTAGGAACAACCAAGCATGATAACAATTAGGGTTTGATTAGTCCCCCATTTAGTTTTTCCTTTGTGTCATCTTTGAGTCTTCTCTTCTCATCTCATAATCAAGGACTAAACCCTAAAGGTTTTAAGGCTTTGTGATTAAGCTTATGCCTGCATCCTTCTATTAGGATGGAGTGTATAACTTTAATCCTAAGTGTTAAACCCTTAATGTGTTTAAAACCTTTAATCAATCCATCTAATAATCACTAAGACATCAAGCTTGTAACTTGGGCCTTGCATTAGGGTTCTAATTCTTCCTTAACTGGTTAAGAAGGACTAACCCTAGTGTTAATGGACAAGTCCCCCTCAAGTTGTCTTACAAACCATAAAATCCATTTCTTAATCTTACCATTAACTAAAATCCACTTTAATAAAGGCTTTGTTTTGTAATGAGGTTAATCCCTAATCATGGATTAAGTTGAGGAGCCTTCCTCAGCTTAAATGTTCTCATCTATTATCCTTCTATTAGGATGGTGTAATGAGTCCATTAAATCCTTGATTATGGCTTAATCTCATTACCCAACACTAAACAAAAACATCTAAATAAATACAAGTAAGTTAATGATCTTAATCCTACATCATGGTGATTAAGTGTGAGGTGCCTACTTCATACTCAAGGTATTCTCATTACCCCTAATCAGAGGGAGGATGTGATGAGTTTACTAACCCTTGGTTTAGGCTTAAGCTCATTTTCTTATGACAAACTCCAAAAGGCAATAAAAGATTGAAAACATCAAAAAACAAACAATAATCGTCTCCTCCGGGATTCTTTTCTCACCTCATTCACTCACAAACGAGAACTTGCTTTTTCCGTCTAATGCAAGACAGTTTGCACCTGAGCCAGACAGGTCATACACTTGAGCATAGGCAAGTAAGCAGTTCACAAGTCAATTTTTCTTTCAATCTCTTTGAGTCGAACTATGGTGTTCTGACTTCCTCATTGCACGAGAGGATACGTAGGCATAACTTAACAGTTATCGAACAAAAGCCTCTGTATATCCCCCCCTCTTTCCAGCATCATTCTTTAAGCATCATAGTCTTGAGCATTTCATCCTTGTTCTCACACTGACACTTCTCTTATACACTTCACACTTCTTTTACACTAACACTTGCATTCTTTTCCAGCTTTGATACACAGATTTGCACTGACACTACCCCTTTAAAACACAAACTTTCAAGAGTGGATCCCGTCGAGTACGACGGACAATCTGGGTGCTAATACCTTCCCAGGTTGTAACCAACCCCCTTTCTAAGTTTCTCTGGTTCGCAACCGTCTTATCCATATCTTTTCTTAGGTCTATGCAGCATTACCTTTCCTCCGAGATAAAAATGCCTAGCTGGCGACTCTTGTCTTTTGAGTTCACCCTTGTGTGTTCTCTCTCCTTTCGCCGACCGTTCGCGTCTGTACCCCTTCTGACCCGGGTGTCATTTGGTGAGAGCGACAGCTTGGCGACTCTGCTGGGGACCCTTACACTGTAACCAGGGCTTCTGGTTCTTTTTTGTGGGTTCCTCCTAGCGCTTGTTTGATTTGTGTTTACTGGGGTGTTATGTGCTAATTGTGTTTATATAGTTGCTTTATTTATTGCTTTATGTACAACCTTATTTATTGCTTTCTTTACAGTTTTTCATATTTCATACTGTCATTATCATTGCTGGATCTGTTCTTCTGTCTTGGTGGGTGGGGTTTCATTGAGAGTTTAAGGTCCTATACCTGGGACCTGAGTGACACCTAGGCTAGAGTGGTTCATGTTTTTTCCCATTCCATTTCGGTCTGGTGCGGGAATATGAAACACGGTTCAGATATGGGTTTCTTCTTGAGAACTCTGTGCTACAGATTTCCTGTAGTGCTAGGGCTATCTGGGAAGCCTGCTAAGTCTGGATGACCTTTATTATGACCTTCAGAAACTGAGGTGAATTAGAGGAGGATCTTTTATGGTTATTGTGAACACTGTACCTCCGGGTTAGAAGTGTTTACACTTCTCATAACTGATCCAAGTCTGAGGATCCTTGTTTTAGAACACTACCTGTGAGGGGGTTGGGCTATTTACAGGTTTGCAGGTACCATTGGCCACATCATACCCTGTTACTTGTTTGATTAAGAGTACCTCATTTTGGACAGTTCTTGTGATTTAACCCTGGATATGTGACTCTTTATTTGAGTCCCCCACCTTGGTTACTAGATTTCTGAACCTCCATCTGGACTTCTTGAACATACATGGGCTTTATATCAAGATAGATAATCAGATCCAGCTTGATCACAAACCCTTGCATGTCATTTGCATACATCATCATTGCATCATTTAACATTTGTTTATTTGTTTTTCAGGGTATCCACATTATATCTGGCTTGGTTTTGACCCCTTCTTCTGCATAGACCTTTGCTTCAGTTGTCTTCATCAGTTGTCTACTTCAGCTATCTTCATCATCACCAGCATCAGCCTATCAGTGGCTCATCTCCAGTATCAGTCTTGATCTTCATCAGCAGCTATCTTCATCATCTTCAGCAGCACTCATGGCTACTCCCAGGAAGAGCAACATATCTTACCATTTCTTTGAGCCTGTGTTGACTGGTATCAGGCAGGTCCAATCACTTATCACACCTGACCACATCCCATTATTCAGAGAACATTATGGAGGTATCCTTGATATGGTTATGGACCTGGACCCTTCTTAGAGGAGCATGATCCACACCTGCCTACAGTTTTATGATCCTCCTTTGAGATGCTTCACATTCCCAAACTTTCAGCTAGGACCTTTGCTAGAGGAGTTTTCATCATTGATTGGAGTGCCTGTCAGGGGTTGTGTCCCTTTCAACCCAGAGATGCCAGCTCCCAGCAATGGAGAAGTAGCAAAAGCACTATACCTAGAGCCTACTTTGATTGAGCAAAACATGACAACAAAAGCTGGGATCCCTGGTTTACACTTGGATTTCTTGATTTCTCAGGCCATCCTGAAGGCCTCTTTGGGAGAATGGAGGGCAGTTTGTGCATTGTTAGCCCTCAGCGTATATGGGGTTATACTGTTTGCAGACGAACCCAAATTTATCAGCAAGAATGCCATTCATCTTTTCCTTCTGAGGAACCCAGTACCTACCTTGCTAGGAGATTTCTACTACTCCATTCATCAAAGGAATGAGAAACAAATGGGGAAGTTGGTGAGATGTTGTGCTCCTTTGTTTCACACTTGGCTGCTCAAACACCTACCTAAGACAGATGCCTTCCTGAATCCTCACCAACAGAAGAATTGGGCTAAGAGGCTCATTGCTTTGACTTCAGATGACATCAGGTGGTGCACCCAGAGCACCAAAGGCAAGGATATCATCACCAGCTGTGGGCAATACCCAAATGTACCTCTGATAGGAGTAAAGGGTTGCATCAACTACAAAATCCTTTGCTGTTTAAGAGACAATTGGGCTATGCTTTGGTTCACCCTCCTAGAGTGCAAGATTTAGCTGAGACCCTGTATTGTGAAGTAAAACCTAATTCAGCTGTTGTCAGACAAGCATCCTGGACTTGGGACAACATCCAGACAAAAGGGATGGCCATTCTAGGGAGGTGTAATAATGTTGCTTCAGCTCAGTACTATGACTGGTCCCATGCTAGAGCTCAGATTACTGGAATGCCCTTCACCTTGGAGGACACACCTGGACCCTCTACAATACAGCCTACAACAACTGTCAGCCTGGAGGAATTTGAGAAACTGAAGGAGAGGAATGAGAATCTGTCTCAAGCTTTGAAGAAAACTCTTTGGGAAAGGAGTGATGGTCGTCTGGACATTGAGAGGTTGGAAAAGCTTAGGGTGGATCATCTGGCCATGATTGAGAAAACAGAGGACTACATCAAGAAATCAAGAGCCGGGGAGCAAATATTGAAGAATGCCTGTAAGGAGGCCAAGCTTCAGAAGGCTAGGAATGAACTCTATCTACAAGAAAGTCAGGCTAGGTGGGTCAGGATCACTGAAGCCCGGACACAAGAAGATCAGAGAACTCAAGCCAGGATTGAACAGTTAGAGGCCAATGAAAAGAAGCAGCAGGAAGCTTTGTTGGCTGCCCATAAGGAGATTTCAGAGTTAAAGCTTAGGGCTGGTTTGAAAAGATCAAAGGATCAGGACAGGCACAAGAAGCTGACCACTGCCATTGCCACCAGAAACCTCCTCATCAGGACTATTACAGAGCACCCAGCTGGTCCAGTGACTGAGGCACTTTTGAAGGAGGTTAAGGAGGATGAGTTTGGACTAGATGTCTGACTTTTTGATTGTTGTTATTTTCTTTTGATGTACTTTTCTTTTGTACTGTATTTTTACCCTTCAGGGGCATGTGTTGTAAAAAACAGACTATGTATGATTCACCATTTTGTAATATATCTGTTAGTTTGTTTTCATTGGGTTTCTTTTCTCAAACAACATCAAAGCATCTTCCTCGAGGTCTGGAAAGGTCAAAACCAAGAGCCAAGTCGGATGCCTTGGAAAACAAATAAGCACTGCATTGCATACTAAATTTTGTTTTGTTTTGTAGGTTTTTGTTGTTATTTGTTTGTTTCTAACTCTGCTGTGGTCTCAGGAAATATTGCTCGCAGAAGAGTGTTCCCTGTCAACCGTGCACACCGGTATCCTACTCGCAACAACCTTCCGGGTATTCTAATGGAGCAAGTACAGCAAGACCTGACTGAGGTCAGAACCCAGATGGCTAATGAAAGAGTGGAGATGAGAAACCAAATGGCCCAATTCATGACTGTGATGACTGGCTTGGCCCAGAGTCAGGAAAGGCTAAGGGCATTGGTAGAAAGACAAACCCCCGAGGAACCTCATCCTGGGACTGGGGGAACAAGTAACAATGAGAGGGGTCAGCCTCATGTTAATCCACCTGTATTTGGACCTCATCTAGATCCGGAAGTCAATATCCCGGGTAATGTGCAAGGAAATACTACTGGGGGGAGAATCTTGCAAGAAGACCCCCAAGAGGAGCAATTTACTATCATGGGAGCTGGAGATGAAGTCTATGATAGGAGGTTTGATGAAATTGCTGAGAAGTTGAGATCTCTGGAGTCTCAAAACTCCTTGGGCTTCGATGTAATGGATATGGGGTTAGTGGATGGGGTGAGAATTCCCCACAAGCTCAAACCCCCGTGCTTTGAGAAACACAATGGAACCTCTTGTCCACGAACTCACCTGCAGTCTTTTCTGGGGAGACTTAAAGCATATACCATGGATGAAAAGCTATGGATGTTCTATTTTGAAGACAGTTTGACCGGAGCTTCAAGAGAGTGGTATTCACACCTGACTAGAGCTACTATCAGATGCTGGAAGGACCTAGCCGAGGCTTTCATCAGACAATACCAATACAATCTGGACATGGCTCCTAACAGGACCCTCCTGATGGGAATGTCTCAATCTTCCAGAGAAAGCTTCAGGGAATATGCCCAAAGGTGGAGACAGCTTGCTGCTGCTGTCCAACCACCCATGTCGGAAAGAGAAATGGCCGACATGTTCATGAATACTCTGCAAGGAACATACATTGATAGATTGGCTGCCTTTTTTTCTACCAGCTTCGTGGACGTAGTTATAGCCGGTGAAAGAATTGAAAGTCTGCTAAAAATAGGCAAAATTTCTGATAATGGTGCAAGTTCGTCCAGTAATCCCAGGAAGCCTTTTGTGGGACCTCGAAGGACCGGTGAGACGAATGCCATTCATGCCAGCAGGGGCAAACCTCAGTATGTTCACAGATCAGTAGTAGCTGTCACTATTCCAGCTCCGATCACTCAGCAATCAGCATATCAACAACAACAACGACCACATTATCAAAAGCAAGTTCAATATCCGCCACAGAGAACCTACAACAACAATAACAGCAATCAACAACAACGACCCTTCCAACAAAGACCATCACAGGCAAACAGGGTGATTGACCCTATCCCTATGCCTTATGCCGCCTTATTGCCACAACTCCTGAAGCTTAATTTGGTTGAGTTAAGGACATTGGCACCACCAGATCCCTCCAATCTCCCAAAGAATTATGATGTCAATTCCAGATGTGCTTTCCACTCCAATGCACCTGGCCACAATACTGAGAAATGCAGGGCTTTGCAAATGAAAGATCAAGATCTGGTGGATTCTAAAGCCCTCAACTTCGCAACTCCTCCAAATGTCAACAGAAATCCTATACCTAATCATGGTGGGCCGAGGATTAATGCCATTGAGGAAGACAAACCATCTACTTTGATCACCAGTGTTGCACAAATTCGAACACCTCTGGTCGAAATTAAAGCTCAGCTTCTAGAGTGCCAGGTGTTCCCCGGGTGTGGGCTCGGTTGTGGGTATTGCAACATTGCGGTCAACGGGTGTGATAATTTGAGAAGCGACATAGATGGTCTTATCAAAGATGGTATCCTTCAGATCTCAACAACGGCACCTACAAATCCAGCAATTCCTTTGACAACAGTTCCTGATTCTTCTACAACAGCAGCAACAATCATTCCTACCGATTCATCAATATCATCAGCAATGGCTCCGTCCATCACTTCAACAAATCAGATTTCAACGACCATCCCTTCTACAACATCAGCATCCATTTTATCAACAGAACCTTCTACAACGCCAACAAAAATCAATGAAGATGTCTCAGCAGTCACAATCTACTACGACCCATCAAATGTTCCTCCAAACAACAATTTCCAACAACAAGCAGTGGCACCTCCTGCCAGATCACCAGTCACAATTTACTACGATCCGCACACCATTATAGTACCCTCCTCTACAGCAGTCAGTCCAGTTACTATCACGGTGCCTGGACCGGTTCCCTATGAAAGCAGTAATGACATACCTTGGCATTATGGCTCTGATCTCTACTGCAACGGGGAGAAAATCACTTTGGATTCTTCAACCTCTTCTCCACAAATTGATAATGTTGGGGGAGGCGGAGGCTTCACCAGAAGCGGACGCCTTTTTGCCTCACAAACACAAAGACCTAATGCTGAAGCAGAAGCTGCTGCTAAAGCAAAAGGAAAGAGTGTGGTGCCTGAAGAGACGGCTGTCAAAGAAACTCAGAAGACATCTTTTGAACAAGATGTAGACGAGTTCATGAGAATCATAAAGAGAAGTGATTACAAGGTGGTGGATCAGCTTCACCAAACTCCCTCAAAGATCTCCATATTATCCCTGTTGATGTGTTCTGAAGCTCACAGGAATGCGTTATTGAAAGTCCTGCACGCAGCATACGTGCCAGAGGAGATCATTGTTAATCAGCTAGAAACTGTGGTGGCAAATGTCAATACCAGTCATGGACTGGGCTTCACCAATGTTGACTTAACAACAGAGGTACGTAACCACAACAAGGCTTTACATATCACCTTGGAATGCAAGGGTGCTGTTCTATCTCATGTACTGGTAGACACTGGGTCATCACTCAATGTTCTACCAAAGAAAGCCTTAGTAAAGCTGGAGTATGATGGCTTGGCACTGCGTCCAAGTAATTTGGTGGTGAAAGCATTTGATGGCTCTAAAAGATTAGTGCTTGGGGAGATTGATCTGCCTGTGATAATTGGCCCGCAGACTTTTAAAACTACCTTCTATGTGATGGACATTCAGCCGGCCTACAGTTGTTTGTTGGGAAGACCCTGGATTCACGTTGCTGGCGCTGTTACGTCTACCCTTCACCAGAAGCTGAAATTTGAGTGGGAAGGCCAGATCATCACCATCTGTGGGGAAGAAGACATCTTTGTTAGCCATCTGGCTACGTATAAGTACATAGAAATGGATGGGGAGATCCATGAAACTATGAGCCAAGGGTTTGAGGCCTTGAACATTAATGAAGCATCTGCTGTACTGGGAACCTCCATAACGTCATATCAGCAAGCCCGAAAGGTTGTTGAAGAAGGTACCGCCCAAGGCTGGGGCAAGCTGTTGCCCGTGTAGAAGAAAGAAGACAGATTTGGGTTGGGTTACAGACCAACTCAACAAGATCAATCAGAGGCTGCGAAAGAGCCCAATTTTGCCAGCAGGGGGATGCTCACCCCTGATGCTGTGAACAACTTGGAAGACGAGGAGGAAAGCGACCGCAACCTGGAGAGCTGGATACGTCCAAGGATCCCGGGGAGCCAAGTCCTTAACTGGTCTTCCCAGGAAATTATAAGGGTTACTCCTGCAGAGTAATTATTATTTCCTGTATTTTAAGCATGCATCAAGTCTTTCATCTTTCCCAAGATGTCAAGACTCATTTTGTAATCGGGCCATCTTGTAATTTTGTGCAAATGGATTAATCAATGAATATCGGACATCTTTTGCAAACGAGTCTCTTTTTCGCTCATTGTTTTTCATTTTTTTCTTTTTGTACAAAAATAAAATGGCAATGTTTTCCAAAATGATAACTTCATTTCACTTTTTCTAAATAAGATAAAATCAATCACTAAAATAAACCAATCTAAACCTTTGCAGAAAGTGCCTTTCAGACTGCACCGACAACAACACTGCTATGACTTCGTATGACTTCGGCAATCCAATCAATCAAGCCGATGAAGGGGTTGAAGAAGATTATGAGCTACCTGAAGAGCTAGCTAGGTTGTTAAGGCAAGAGGAGAAGGTTATCACTCCTCATCAGGAGGAGATTGAAACGGTTAATCTTGGTACGAAGGAAGACGTGAAAGAAGTTAAGATCGGGGCCTGCCTACAAGATTCAGTGAAAAAGAAACTGATTGATATGCTTCGGGAGTATGTGGATGTTTTTGCTTGGTCTTATCAGGATATGCCAGGGTTGGACACCGATATTGTCATGCACAAGCTGCCTTTAAAAGAAGACTGCCCGCCGGTAAAACAGAAGTTGCGCCGTACTCGCCCTGATATGGAAATTAAGATAAAGGAAGAGGTGCAAAAGCAATGGGATGCCGGTTTCCTTGTTGTAACTAGCTATCCACCATGGGTCGCTAATATTGTACCTGTGCCTAAGAAAGATGACAAGGTGAGGATGTGCGTGGACTACCGGGATCTGAACAGAGCCAGCCCGAAAGATGACTTCCCTTTACCTCACATTGATGTATTGGTTGATAATACGGCTCAGTTCTCGGTGTTCTCCTTTATGGACGGATTTTCAGGATATAATCAGATCAAGATGCCACCTGAAGACATGGAGAAAACAACTTTCATCACACCCTGGGGCATGTTCTGTTATAAGGTGATGCCATTCGGACTGAAGAATGCGGGTGCGACTTATCAACGGGCTATGGTAACATTATTCCATGAAATGATCCATAAAGAAATTGAATGTTATGTGGATGACATGATTGCCAAGTCCCTCACAGAAGAAGACCACCTGGTGAATCTGTTGAAATTATTCAAGCGTCTGAGGAAGTACCAGTTGAAGCTAAACCCCAACAAGTGCACATTCGGGGTGCGATCCGGTAAACTGCTGGGATTTATTGTAAGTGAGAAAGGGATTGAAGTTGACCCTAACAAAGTCAAAGCCATTCAAGAAATGCCTGCACCGAAGTCAGAAAAAGAAGTTCGGGGGTTTCTAGGTAGATTGAACTACATTTCAAGGTTCATATCTCACCTTACTGCGACCTGTGAACCCTTGTTCAAACTGTTAAGAAAAGAACAAACGGTCAGGTGGAACAAAGACTGCCAGAGGGCTTTTGACAAAATCAAGGAATACTTACAAGAGCCTCCAATCCTTATGCCTCCAGTTGAAGGAAGACCTCTAATAATGTACTTGACAGTATTAGAAGAATCAATGAGGTGTGTGCTGGGCCAACATGACGAGTCTGGTCGAAAAGAGTATGCAATATACTACCTAAGCAAAATGTTTACTGACTGTGAACAACATTATTCACTGCTCGAGAAAACTTGTTGTGCTTTAGCGTGGGCTGCTCGCCGACTAAGGCAGTATATGTTGACCCACACTACCTTATTGATCTCAAAGATGGACCCAGTCAAGTATATCTTTGAGAAGCCAGCACTTACCGGACGGGTTGCAAGATGGCAAATGATCCTCACAGAATATGACATCCAATACACATCTCAGAAAGCCATCAAGGGCAGTGTATTGTCTGATTATCTTGCTGAGCAGCCCATTGATGATTACCAGCCTATGAGATTTGACTTCCCTGATGAAGATATCATGTTCATAAAAGCAAAAGATCATGAAGAGCCTGTTCACACTGAAGGGCCTAACCCAGAAGAAGAATGGATTATGATGTTTGATGGGGCTGTTAACATGAATGGTCGTGGTGTTGGTGCAGTACTCATTACGCCTAAGGGAGTTCACATGCCGTTCTCGGCAAAACTCACCTTCAACTGCACTAACAACGAAGCTGAATATGAAGCTTGCATTATGGGTCTGGAGGAAGCCATTGACCTCAGGATCAAGACTTTGACTGTGTTCGGAGATTCAGCTCTGGTAGTTAATCAAACCAACGGCAAATGGTACACCTACCAAGATCATCTAATACCTTACCGGGATTATACAAGGAGGTTACTGACTTTCTTCACAACAGTCAAGCTTGAGTATATCCCTCGAGATGAAAATCAGTTTGCAGATGCTCTGGATACCATCTCATCCATGATCAAAGTTCAAGCTGCCAACTTTGTACCTCGGATTTCAGTATCCAGACTTGACAGACCAGCATACGTGTTCTCAGCAGAGGTTGTCAAAGATGATAAGCCTTGGTTCCATGACATTAAGTGCTTCTTGGAGGATCAAACATACCCACCTGGGGCATCTTCCAATGATAAGAAGACGTTAAGAAGGCTAGCTGGTAGTTTCTTCCTGAATACTGACGGTTCCCTTTATAAGAGAAACTTTGATATGGTACTTCTCAGATGCATTGATAAGGCAGAAGCAGACTTGTTAATGCACGAAGTGCACGAATGATCCTTTGGTACCCATGCAGGAGGGCATGCAATGGCTAAAAAGTTTCTAAGATCAGGCTATTACTGGATCACGATGGATGCAGACTGTTGTGCCTATGCCAGAAAATGTCATAAATGCCAGATCTATGCGGATAAAGTGCATGTGCATCCGAATCCTCTGAATGTGATGTCTTCACCCTGGCCCTTTGCCATGTGGGGCATTGATATGATTGGCAAGATTGAACCGGCTGCTTCAAATGGCCACAGATTCATCCTGGTTGCCATTGATTATTTTACCAAATGGGTTGAAGCAACTTCATATGCAAATGTTACCAGGCAAGTGGTAGCCAAATTTCTGAAGAGAGATATCATTTGTCGGTATGGAGTTCCCGAGCGAATCATTACTGATAATGGTTCCAACTTAAACAACAAAATGATAGCAGAACTATGTCGGGACTTCAAGATCCAACATCACAATTCTTCTCCTTACAGGCCAAAGATGAACGACGCTGTTGAAGCGGCTAATAAGAATATCAATAAAATTGTACAGAAGATGGTGGTCACCTACAAAGACTGGCATGAAATGCTACCATTTGCCTTGCATGGGTACCGCACGTCAATCAGAACATCCACCGGGGCAACACCGTATCAGCTTGTGTATGGTATGGAGGCAGTCCTACCTGTTGAAGTTGAATTACCCTCCCTGTGGGTACTGATGGGTGTTAAGCTGAACGAAGCAGAATGGGTCCGATCCCGATACGAACAACTGAATCTGATCGAAGAGAAGAGATTGACTGCAATTTGCCATGGGCAGCTGTATCAGAAAAGAATGAAGAAAGCCTTCGATGAGAAAGTCAGGCTCCGAGAGTACCAAGTAGGAGATCTTGTGCTGAAAAGACTCCTCCCTCCTCACAAAGACCACAGGGGCAAGTGGACTCCGAACTATGAAGGTCCATTCGTAGTAAAGAAAGTTTTCTCTGGTGGAGCACTGATGCTCAGCACTATGGATGGTGAAGACTTCCTGTCCCATGTGAATTCAGATGCAGTTAAAAAATACTTTGCATAAAAAATGACCCGCTGGACATAAAAACAGAATGTAAGTCCAGGCAAAAATAGGGCATCCTGGCGAGTCAAAAACAGAATAAAAGACTCGGGCAAAAATAAGGGAAAATAAATATATAAAAAAAATGTACACCCGCTGAGTTGAAAAGCCGCATTGGACAACTCAGGAAAAAATGGGTATCCCGGTGGATTGAAAACCCGAAAGGGCGATCCACGCAAAATAAGGGAATAAGCGAACAACTGCATTCTGAATTCGTCTGTATCACTTACAACACAGCAAGCTTCGAAAGGTTCGAGCATCGGTCAGAATCAACCTTCTTCAGAAAGCAAGTCGAGAAGAATGTCAAAAGTCATACGAGTCATAGCAAAGGGGAAGCTCCTTGAAGCGTCATCAGCATTGCCAGCACCTTTTTGTTTCTCAATTTGTAACGATTCCCTCATCTCAGGGGATCCGTTTCTTTGACTGTATCTTGCCAATTCAGGGCACACGAATTAATAAAATCAGATTTTTCAGCCATATTTCGTCTCGTACTCTTTTATTTGCAAGATGTCCGATGTCATTAATATATTGATTGCATAAATATAGATGCGTCTTTCTTAAAAATACGTGCTTACAGGAAATATACTTACTCCCGGGAGTGTCTAAATTCCAATGATGGAATCCAGTAAGGAATACATCGGGGTATTTGTGCGTTTCTTTGTCTTTACAGGATTGCAGGAGTTCAAAGCGCAACATGGGGCATGAAGGCTTCTCCCCAGTAGGCTGCCAAATCACTGTTTCCTCATCACATCTTCCAAATAGCGCCAGGGTGTTCATATCCCTAGCTGAGTTGTCAAGTATCATCCTCAGTAGGATCCCCACAAAAAATCTCTAGGAGGATCTTTCAGTGATCTCTCTCCTCCCCCAGCCAAGTGCTAGACAGGGAACTATCTCCCCACAGAGTTTCAGCCTCTATTCAGAAGAGCAACGCCTGAAGATCTCACAACAGAGTAAAGAAAGCTTCCACAAACCCCAGTTGGGTCCCTCATTACTGAGATAGGTCTATCAGTGATCTATCTCCCCATGCAAAGTCAGATATGTCAGATCTACCAATGATCTCATCCCCAGCTGGGATGTCCACCTCGAGCAGATCAGCCACAAATCTCCACAGCAGCGGGATCTGAATCCCGGATCGGTATCTTTGCATAATCATAGCATTTGCATCATATTTTCCCCACAGAGCGTAGCATTTCGTCTAATATGGAGCATTACGGCAAAAATCATACATATGGCATAATTATAAGCCATGTTCTGAATCAAACACTTGCAAATACAAACAATCCATCAACAATATACAGAACATTTCCTCATTCTCCACCAGAGAACCAAAGCATTTCCCTTAAAGATACAGATACATGCTCCTTTCGGCACTCGTCCGTGTCATCATTCCCCAGTAAATTGCCCGAGCAAACAGATGCCTATACAGTACAGATACTTCTTGACACCCGTCCGTGTCATATCCCCAGTAGAAAGCCAAAGCGTCCCATTTGCACTCACTAACGCAGGTACATATATATACAATTCCTTGACACCCGTCCGTGTCACCTTCCCCAACATAGTTACCTAAACACTTTGTAAATCATATATTTGTTTGTAATACACTTTTTCCGACACCCGTCCGTGTCACACTCTCCCCAGCAAGTTAAACACTTGTCTGTGTCTCACTCATACTTGTTACTCATTATTTACTTATACAGATGCTCGTCCGTATCTTGTATAAACCATTTATATCCCCTCAGATTCGACACTTGTGACATTTGTCCTATGTCATGATACCTTTTTGGCAGCCGTACCCTTCCAGGTGATCGTCCTTCACCTTTTTGATGATCGTCCTTCATCATTCCCAGAGGAGTCTCTTTTCATTAGAACCCCTTCCTATCCGACATTCTTCCTATGTCGTGATATTTTCAGCAGCCGTCCCCTGCTAGGTGATCGTCCTTCACCTCTTGATGATCGTCCTTCATCATTCTATCCGATGGTCGTCCCCATCGTTGATCTTGTTATCTGACATTCGTCCTATGTCATGATAAGCCCCGAGAGCAGCCGTACCCTGCTAGGTGATCGTCCTTCACCTCTTGATGATCGTCCTTCATCATGCTTATACAATGGCCGTCCCCATCGTCGACCTTTTCATCCGACATTCGTCCTATGTCGCAATACTTTCGGCATCCGTCCCCTGCCAGGTGATCGTCCTTCACCTTAGATGACCGTCCCTCATCTTATCCCCAACAGAGCAGCCGTCCCCTGCTAGGTGATCGTCCTTCACCTCTGAGGACCGTACCTCATCATTTATTTCATTTATACCTTGAACCTGATGGTCGTCCCCATCATTCACTTTACCTATAATCCCCAGAGATTCTTATAGCTTTACTTGATGGTCGTCCCCATCATAATCTCTTATATCCCCAGCTTGTCGGCCGTCCCCGTCATTGCTTTATTTCCTGCATTTTCCCCAGCATGTCGGTCGTCCCCGTCATTGATTCATCCCCAGCAGTCGTCCTCTGCTTGACGGTCGTCCTCCGTCGCCCGCACTTTATAATCATACTTTATTTTCTTTTACAATCTATATCCCTTTTCTTCTTCATTTCTGTGAGTGCAAATTTTGGACTGTCTTTAGTATTCAACCACAAGTTATCTTGTTTGCCTGTTAAGCTGTTGCTTACATCCTGCACAGCTAACTCATGCTTGAATAGGGGCAGCTGTAAACACCCCATATTTGCCCTCACTCATTTCACCATGGCTTGTGATCTTTTCATGTGCATAAGTTCAATCATAGCATCTCATATTGCACTTTTGCTTCACTGCATTGTTTCTAAGTCATCTGCATCTAGGGTTTGTGATCTGAGCCATCTCTGAGCCATTTGAGCCACTCCAAGGGTCATCAATCACTTCAAAGGGGTCCATGTATGTTCAAGCATCATATTATATCCTCACAAAGTCAAAAAGTCAAAGAATCACATGGAAGCAAAGCCAGGTTTAACTGCACAGATGACCTAGAATTAGGGTTTTGGTTTCAAAGGCCATAACTCCAAATTTTTTGGTCATTCTTATTTCTATTGGTCTCTATATGTTATGAGGATCATGCATATCAAGTTTCATTAAGAAATTCAATGGGGAAGGCATCTGATCAAGGGATGACTTCTTGAGCAAGTCAGTGGAAAATCAGGGCATCTGAGGCACCCAACGACCCAACCAAAGGGATTTCTCCATCATTTTGAATGTGTATGATCTTTATTTGATCATAAGGGATGTTAGAAGTTCACAAAATTGAAGAATTTCAAGCCATTTGCAAAGTTGCCTTTTTGGGAAAGTGACTTGTAATGAAAACTTGCCATTTTGGGAAAGTTTTTCAACCTCCTCAAATTAATTCAAAAATGCTTCAAATGAGAAAACTTTGGTCATGAAAGTTGTAGAATGGATCATTCCCTTTTCAAAAAGTACAAGAACTCATTCTAATTCATTTTGGATCAAAAGTTATGGCTTGTCAAAGTTGGGCAAAATCACTTAATTCTCACTTTTGTACCAAAGAGGCAAAGTTGCAAAACCTCATGCCAAGGCAAAATGTGACTTCAAATGGACTTCTATGCATTACACAAACATGAACCATGACCTAAAAATCAGAATGCACCAAAGAATCTCCAAGTTTCATGACTTGTACATTAAGAAACTTCAAAAGGGCCAAAAGATCACAAAATTGCAAAACCACACATAAACTCTAATCCACTTGCAAATTGGCCTCAAATTCATTTCCATGGTCAGCCTTGATTCAAGCTGCAACAAACATGCTTTTGTTCTAGCCCTAAAACAGCCCATACCTTATAGTACACCTAGACTTGACTTTTTGCAAAAGGGGCCATACCAATCAAGCTGTGCCACCAATAACTCTCTGCCCTATCACAGCTTGATATGTGGACTAAAAGAGACTCAAAAGATACAACAAAAAAAGCCTGAATACACAGCATTTCCATAGTTCCCAAAAACTCTCCCCCTTGCATTTTCATTCGAAACTCAGCACTCAAGTCTCAAACATCAAAGCAAACTTCATAGAACCATTCACCATGATCCTCTGATCATTTCCCAATCCTCATTTGACCCTAAAATCACCCCAAGCAGAAACACGATCTCCACCCCTTCTGAACAGAACTTCATCAATCTCTTAAACCAGCCATAAGAAATTCCAAACAAGCATTGCAAACTTCTCAGGGGGTCCATTAAAGGCATCTTGGACCAAAGAAGCAGCCAGAAAGCTTCAAAGATCAAAGCCCAGTTCAGGTGAGCTCAAGAACATTTTTTCCAGAAACTTGTTTTTAAGTTCCTAAATGAATCTATGTGATGTGCTGATCATTCAGAGATGTTTATTTTTGCAAATGGTTAAGTATTGAGTATGTATGAAGCTTCTGAAATTTTTTGACCTAAAAACGTTTTGATTCGATTCAACTTTGATACGTGAAATAAATGTGTTTTGGTTGATGATTCTTGTTGTATGATGTATGGGGTTGGATTATGGGCAGAGAGATTAAGTTTTAGAAGTTTGGGGAGAGAGATAGCAAAATCTCAGGGGAGATGTGGCCGGAGAAGATGACCGGAGGTCATTTCCGGCCACCTGAAAGTCATTAGTGCATTAATTATGGTTAGGGCTCAGTTTGAATGTGAGCCATGGATCTGTTTGACTTGGGTTGACTCGCGCGCAAATGAATGGACCAGATCTTTCATTAAAACCCTAATCCTAATTTATTAAATTAATTAATTAGGTTTAACTTAATTTGGTCAGTTTGAATTACAGCCACAGGATCTGGCGCGGGTCAACTCCCTCCAAAACCATTTGAATGCCAGCCATTAGATCTGTTGACTTCTCATAATTTCATTTTTATTTCATTTATTTTATATTTAACTTCTACGAATTATTAAAAATAGTAAAACATATTTAAAAATTCTGTAAATTTTTGTCAAACATTTCATTAATTTTCAGAACCCAAAAATATTTTTATTTTTATTTTTTGCATTAAAAATCATTTAAATGTTTATTTTTAATTAGTTAATGAAAATTAATTAATTAAAAATGCATTTAGGTATTTAAAAATCACCAAAAAATTCACATTGCATTTCAAAACATTTAGAAACATTATCAAACTCTCAAAACAAATTTCTTTTTGGTTCTTGATGCATTTTGACAATTTTCATTGGAATTAAATTCTTTTAAAGGCAATATTTTTGTTCAAACTTGGAAAAATCCATTCTGCCTAACCATTGAGAGTTTGATGATGGTTCTTCTTGCATTGCATCCTTCATAGCATGTAGTTTATAGGATAAAATTGGTTTGAATTTATCTTCCATTTTCAATTTGTTTAGCATTTTTCATTGTGAGGTACCTTGAAACCCTAGTTGACTTGAGAAGTTCATAACTTGCACTAGGTTAAGAGTTAGGTCCCCTCCTTTGGGAAGTGAACTTGTGTAGGGTTAGGGTTCCCTTGGTCTCATTTTCAATTTTTTATCACATCATTTGCTTCTGGTTTTGAATTTTTGTATTGTATGTTGCATGTAAACCCTAATTTATGCCTTCCTTTGCATCCATCTCTCATTTGCTTGCATTTAAGAACTTGCCATGACATTTTGTGCATCTACATGATTAATAATACATCTTAGGACATATTAGAATCATGTTTGATCATTGCATCTTTCATTTTCCATGTTATATGTCCATTCCATTTCATAAACTTTCATGAACTTCCATGGTTCAAAGCATGCTTCATTTGCATCCTCATCCTTGTATGATCATCCACAACGCTTGACATATGCTTGCATCATCTCTTAGCATCATTGAAGTCATGTTTATGCTTCTGAATTTGGTTTGCATCATGACATTTCATCTCATTTGCATTGCATTTCATTTCTTTTGCTAACTTTCCAGGTGGTAAGTTGTTTTGAGAAGTGAATTTGCCTTCACTTCTCACAAACTCTTCTCATCTCTTTTATGAATCATTGCTGCATTTTATCTTGTGTATTATAGTGAGCTTGCTCACTCATGTTCTTTCCCATCTTCTTCCTTCAAGCAACTTGTCTTCTTAAGTGAAGCAAGTTGTCTTGATTCTCTCTGCTTCTTTCTCCTTTCATCTGCTTCTTCCCTGGTGGTTTCTCTGAAGATCTTCTTATAAGCCTCATTAACCCTAGGAACAACCAAGCATGATAAAAATTAGGGTTTGATTAGTCCCCCATTTAGTTTTTCCTTTGTGTCATCTTTGAGTCTTCTCTTCTCATCTCATAATCAAGGACTAAACCCTAAAGGTTTTAAGGCTTTGTGATTAAGCTTATGCCTGCATCCTTCTATTAGGATGGAGTGTATAACTTTAATCCTAAGTGTTAAACCCTTAATGTGTTTAAACCCTTTAATCAATCCATCTATTAATCACTAAGACATCAAGCTTGTAACTTGGGCCTTGCATTAGGGTTCTAATTCTTCCTTAACTGGTTAAGAAGGACTAACCCTAGTGTTAATGGACAAGTCCCCCTCAAGTTGTATTACAAACCATAAAATCCATTTCTTAATCTTACCATTAACTAAAATCCACTTTAATAAAGGCTTTGTTTTGTCATGAGGTTAATCCCTAATCATGGATTAAGTTGAGGAGCCTTCCTCAGCTTAAATGTTCTCATCTATTATCCTTCTATTAGGATGGTGTAATGAGTCCATTAAATCCTTGATTATGGCTTAATCTCATTACCCAACACTAAACAAAAACAAAAAAAACATCTAAATAAATACAAGTAAGTTAATGATCTTAATCCTACATCATGGTGATTAAGTGTGAGGTGCCTACTTCATACTCAAGGTATTCTCATTACCCCTAATCAGAGGGAGGATGTGATGAGTTTACTAACCCTTGGTTTAGGCTTAAGCTCATTTTCTTATGACAAACTCCAAAAGGAAATAAAAGATTGAAAACATCAAAAAACAAACAATAATCGTCTCCTCCGGGATTCTTTTCTCACCTCATTCACTCACAAACTAGAACTTGCTTCTTCCGTCTAATGCAAGACAGTTTGCACCTGAGCCAGACAGGTCATACACTTGAGCATAGGCAAGTAAGCAGTTCACAAGTCAATTTTTCTTTCAGTCTCTTTGAGTCGAACTACGGTGTTCTGACTTCCTCATTGCACGAGAGGATACGTAGGCATAACTTAACAGTTATCAAACAAAAGCCTCTGTATATCCCCCTCTTTCCCGCATCATTCTTTAAGCATCATAGTCTTGAGCATTTCATCCTTGTTCTCACACTGACACTTCTCTTATACACTTCACACTTCTTTTACACTAACACTTGCATTCTTTTCCAGCTTTGATACACAGATTTGCACTGACACTACCCCTTTAAAACAAAAACTTTCAAGCGTGGATCCCGTCGAGTACGACGGACAATCTGGGTGCTAATACCCTCCCAGGTTGTAACCAACCCCCTTTCTCAGTTTCTCTGGTTCGCAACCGTCTTATCCATATCTTTTCTTAGGTCTATGCAACATTACCTTTCCTCCGGGATAAAAATACCTAGCTGGCGACTCTTGTTTTTTGAGTTCACCCTTGTGTGTTCTCTCTCCTTTCACCGACCATTCGCGTCTGTACCCCTTCTGACCCGGGTGTCATTTGGTGGGAGCGACAACATGCACACCTTGCCATCCTTCTTAGGCACGGGTATAATATTAGCAACCCACGGTGGGTAACTAGTTACAGCAAGGAAACCGACGTCCCACTGCTTTTGTACTTCTTCCTTAATCTTCATAGCCATATCTGGGCGAGTGTGGCGCAACTTCTGTTTAACCAGAGGGCAATCTTCTTTCAAGGGTAGCTTGTGCATGACAATATCCGTATCTAGACCTGGCATATCTTGATAGGACCAAGCAAAGACATCGACGTATTCCCGAAGCATACTGATGAGTTGTTCCTTTATTGGAGCTTGCAGACCAGCCCCAATCTTCACTTCTTTCATATCTTCCTCGGTACCAAGATTAATAGTTTCAATCTACTCCTGATGAGGAGTAATCACTTTCTCTTCTTGCCTCAACAACCTGGCAAACTCTTCAGGCAACTCATAGTCTTTATCAACCCCTTCATCTGCTTGATTAATTGGATTGTCGAAGTCATACAAGGTCATAGTAGTGTTGTTGTCGGTGCAATCTGGAGGATAATCTCTGCAAGGGTTGAGATTTGTTCTTTTTAGTGATCAATTTTAATCTTGTTCAGAAAAAAATGAAGTTATTTATTTTGAAAACATTGCCATTTTATTGTTTTGTGCGAAAAATAACAAAAATGAAAAGCAGTGAGCGAAGAAGAAGATTGTTTGCAAAAGATGTCCATTGTTCATTGATATTCGATTTGCACAAAATACAAATATGGCCCTATTACAAAATGATTCCTGACACCTTGGACAAGATGCAAGACTTGATGCATGCTAAAAAGCAGGAAATAATAATTACTCAGCAGGAGTAACTCTTATAATTTCCTGGGAAGACCAGTTAAGGACTTGTTGGCCCGAGATCCTTGGACGAATCCAGCTCTCTAGGTTGAGGTCGCTTTCAGCCTCGTCTCCCACGTTATTGACAGCATCTGGGGTTAGCATCCCCCCACTTATGAACTTGGGCTCCTTGGCAGCCTCTGTTTGATCTTGTCGGAATGGTTTGTAACCCAGCCTTGGGCATTTCCATCTTCAACAACCTTCCGAGCTTGTTGGTAGGAGACAATTGAAGTACCCATTCTATCCTCCTGGGATGCAGCAAATACTTCAGTTGTCGCCTCATTGACGTTCAGTGCTTCGAAACCTTGGCTCATGGTCTCGTGGATTTCACCATCCATCTCAATATATTTATAGGTGGCCAGATGGCTAACAAAAATGTCCTCTTCACCACAGATTGTGATAATTTGCCCTTCCCACTCGTATTTTAATTTCTGGTGAAGGGTCGACGTAACTGCGCTAGCGGTGTGAATCCATGGTCGACCCAACAAACAGCTGTAGGCCGGATGAATGTCCATCACGTAGAAAGTAGTTTGAAAGACCTGCGGGCCAATTATCACAGGCAGCTCCACTTCTCCAACAATAGATCTCTTGGAACCATCAAAAGCTCTAACCACCGGATTGCTTGGTCGGAGAGAAATACCATCATATTCAAGCTTAACAAGGGCTTTCTTTGGCAAGACATTGAGTGAAGACCCAGTGTCAACTAGAACATGTGAAAGCACAATCCCTTTACACTCCAGAGTGATGTGCAAAGCTTTATTGTGATGGCGTCCTTCCGTAGTCAAATCAGCGTTGGTGAAGCCTAGTCCATGGCTAGTATTAACATTAGAAACCACTGTCTCTAGCTAATTTATCGTGATCTCCTCAGGCACGTAGGCTGCGTGCAAGACTTTAAGTAATGCATCCCGATGAGCTTCAGAACACAATAGCAATGATAAAATGGAGATCTTGGAAGGAGTCTGGTGGAGCTGATCCATAACCTTGTAATCGCTTCTCTTGATTATCCTCATAAATTCATCCACATCTTGATCAAAGGATGTTTTATAAGCTTCCTTCAAAACAGGTTCTTCAGGCACCACATTTTTGCCTTTAGCTTTGGCAACAGCCTCTGCCTCAGTATTAACTCTCGGAACTTGTGACGCAAGGAGACGCCTGCTTCTAGTGAAGCCTCTGCCTCCTCCGACATTATCGACCTGTGGTGTATGAGTTGAAGAATCAAGAACGACTTTCTCCCTGTTGCAGTAGAGGTCTGAACCATAGTACCATGGTACAACATTATCTTTTTCATATGGGATGGGCCTAGGTACCGTGATGGTGACTGGGCTGACTGCAGCGGAAGTAGGAACTGTGATCGTTTGCGGATTGTAATATATGGTGACATGATTTCTGACTGGTGGTGGTGATGAAATACTGAAGCTAGGTTGTTGTTGAGATTGTTGCTGAGAATTATTGGAATCAGGGACCATTGTTGGGTCGTAGTATATGGTGATTGTGGAGACGTTGTTGTTAATGGTTGTTGTAGTTATAGAAGCAGATGCGGTTGAACTAATGTTTGTTGAAGTGGTAGAGGAGATGATTGTTGACTTTGTAGACGAGTCTGTCGGAACAATCTTTTTTGAAGTTGTAGGCGGAGTGTTTGTTGTTGTTGAAAGAGGAATTGTTGATGTTGTAGAAACCGTTGATGTTATCTGCAGGATACCTTCTCTGATGAGGCCATTGATGCCACTTCTTAAAATCGTACAACCATTGGCGGAAACTTTACAAGGTTCACAGCAGACCTCACAACCTGGGAACACCTAGCATTTTAAAAGCTGCGTTTTAACCTCTGCCAGTGGTGTTTGAATGCTTGCAGTATCTTTAATTAGGTTCATGGGTTTATCCTCCTCAATTGCATTTATCCTGGGCCCACCATGGTTGGGCATAGGATTCATTGTGACGTTAGGAGGTGGTGCAAAATTTAAAGCCTTTGAATCAACTAGATCCTGGACCTTCATGTGCAAAGCTCTGCACTTTTAAGTGGTATGGCCAGGTGCATTAGAATGGAAGGCACATCTGGCATTGACGTCGTAATTCCGTGGAAGGTTCTGAGGATCTGGTGGAGCCAAAGTCCTTAATTCAACAAGATTAAGCTTCAGAAGTTGTGGCAACAAAGTGGCATAGGGCATTGGTATAGGCTCAATTACCCTGTTGACTTGAGATGGAATTTGCTGGAAAGGACGTTGTTGTTGGTTGTTGTTGTTGTTATAGGACCTTTGTTGAGGAAAATGTTGCTGAGGGAAATTTTGTGGTTGCGGAGTGTATTGTTGTTGAGGTGGTGGAATGGGAATTGTGACAGCGGCAATTGATCTAGGCATATACTGGGGCCTTCCTCTTCCCATGTTTATAGAATTGGTTTCGCCCGACCTGCAAGGCCCTGCAAATGGTTTTCTTGTGCTGCTTGAGCTGGCGCCGTTATCAGAAATCTTACCCATTTTTAACAAACTCTCAATCCTTTCTCCTACTATGACCACGTCAGCAAAGCTAGTGGAAGAGAATGCTGCCAGCCTGTCAATGTATGTCCCCTGTAGGGTGTTCATAAACATATATGCCATTTCTCTTTCCGACATTGGAGGTTGAACGGCGGCAGCTAATTGCCTCCATCTCTGAGCATACTCTCTGAAGCTTTACCTGGAGGATTGTGACATACCCATTAGAAGTGTTCTGTTAGGAGCCATGTCTAAATTGTATTGATATTGGCGAATGAAAGCCTCGGCCAAATATTTCCAATTTCTGATTGTTGCCCTAGTCAGATGAGAGTACCACTCACAGGATGCCCCGGTCAAGCTATCATCAAAATAGAACATCCATAGCTTTTAATCCATAGTGTAAGCCTTCAATCTTCCCAGAAAGGATTGAAAATGGGTGCGAGGGCAAGATGTTCCATTGTATCTTTCAAAACAAGGAGGTTTGAATTTGTGAGGAATTCTTACTCCCTCCACCAGTCCCATATCCATAACATCAAACCTTAAGGAGTTTTGAGACTCCAAAGATCTCAACTTTTCTGCTATCTCGTCCATCCGACGATCATAGACTTCATCTCCTGCTCCAACTACAGTGAATTGTTCCTCCTGAGGGTCCTCTTTCAAGGTACGCCCTTCAGTATTACCCTGGGTATTCCTGATAGCATTAATGTCAGGGTTAAGATGAGGTCCAAACTCCAGGGGGTCAGTACGAGGCTATACATGATCATTGTTGCAGGTACCCCCTGTACCTGGGTGATTTTCTCCAGGAGTTTACAGCTCGACCAACTCTCTTAGTCTTTCTTGGCTTTGGGCCAACCCAGTCATTACTGCCATAAACTGGTTCATCTTAGCCCTCATTTCAGTTCTTTCATTAGCCATCTGGGTTCTCACGTCAGTCAGATCTTGCTGAACCTGGTCCATCTATAAGCTCAGAAGGTTGTTTCTTGTAGGATACCGGTGAACTCTGTTGATGGGGAAGACCCTCCTACGAGCAATGTTTCCTAAAACCACAACAAAGTGAGAAACTACAACAAAAATACCTACAAAATAAAGAATGAGGTTAGTATGCAATGCAATATGTCTATTTATCTTCCAAGGGTATCCAGTTTGGTTCTTTGGTTTTGACCTTCAAGACCTCGAGGAATGATGATGTTGAAGAGAAATGAAGCCCACAGAATAACACACAAACCATATATTACAAAATGTAAAGATACATAGTTCATGATTACAAACAAGTCCCCATGGTGAGTCAAAATACAACAAAATCAGCAAAAGTACAAACAAAATGAAGTACAAATACAAAGAAATCAAACATCCAGCCCATAATCATCCTCCTTGACTTCCTTTAGGAGAGCATCAGACACTGGGCCAACTGGATGCTCTGTGATGGTCCTGATAAGAAGGTTCCTGGTGGCAATAGCATTTGTCAAATTTTTGTACTTGTCTTGGTCTTTTGATCTCTTCAACCCCGCCCGGAGTTTCAATTCAGAGATTTCCTTTTGTGCTACTAACAAGGCTTCCTGAATCTTCTTCTCATTAGCTTCCAGCTGCTCTATCCTAGCCTGGGTCTTATGATCTTCCTGTGAACGAGCCTCAGTGATTCTGATCCATCTAGTCTGACTCTCTTCCAAGTAGTGCTCAACTCTGGCTTTCTGAATCTTGGCCTCTTTGCAAGCATTCTTCAATACCAACTCCCCTGCTCTGGCCTTTCTGATGTAATCATCTGTCTTCTCAATCTTGGTCATATGCTTGATCCGGAGCTTTTCTAACCTTTTATTGTCCAAACGACTATCATTCCTCTCCCAGAGGGTCTTCTTCAAAGCTTCGGAAAGCTGAGTATTCCTTTCCTTCAACTTCTCAAAATCCTCTAAACTGACTATAGCTACAGGCTCTACTGCTGATGGTCCAGGCACATCCTCCAGGGTGAATGGCATGCGGGTGATCTGTCCTCTGATACGAGACCAATCAATATACTGAGCTGAAGTTATGTTGTTGCACTTGCCAAGAATTGTAGTCCCTTTTGTCTGAATATTATCCCAAGCCCAGGCTGCTTGTCGGGCAATGGCATGATTATGCTAAATGTCACAGTAAAGGGTTTCTGAAAAATCTTTCTCTTTTGGTGGATGTACCAAGGCATATCCTATTTGCCTTTTGAGCAGCAAAGGATTGTAGTTGATGCAACCCTTCACTCCAATCAGAGGTACATTGGGATACTGCCCACAACTGGTGATTATGTCCCTGCCTTTGGTGCTCTGAATGCACCACCTAATGTCTTCTGAAGTGAGATCAATCATTCTCTTAGCCCAGTTTCTTGACTGATGAGGGTTCAAGAAGGCTTCTGACTTTGGCAAATGTCTCAATAACCAGCAGTAGAAGAGAGGTGCACAACATCTGACTAATCTTCCCCTCTGCTTCTCATTCCTCTGATGCACTGAGTAGTAGAAATCCCCTAGCAAGGTAGGAACTGGATTCTTCAACAAGAAGAGATGGATAGCATTCTTTCTTACAAACATAGGCTCGTCTACAAACAAGATGATACCATATATGCTAAGGGCCAGGAGAGCACAAACAGCTTCCCACTTCCCGACTGAAGCATGACTGGTGGCCTGAGTAATCAAGAAGTCCAAATGGAGGCCTGGGATTCTAGCCTTAATGGTCATATTCTGATCAATGATGGTGGCTTCCAAAAACAGAGCCTTAGCTATATCTTCATTCCTGGGA
The DNA here is from genome assembly GCA_963966055.1 of Lathyrus aphaca. Classification (NCBI taxonomy): domain Eukaryota; kingdom Viridiplantae; phylum Streptophyta; class Magnoliopsida; order Fabales; family Fabaceae; genus Lathyrus; species Lathyrus aphaca. The sequence goes on along the minus strand of OZ014519.1, from coordinate 336,501,532 downwards.
TCAGTCATCTCAGGTTTGAAAGGAATCCCTCTCCTGATGGGGACACCCAACAACATGGGAAAATCTTCTAGCAAAGGGCCCAACTGAAAGTCTGGGAAGGTGAAACATCTGAGAGGAGGGTCATAGAACTGAAGACAAGTGTGGATCATACTCCTCTGTGATGCATCCAAGTCCGTGACCATGTCCATGATACCACCATAATGTTCCCTGAATAAAGGGACATGGTCAGGATTGATGAGTGTCTGAATCTGCCTGATGCCTGACAGAGTAGGCTCAAAGAAGTGATAGGTAATGTTGCTCTTCCTGGATGGGTCCATACTGATAATGGATGCTGAAGGAGATAACTGGAGAAGATAACAGATGAAAACAACAGGAGAAGATATCTGATGAAGATGGCTGAAGCAGATGAACAGTTAAAACAAAACCAAAGATAAGATATGGATACCCTTTAAAACAAATAGACAAATGTTAAAATGATGCAAAATGATGTATGTAGAATGATATGCAAGGGTTTGTGATAAAGTGTTGGATCTGTTATCTGCTTTAATAAGGTCCATGTGTGTTCAGAAATCTAGATGAAGGCTTAGAGAACCAGTAACCAGGTGGGGGACTCAAATAAAGAGTCACAAGTCCAGGGTTTCATAAGATCATTCCAAAATAGTGTAACCTTACCAATATTAGTAACAGGGTATGATGAGGTTAAGGGTTCCTGCAAACCTGTAAACATCCCAACCCCCTCACAGGTATTGTTCTAGAACAAAGATCCTCAGACTTGGATCAGTTATGAGAAGTGTAACCACTTCTAACCCGGAGGTACATTGTTTACATTAATCAAAAAGGATCCTCCTCTAATTCACCTCAAATGCTGAAGGTCATCTAAAGGTCATCCAGACTTAGCAGGCTTCCCAGATAGCCCTAGTAATACAGGAAATCCGTAGCACAGAGTTCTCAAGAAGAAACCAATGTTTGAGTCGTGTTTCATATTCCCGCACCAGACCGAAATGGAATGGGAAAGAATATGAAGCCACTCTAATCCTATGTGTCACTCAGGCTCCCAGTGTGGAACCTTGTTCACTGAAATACCCCTCCCACCAAGGCAAACCAACAAATCCAACACATGATATGATGACAATAATATGAAATGCATAAAAAGTAAATGAAAGCAATAAATAAAGTTGTACAAAAAGCAATAAATAAAGCATTAAACAGAAAGAACACATAGCACATAACACCCCATAAACACAAATCTAGCAGGCGCTAGGAGAAACCCACAAAAAGAACCAGAAGCCCTGGTTGCAAAAGATAAATTCCCAACAGAGTCGCCAAACTGTCGCTCCCGAAGATTTGCATCCCAGTGCAGACGCGAACGGTCGGCGAAAAGAGAAAGTGGAGGTGAATGTGAATAGAGTCGCCAGCTAGGCATTTTTATCCCGAAGGAAAGGTAATGCTGCATAAACCTAGAAAAAGATGGATAAGACGGTTGTGAACCAGAGAAACTGAGAAAGGGGGTTAGTTACAACCTGGGAAGGTATTAGCACCCATATTGCCTGTCATACTCGACGGGATCAACGCTTACAAGATTGTTTTTAAAGGGGTAGTGTATGTGCTATCTGTGTGCAAAAGCTAAAGAAAGAATGTACAGGTGTCAGTGCAAAAGGGTGAATGCTCAAGAACTGAGGCTTAGAAAAGAATGCTGGAAGAGGGGGAATGACAAAGAGACTTTTGTTCGATAACAGTTAAGTTATGCCTACGTATCCTCTCGTGCAATGAGGAAGTCAGAACACCGTAGTTCGACTCAAAGAGACTGAAAATAAATTGATTGTGAACTGCTTATTTGTCTATGCTCAAGTGTATGACTCGTCTGGCTCGAGTGCTAAATGTCTTGCATTAGACGGAAGAAGCAAGTTCTCATTTATGAATGAGTGTGATGAGAAAAGAATCCCGAAGGAGACGATTATTGTTTGTTTTTGTGTTTTTAGTTTTTTATTGTTTTTGGTGTTTTGCATAGGATAATGAGCTTAAGCCTAAATCAAGGGTTGTAAACTTATTATATCCTCCCTGATTAGGGATAATGAGCCTACTTAAGTATGAGATAAGCATCTCAACTTAATTACCATGATGATGTAGGGTTAAAATCATTAACCTACTTGTGATTATTTAGATGTTTATGGGTTTTATTTAGTGTTAAGTAATGAGTTTAATCTCTAATCACAGATTAGTGAGCTCATTACACCATCCTATTAGAAGGATAATAGATGAGAACACTTAAGCTGAGGAAGACTCCTCAACTTAATCCATGGTTAGCGACTAAATTCATTATATAACAAACCTTTATTAAGTGGATTTTAATTAAGGGATGAGATTAAGAAGTGGATTTTATGGTTTGTAAGACAACTTGAGGAGGACTTGTCCATTAAACACTAGGGTTAGTCCCTCTTAACCACAAGGAAGAGATAGAACCCTAATGTAAGGTCCAAGTTACAAGATAAAGTCTTGGTGATTATTAATGTGATTTGACTAAGAGGTTTAAACAAATTAAAGGTTTAACACTTAGGATTAAAGTTATACAATCCATCCTAAAAGAAGGATGCAGGCATAACCCTAATTCCAAAGTCCTAAAACTTTAAAAGTTTAGTCTCTGATTATTAAGATGAGAGGAGAGACTCAAGTAGACTCAAAGATAAAAGACTAAGGTGGACTATACACAACCCTAAAAGTTATCATGCTTGGACGTCATATGGTTTGTAAGGCTTAAGAAAAAAGATCTTCAAGGCCACCAATGGAAGAAGCGGATGAAAAGTGAAGGAAGAAGAAGAATAAGTTACTTACTTCCTGAAGAAGATAAGTAACTTAAAGAAAGAAAGTAAGAAGGATGGAACATAAGTGAATTAGATTCACTTCAAAGACAAGTTAAAATGCATATGAATGAAATAAGAAGAAGTGAGAGGTGAAGGCAAATCCACCTCCCAAATAACTTACCAAAGGATCCTGAAATGTTAGTATGAATGCATAAGACATAAAGCATAAAGGAATGTATTAAAATGAGATGCAATGACCAAAGTCAGAAGTGATTATGCAATGCAAATGGCATATGAGATGATGCAAAGTCATACAATGTGCATATGAATGATCATACAAAGATGAGATGTCATGAAAGCATGCTTGGAAGCTTGAAAATACATGGATGTTTATGAAATGAAATGAATACAAGACATAGCAAATGAATGAATAAATGATCAAGCAATGTTCTAACATGTCCTAAGATGTCTAAAATGACATATGAATGCTTGAAATGTCATGGCAAGTTCATATGATGATGAGTATGCAAGGTGAATGCAAATGAACATGAGAAATTAGGGTTTCATGGATGTATGAGATGCAAATGAACAAAACAGAAGCATACAATATGATTAAAAAACTTGAAATCAAACTCAAACAAACCCTAATCCCATATTAGGTCACACCCCAAAGGAGAAGGTCAGAAGCCTAACCTAGTGGTAGTTATGAATTTCCTAAGTTTGCTAGGGTTTTTGGATGATTCTCAAAGGAAAATGCAAATCAATTTGAAAATGCAAGATAAATTCATGAGAAAAATAACCTATAAACTACATTCTATATGTGAAACTATGCAAAAAGAATAAAGTTAAAAATCTTCATAGTTAGACAGAAATGATTTTTCAAATTTAGGGTTAGAAAATGTGATTTTAAAGAACCCTAATTCAAAAAAAATTGTGAAATTATGATCAAACCTAAACAGAAATTTGTATGAGGAGTTTGTAAATGTTTCTAAATGTAATGGAATGGTTCATGATTTTTTTGGTGATTTTTAGAAACCTATATGTATTTTTAATTAATTAAAATACTTTAATTAATTAAAAATAACATTTAAATATTTTAAAAATACTTTTTAAACGCAAAAAATAAAATAAAAATCTTTTTTGGGTTGAGAAAAATATTTAAAACTAGAATGCAAAGTTTGAGAATTTGTTGATGTGTTTTGGTATTTTTAATAAAATGTGGAAAGAAAATGAAATAAAATGAAATAAAAATCAAATAAAATGGAAGGTATGTTGATCCAAGGGATGAGATTTGAACTTGGGAGAAGGGAGTTGACTGTGCGCGCTATCTGATGGCCAGGATTGATTCTGATTTAATTAATTCAAATAATCCTAATTAATTTAAATAATTAAAGGTTAGGGTTAATGACTCCATTTGGGTCGTCCACACACTAACTTAAACAAGATCCAAGGGTGGGAATTCAATCTGGGCTGCTAACCCTAATTACTTTCAAGTGACCAGAGCTAAGCTCCGGTCATCTTCTTCGGCAACTCAAAATGCTAACTTCTTCCCTAGGTCACTAAACACCAAATTTCTTACCCAGAAATGATCCCCAAACATCATATATGATGAATCATCAAACAAAACACATTTATCATGCATCAAAAAGCTGAATCGAAGCAATCAAGTTCTAGGTCAAAAATTTCATAACATCATGAAATCCTCATTTCTAACCTATTTTCAATTCTAATCATATCAGCGTGATCAGGGAAGCATGTAGATTCATTCTAGAACTTAAAATCATGCTTCTGGAAAAAAAAGTTCATGAAGGTTACCTGAGATGGAGTTCTTTGAAATGGAGCTTTCCAGGCCCTCCTCTTGTGCAATCCACCTCCCTTTGACCTCCTGAGTCTATTGTGATGCTTGAATGAAGTTTATAATGGCTGGTTTATGAGTTTCAGTTCAAAGTATGCAGAAATCGTATTTTGGTTTGAGCTGGTTTCAGGCCATGGTGAGGGGTGTTTTGTAATCTTTAGGTGATTTTGAGATGAATGGTGAAAGAATGAGTGAGTTTTGATGGATGAGGTGTGAGAATCTAAGAAGGGAAGTTTTTAGGTGATTTTGTGAATTCTGGCTTGTGAGAGCTTGCAGGCTTGAATGTGTTATCAAATGAGCTCCTTAGGGTTTCCATAAGAGGTCTTGATTGGTCCAGAGAGTTGTTGTGGCTCAGTTTGATTGGTATGGCTTGTTTTGCAAAAAGTCAAGGAAATTGTACCATAAGCATAGGCTCGGGTCAGAGGTGATCTAAAGGGTGGATTTTCCTCAGCTGACTTTGTGGAGAGCCCTTGGATGGAAATGGATGAGCTGTAACACTTAGATCATGAGGTAGCATGTGTTTTGCAATTTTCCCTCTTTGGAAATTTTGTGAAGGTTAGGCATGAAATCTTGTGATCCAAGGCACAAATCTGATCAAGAAATGTTGCATTGTCATGTTATGGTGCTTAGAAGTCAGTTAGAGGTCACAAGAAGTCTTGGAATGCCAATATGCAAAAATCCCTCTTTGACATGAACTTGAAAATTATAGGATTTTTGCCAACTTTGAAAGGCCATATCTTGAGTTTTAGGATGAATCAAGACATGTTCTTGTACTTTTTGAAAAGGGAAAGACCTAATCTACAACTTTCATGTCCAAGAATTTTTCATTTGAAGCATTTTTGGTCATGAAAGAGGAGGTTGAAAATCTTTCCCAAAATGGAAAGTTTCCATTACAAGTCATTTCCAAAAATGGCAAGTTTGTAATTGGCTCAAATTTCTTCAATATTGTGAACTTCCAACCACTTATAAGATCAAATAAAGATCATAGAACTTCAATTTGATGAAAATGATCCTTTGGTACCCTTGTTAGGCGCCTCAGATGCCCTGATTTTGACTTAACTTGCTCAGGAAGTTACCCAATGATCAGATGACTTCCAAAATGAATTTCTTCATCAAACTTGGTACACATGATCCTTATAACATGTTAAGAACATTAGAAACAAGAATGACCAAAAATTATGGAGTTAAGGCCTTTGAAACCAAAACCCTAATTTTGGTCATCTGTGCAAGAAAACCCTAGCTCTGCTTCCATGCCTTTGCCATTCTTTGTGATCTCTTGACTTTCATGAACTTTGGGGAGCATAATATGATTATAAAATACACATGGACCCTCTTGGAAAGCTTCAAGACCATTGGGATGGCTCAGATTGATTCTTGGATTGCTCGGGTCACAAACCCTAGATGCAGATGAAATGGAACTATGCAGATGAAACAAATATGTAATATGAGATGTAATGCTTATGTTAAAACAAAAATGAAGGATCATAAGCCATGGTGTGAGAAAAAGTGAGGGAAAATTTGGGGTGTTTACACTAGGACAGATGAGCTCTCCTCATATATCTTGCATAGATATATGGTGCTTAAGATAGACGATTCTTCTTTGAATGACCTGTACGTCAGGAGAACGGCAGTGAACTTGAGTCTGTGGGATAGACATGCACAATCATCATAGAAGAACCCTCTTCATATATCTTGCGTAGACATATGGCTCTAGAACGGACGGGTCTTCTTCACATATCTTGCGTAGATATGTGGTGCTTAAGACAAGCGAGTCTTCTTCGGATAAACTGTACGCCAGGAAATTGGTAAATATGCATATGTTCTACTGAACTGCAACATTTTGACGTTTAATCCCACCGTCAGGACTTCAAACCTCTTCAATACAGAAGAGTATTGGATGATCATAATGGGAAACATAGACAAGTGCCCTAAGTCAATAACACATACGAGTATCATACGATGATCTAAGAAACACAGACGAGTGCTTCAGGCGACGATACAGACGAGTACCAGCCACTGATATAGATGAGTACCAGAAAAATATAAGAATCCATCACAGACGAGTGAATTTAAAAAATGATATAGACGAGTAACAAAGGGTATCAAATACAGACAAGTGATTGGAATATGATACAGTCGAGCATCAAAAGAATATCAAACACAGACGAGTGATTGAAATATGATACAGACGAGTATCCAAGGTTTGTCAAACACAGACGAGTGTTTGCCAAAAGATAACACAGACGAGTGTTAAAGACGATACAGATGAGTATCAAAAAGTATCAAATACAGACGGGTGATAAAAGTTGAGGAACTAACACAGACAAGTGTTAGGAGTGATACAGACGAGTATCAATAAAAAAAGCTTGATTAGCAAGGAGAGTAAAAACTCTGTAAGGGAGAATACCAATTGTAACTCCATTTGGCACGAGAATGCTTTGGCTAACATTCTGCTGAGGAACGAGATCAATATATCTTGACAATCCTTGACTCTGGCTGGAGAAATGAACAATTGTCCGTGTTACTTATCACATTGGCCAAAAATAAATTGGTGACTTCCTGGAGAATATTTCAATGGTGAGAGTGGATCCCAATCATGAACTCTGGGGAAATGGAAATCTTCAGACTCGGTTGGGAAAAAAAGCTTGGTCAAATAATCTCTTGCTGGAAGAAGAATTCTGACATTTATAAGCTTTGTAGGGAAGTGCAAGGCATTCAGTTGCCTGCTGGGAACACTGTCATGACAACTCCGCTTGGGGATTGAGAATTGTTCATACTATTCACAATTCTGCTAGGGATACCTCCCTACTTTGATTCAGCTGGGGAATGCTTCTTCTCTACTCTGCTGAGAATGTTGGGACTCACCCTTCTCTATTGGGAGGATAAAATTGAAGAGTAATATCTTGATGGGGGAGGGATACCCTGCTTGGGGAATACTGTCTGGGAACAGCCTCTTGTTACCTGTAAACCTGCAACAACAAAAGTATACACATATGCCCTGTCACCTGTCATTCAAAGTGATTTTAAACGTTTTCCTTTCGCATGTCATTTATAAAATCACCCAATTTAAATGCAAGGTTCTTTTACCAATAATTCAGGATATTTTTGCAAACAACGCAAATAAAATAGAAGACAAAGACAAAGCTTTTGGACTGAATACTCTTCTATTGATGAGCCTTTGAACATGCGAAAATTTACATCAGGAAGCAACTACCTAGAAAGAGGTAATCACCATAAAATTGAGAAAGAAGAAACTAATCCTAATGGCAATGTGCACGGCATTCCAATGAGTTTCTTGTCCTCTATGACCAGTATATCTTCAAAAAAATTCGTTCTTGCCTTCGCATTCTGAAGAATAAGATTGGACTAATTCCTACCCTTCGGATATTTCCAGATTAACTGAGACGATGATGTGGTACAAATTACCCGGATCTCAGTCATTCGCTTATTCCTTTATTTTGCGTGGATCGCCCTTTCGGGTTTTCAATCCACCGGGATACCTTTTTTACCTGAGTTGTCCAATGTGGCTTTTCAACTCAGCGGGTGTACATTTTTATTTATTTATTTCCCCAACTTTTGCCCGAGCTTTTTATTCTGTTTTTTAGCTCGCCGGGATGCCCCTTTTTTGCCTGGACTTTAATTTTGTTTTTGTGTCCATCGGGTCTTTTATGTGAAGTATTTTTTAACTGCGTTTGAGTTAACAGGGGACTGGAAGTCTTCACCATCCATAGTAGTGAGCATCAATGCTCCACCAAAGAAAATCTTTTTTACTATGAATGGGCCTTCAGAATTCGGTGTCCACTTGCCCCTGTGATCTAAACCTGGAGGAATGATTCTCTTGAGTACAAGCTCACCAACTTGGTACTCTCGAGTATGTACTCACTGATTAAATGCTCGCTTCATTCTCCTCTGATAAAGCTGACCATGACACACAGCTGCTAATCTCTTTTCGTCAATTAGACCTAATTGGTTATATCGGGCACGCACCCATTCAGCCTCGTCAAGCTTGACGTCCATCATCATACGCAAATAAGGAATTTCCACCTCAACAGGTAAGATTGCCTCCATACCATATACTAGGGAAAAAAGAGTTGCCCCAGTAGACGTCCTGACTGATGTTCGGTACCCATGCAACGCAAACAGTAACATCTCATGCCAATCCTTATAGGTGACGACCATCTTCTGCACAATCTTCTTAATATTCTTGTTTGTTGCCTCAACCGCACCATTCATCTTTGGCCGGTAAGGAGAAGAACTATGGTGTTGGATTTTGAAGTCTTGGCATAGTTCTGCCATCATTTTGTTATTTAGATTGGAACCGTTATTATTAATGATTCGCTCGAGAACTCCATATCTACAGATAATATCTTTTTTCATAAACTTGGCCACTACCTGGCGAGTAACATTGGCATAAGATGCTGCTTCCACCCACTTGGTGAAATAGTCTATCGCGACTAGTATGAAATGATGGTCGTTCGAAGCAGTAGGCTCTATTTTTATGATCATGTCAATGCCCCACATAGAAAAGGGCCAAGGAGATGACATGATGTTGAGTAGGCTTGGAGGAACATGCACTTTGTCTGCATAGATCTGGCATTTGTGATATTTGCGGGCGTATGAACAACAATCTGCATCTATTGTTAACCAGTAATATCCTGACCTTAATAACTTCTTATCCATTTCATGTCCTCCTGCATGAGTACCGAAAGATCCCTCGTGGACTTCCTGCATTAACATGTCCTCTTCCTGCTTGTCCACACATCTGAGCAGGACCATGTCAAAGTTTCTCTTATACAGAACACCGTCTGCATTCAAGAAGAAACTAGCAGCAAGTCGCCTTAAGGTCTTCTTGTCATTGGAAGATGCCCCAGCTGGATATTCTTTCCTTTCCATGAAGTGCTTAATATCATAATACCAAGGCTTCTCATCAGACACTGTGTCTACATAGAATATATAAGCAGGTATATCAAGCCTGGAGATGTCAATTTTGGGGACATAATTCCAACACATCACTTTGATAGACGAAGAGAGAGTAGCTAATGCATCGGCAAATTGATTTTCATCTCGTGGTATATACTAAAGCTTTACTGTTGTGAAGAACGTTAACAGTCTTTTGGCATATTCCCTGTAAGGAATTAAATGTTCTTGGTGTGTATACCACTTGTCGGTAATCTGATTTATCACGAGGGCGTAGTCTCTGAATATATCGAGGGTCTTAATCCTAAGATTAATAGCCTCCTTTATTCCCATAATGTACGCCTCGTATTCCGCTTCATTGTTGGTGCAGCCAAAAGTGATTCTGGAAGCAAAGGGAAAGTGAACACCTTCAGCAGTAATTAGAATAGCACCAACTCTATGTCCGTTGATATTGACTGCCCCATAAAACATTAACTTCCATTTGGATTCAGGGTCTGGCCCCTCCTCCGGAAGTGGTTCCTCGCAATCTTTTTCTTTGAGGTACATGATGTCCTCATCAGGGAAGTCAAATTTCATTGGCTGGTTATCATCTTCAAGGGGTTGTTGTGCGAGATAGTCTGAAAGTAAGCTTCCTTTGATGGGTTTCTGTGAAGTGTATTGAATACCGTACTCTGCCAGCACCATCTGCCACCTAGAAACCCTTCCGGTTGGCGCTGGTTTCTCAAAAATGTATTTAATAGGATCCTTTTTTTAAATTAGTAGGGTTGTGTGGGTCAACATGTACTGTCTCAGTCGGCAAATAGCCCATGCCAAAGCGCAGCAAGTTTTTTCAAGCAGTGAATAACAGGATTCATAGTCGGTAAACTTTTTGCTAAGGTAGTATATTGCATAATCTTTTCGACCAGACTCGTCATGTTGGCCTAGAACATACCCCATTGACCTTTCTAGCACGGTCAAATACATGATAAGTGTCCTTCTTGGAACCGAAGGCATCAGAACTGGAGGCTCCTGCTAGTATTCTTTTATCTTTTCAAATGCTCTTTGACAATCTTCGTTCCACCTGATCGTCTGCTATTTTCTTAATAGTTTAAATATTGGCTCACATGTGGCTGTAAGATGAGATATGAACCTGGCAATGTAGTTCAGCCTCCCTAAGAAACCACACACTTCTTTTTCAGTTCGCGGTGCAGGCATGTCTTGTATTGCTTTAACTTTTGCGGGATCTATCTCAATTCCTCATTGACTTACAATGAAACCCAACAGCTTTCCGGAATGCACTCCAAAGGTACACGTGTTTTGATTTAACCTCAAACGATACTTTCTTAGTCATTAAAACAATTTCTTGAGGTTAACCAAATGTTCTTCTTCGTCTCGGGATTTGGTGATCATATCATCCACGTAGCATTCAATCTCTTTGTGGATCATGTCATGAAACAGAGTCACCATTGTTCGCTGATAAGTTACCCTGATGTTCTTCAAACCAAAGGGCATGACCTTATAACAGAACGTACCCCAAGGGGTAATGAACGTCGTCTTCTCCATATTTTCTTGAGCCATCTTAATTTGGTTATAACCGGAGAAGCCATCCATAAAGGAAAATACCGAGAATTGAGTTGTATTATCCACCAGTATATCGATGTGAGGTAATGGGAAATCATCCTTTGGGCTTGCTCTATTCAAATCCCGGTAGTCAATGCACATTCGGACCTTGCCGTCTTTTTTCGGTACTAGCATAATATTAGCTACCCAGGGTGGATAAGTAATTACTACAAGGAAACTTGTGTCCCATTGCTTCTGGACCTCTTCTTTAATCTTCATTTCCATTTCAGGATGAGTTCTTCTAAGCTTTTTCTTAACAGGAGGGCAGTCTTCCCTCAGTGGCAGCTTATGCATAACGATGTCGGTATCTAGACCTGGCATATCAAGATATGACCAAGCAAGGATATCCATATATTCTCGAAGCATGCCAATCAGTTCTTCCTTTACACTGGCCTGCATACTGGCCCCAATCTTAATTTCCTTCTTCACGTCTTCAGACGCAATGTTGATAACCTCAAGTTCTTCTTGATGAGGCTTAATAACCCTTTCCTCTTGCCTCAGTAATTTGGTTAATTCTTCAGGGAGTTCACATTCTTCTTCAACCCCTTCATCAACATGGTAGATCGGATTATCAAAGTCATACTCGGTCATAACAGAAGAGTTATCAAAGAAATCCGGATGATTGACTCTGCATAAGTGATGTGCTCATTTCAAATTTTTCTTTTATGAAAACAACAAGACCAAAACAAAAGAAAAACATTTCCATTTTTATTGTTTTTTATTTTGTGAAAATTTTAAAAAGAAAGAAAGGGAACACAATTTGAATGAAAAATGTCCTTTATTCATGGTAAAATTAACTGCATAAAATGCAAGGGTGGCCATACAATGGATCCATACACCTTGGGTAGGGTGTAGGACTTAGCATGCAAATGAATAAATGGAAAACAGGAAAAATTACTCTGGTGGACCGGTGACTTGGATGAAATCCTCTATAAACCAGTTATGTAGCTCTTCCCCGGGAACACATGGACGCACCTAGTTGTCCAAATCGCAGTCACTGTCAGCATCTTCATCCACAACACACACATGATTTGGATCAATCACCCCAACACTGGTGAAGCTCGTTATCCTGCTACTTTAAGACCATCCCGCTTGCCCCGGGTGATAGCCAATGCCAAATTTGTCCTCCTTCTTCTCAACTTCCAGCAACTTTCCCCAGCCTTGGGCCTGTCCTAAGTGTACTACCTCTTTGGCCTGCTTATAAGAAGATATGGAAGTTCCCACCTTCTCACTTCCCTTAATTGTATAAGTAGGAGAGACTGAACTGACATTCACTGCCTCAAATTCCTGGCACAATGTTTCGTGGATTTCACCATCCATCTCAACATACTTAAACGTGGACAAGTGGCTAACAAAGATATCTTCCTCACCAAAAACAATAACCACCTAGCCATCCACCACATACTTCAACTTTTGGTGAATAGTATACGTCACAGCACCAATAGAATGAATCCAAGGATGACCCAACAGACAACTGTATGTTGGTTGAATGTCCATGACATAGAAAGTGATTTTGAACACTTGTGACCCTATCTTCACTGGTAACTCCACTCCTCCAAAGACAAATCTCCGAGAACCGTCAAAGGCCTTCACAATTAGATCATTGGGTCAGAGAATAATCCCATCCACATCCAATCTCATCAGGGCTTTCTTCGGGAGCACATTTAGAGAGGAACTTGTATCAACCAGGACATGTGACAAGACAACACCTTTGCATTCCATCATGATATGCAAAGCTTTATTGTGGTTTCTCCCTTCGGTCGTAAGATTTCTGTCAGTAAACCCTAGCCCATGACTAGCATTTACGTTGGCCACTACTGCCTCCAACTGATTAACAGTAATCTCTTGAGGTACGTAAGCCAACTGCAATACTTTCAAAAGAGTCACCATATGTGCCTTCGAACACATCAGCAAGGATAGAAATTTTGGATGGCGTGTGGTTCAATTGCTCCACTACTTTATAATCATTTTCTTTATGATCCTCGTGAATTCTTCCACTTCTTTCTAAAAAACACTCTGATCAGTAGTTGGGGTCACAACCTCTTCAGTGGCTATCCGCTTGCCTTTGACATTAGCATCTGCTTCAGCTTCCTTGTTAGTTCGGAGAGTTTTTGGAGCAAACAAACGTCCACTACAAGTAAAGCCACCCAAGCCTCCAACATTCACAACAACATGGTCAATCATTACTGGTTTGTCTTCCACCTTCTGTCCCCTCACGTAGACATCAGAACCATAATGTCAGGGAATAACTTTGTCATCATTATATGGAACAGGCCCAGGAATAGTAATTGTGACAGGATTTACGTCTTGTGGAATGTATATTGTAACAGGTTCCCTTTGGGGAGGTACTAGAACATCAGAAGGGTCATAGTAAATTGTCACAGTGGAGACACAGTCACTTTGGTTGTTCTTTCTATTAAACTGTAATGAACCTTCCCTCATCAAGCTCTGGATCCCAGCTTTTAGTTTATCACAACCATTAAGAGAAACCATACATTATTTTCAATCAAAATCACACCCAGGAAACACATACCCTCTCAATAGCCTTTCCTTCACAACCAAGAGGGGAGTTTGCACCTCTTCCACATCCAGAACTAAATTCAAACTTTCTCCACTCTCAAAAGCATTCACTCTAGCCCTGCCATGGTTGGGAATAGGGTTGTTGGTAACATTCAGCGGCGGTAAGAAGTTGATAGCCTTAGAATTAATCAGATCTTGAACCTTGTTATGCAACGCTCTATATTTTTCCGTTGAGTGTCCCGGAACACCTGAATGGAAATCACACTTAGAATTGACATCATATCCCATGGGAAGATCACCTGGTGGTGGTGGAGCTAGAGTCCTTAATTATATCATGTTTAGATCCAACAACCTCTGTAACAGCATTGTGTAAGTCATGGTAATTGCTTCAATAACACGATTAGCAGGATGAGGTTGGCGTTGTTGGTATGGTATTTATTGATTGTTGTTGCGTTGTTGTTGTTGTTGAGGAGAAGGAATTGAAGGAGTAGTGACAGCTGCCACCTGATCATATTAATTTTTGTATCCACGGCCTCTTCCTCGACCATAAACAGCATTAGTTTCTCCTTCTCTTCTCCTTTGAGATCCTGCTAAAGGCTTCCTCAACCCTGATGAACTACCAGCACCATTGTCTTGAATGTTACCCAACTTCAACAAAGTCTCAACTCTCTCTCATGCTATCATAATGTCATTGAATTTGGTTGCCGAACATGACTCCAAGCGATCAATGAATACCTCCTGTAAGGTTCCCATAAACATATCAGCCATCTCATTCTCTAGTAGTGGGGGTTGTACCCTTGCGGCCAATTGACGCCACCTTTGGGCATACTCCTTGAAGCTTTCTTTCGAGTTCTATGACATGTTCTGCAGCTGGGTGCGATTGGGAGCCATATCCATGTTGTACTAATAGTGTTTAACAAAAGCCTCAGCCAAATCCTTCCAGTTTATGATGGAAACCCTACTCAATTTCATATACCACTTATGAGACGCTCCAGCGAGACTATCTTGAAAGTAATACATCCACAGCTTCTCGTCGTCAATGTAGGTAGCAATTCTCCCGACAAAAGCTTAAAGGTGAGTCTTTGGGCCTGAAGTGCCATTATATTTGTCAAAATCGGGAGCCTTGAACTTATGAGGAATCCTCACTCCAGGCACCAAACCTAAGTCAGTAATGTCAAACCCCAAAGAGTTCTGGGATTGGATTGAACGGATCTGCTCAGCCATTTCTTTAAAACGATGGTTAACCTCCGCACCCTGACCTTCCACATCTTCCAAGATAGTAAACTGGTCATCCTGATGATCCATCTGATGTTGAGGACCTTCTCCAACATTGACAACCACCTCTGGTTGAGGATCACCATTATTATTTCCACAAGCTCCAATACCATTATTAGCATTAGCATCTAACATCTCTCTCAGTCATTCTTGATTCTGGTTCATGCCAATCACCAACGTCATGAATTGATCCATTCGGTTACGCAGCTCTGCTAGCTCAACCTGCATTTGGTCCATGATTCTGCCTTTGTTTTCTTTCGTAGGATTTCATGCAGCAATAGTGCAAGTAATATAAGAGACGTTAGAAACCTGAGAACCGTACCTACAAAATGAACAAAGGGTGATATGTATGCAATGCAAAACTTTCATGTTTTCATTATCAGGACACTTTGCCCCGGTTCTGGTATCTTTTAAAGAATCCAGATGGCCTTTTGAGGAAATTCTTTTGAGATTACCCTCCTCAAGGCTTCCACACCTTTCCACAACCAGTATTAAAGCACACAAAAATCAAAGGATCTGAAGTGACAACTTCATAAACAAACAAAACAAAACCCTAAGGAAAAAGTAACATCCACATGGGGTTACGGGTCCTACAAAAAGTAACAAGTGCAGGAAACTAAATATGATTCCCACAACAAACCCGTGGGTAATCTGAAATACAAGAAAAACAAACTAAAATTCTAAACTGCATGAAGACCTTGGCCCTTCATCTGTGAAATCTAGCTCCATCCTAGCCCTCTTCACATCTTCCCTCCTTCTGAGGTCTGTCATCTCTAAGAGTGCTTCGTTCAGGTTTTGAGAAGTTTCTTGTTGTCTCCTATAGGCACCTTCCAGTTCCTCCCTCTGAGAAGCAATATGCAACTTGTATGCCTCTTCTCTCTTTTTGTATTCCTCTTGGTCTTAATTTCTTTGTGCTTGCATCCAGGTGATACACTGCTTGGCCTCCCCGAGGGTCATTTTAGTCTTTCTAAACTCTTCTTCCCTTCTAATATCCATCAATCCTATCCTTTGAAAGTAGGCTTCTCTTTTAGCAAACTCTTTCTACTTAGCTTCCCGAGCCACCTGTACTTTATGCAACTTTTCCTCCACAACTGTCTTGGAATGAGCTGTCTGGTGATACAAGACGGTCATTTCTGAATTTTAAACTTTCAACTCCCGCAACTGAGCCTCCAGCTTCTGGTAGTCTTCCAAGGAAAAAGTAGCCTGTATAACAGGAACCTGAGGTGACACGTCTCGTGGATACAGAGGAGACTCCATTGAGAAAGGGAGGCGGGTGATTCCCACACAATTCTTTAACCATGTTGCAAAGGGTTCATACATTTTGGGGTCCACTCTTCCAAACTATTTCTTTCCTTTTTGTGTCTTCATAGACCAGGCTTGATACACTTTGAGGACCATCTCCATGTTTCCCTCAACCGGGAGGTACAGTGACTCAGCAACTTCCTCCTCAGATGGGGATCCCTTAAGGGATATCTAAGCTGCCTTCAAACCAATATTGGATTATAGTTGATCAATCCCTTCATTCCTAACAAAGGAACATTAGGAAAACCATCACATTTGACAACCATTTCCTTTCCAAGTACATCTCTGTCACATCCATAAGCTATGTCTTCTGCAGTCAAACCCATTAATCTCCGAAACCACTTCCACTTGCCCTTCATTTCTTTGAATGGACCTGACTTTGGTAATTGCTTAGCGAACCAATTAGAAAAAAGAGGAACACAACAGTTGATATACCCTCATCTTCTCTCGTTCCTGTAATGAACCCTATAATACAAGTCACCCAATAAGGTAGGGACAAGATTCCTTCTGAAAAAGATGGACATAGCTTCCATGCTTATAATCCTCTAGTCACTTAGAAACAAGCTAGTACCATATATCAACAAGGCCAGTAACACACTGAATTTTTCCCATTGTCCTTCCTGAGCGTAGGTTAGAGCTTCCTGAATAAGTATGTCACAAGGCAACCTTTTTCCCTTGTTGTTGCTTAAACCATGTCTGACCCTGGCTAAAGGCAGGTGATACCTTCTTACAATTTCTTCTTCTTTGAGAACCCTTCCTGAATCAAAATAAGGTTGCATCCCTCTGAATGGAATCTGAAGCATACTGCAGATTTCTTCTAGAGTGGGGGCCAAAACGTAGTCAGGAAACACAAAACAACGCAATGGTGCATCATAGAACTGCAGTAGTGTATGGAGGTTATCCCTCTGATCCTCTGTTGGCTTATCCATATAGCTGAGAATTTTCCCGAACTTTTCCTTGAAATCACCCAGAACCTTGTTATTCATCAGCTCTTTCAACTTGTGTAGGTTCTTTGCCTCTGACTGTGGAAAAGTGTAATGCACATTATTCTTCCGGGGTACTGCAGTAATTCCTGCCATCTGGATATGAGCAAATAAGATATACCGGAACCGGGTACGAATAGAAATGCAACCTGAGAAATGAAAACACAAAAGATGTTAATGATGCTATGATATGATGCAAATGCAATGCAAGGCACATATGATCAATCTGGAACTGTCTGGAAACCGGATATTAGAGCCAAGTGACAAGAAAACCCAAATGCTCTAAATAACAGCCCATAAGAACTCAGGTAATCACAGATGAATCCAGATTAAGGACCTAATAAAACCAAGAATTCAGGGACCAAAGTAATCGTATCAGAACATAAGACTGCACTGGAAGTGAGGTTATGTTTAGGTCAAAGGGTTCCTGTAAACCTGTAAACCACTCCCAATCTCACGGGTGTGCTCCGGGTAAAACATCACAGACTCTCAAAGCCGAATAGCAATAATACGTTCACCATTTCCGAGAAATGGCTTATGACCAAATCAGGGAATCGGTTAAGCATTATGTACTACTCAGGAAGGTCTCACCTGAGTCCGGGAAGAAACAAGCATCCATTATAAGTCCTCAACATCAAGCGCTAAAATCGAGAAACAATATTACATTTATCCCGTAGGATACAATACCATTTTTATACGACCAGATGTTATGACTAAGTTCCTATACGAGAACCAGGCCGTCCTATGTGAATTCCAAGTGGGCCCTCGGGTGCGAATGGGTTTGCCACATAATGTGGTCTACCACTTTCACCACTGGAGATGGATGTTTCCACAAGGTTCTCAATGATCGGTCCCCATCCACACATAACTAACAAGGCCGTGTAATGAAGTAGGGAAGACCCCTATATCAAGACGCTTCCAAGAAGGTCACGAATCTGGGTGTGAATGCACCAATACCTGTAAACACCCCAAATTTTCCCTCACTCATTTCACCATGGCTTTTGATTCTTTTCATTTGCATAAGTTCAATCATATCATTTCATATTGCATTTTTGCTTCACTGCATTGGTTCAAAGTCATCTGCATCTAGGGTTTGTGATCTGAAGAATCCCTGAGCTATCTGAGCCACTCCAAGAGTCTCCAATCATCTCAAGAGGGTCCATGTATGTTCAAGCATCATATTATATCCTCCCAAGATCAAGAAAGTCAGAAAATCACAAGAACTGAGGAAGGCATAGAAGCAGAGTCAAGCTTAACTACACAGATGACCTAAAATTAAGGTTTTGGTTTCAGAGGCCATAACTCCAAATTTTTTGGTCATTCTTGTTTCTATTGGTCTCTATATGATATGAGGATCATGCATACCAATTTTCATGAATAAATTCAATGGGGAAGGCATCTGATCAATAGATGACTTCTTGAACAAGTCAGTGTAAAATAAGGGCATCTGAGGCCCCCAATCATCCAACCAAAGGATCTTCTCCATCATTTTGGGTGTCTATGATCTTTATTTGATCTTAGAAGAAGTTATAAGTTCAAAAAATTGAAGAATTTCAAGCCATTTGCAAAGTTTCCATTTTGGGAAAGTGACGTGTAATGCAAACTTGCCATTTTGGGAAAGTTTTTCAACCTCCTCTTTTTGATTCAAAAATGCTTCAAATGAAAAATTCTTGGTCATGAAAGTTGTAGATTGGATCATTCCATTTTCAAAAAGTACAAGAACTTGACCTAATTCATCATAGAACCCAAGTTATGGCCTTGCAAAGTTGGGAAAATCACAAAATTTCACTTATGTACCAAAGAGGGAAACTTGCAAAAAACTCATGTCAAACCAATTTGTGACCTCTAATTGACTTCTAACCATTACCCAAACATCATACATGACCTATAATTCAGAATTTCCCAAGGAATTCTCAAGTTTCATGCCTTGAATCACAAGCTACCATAAGGCATTTTTCATGAATTTTCAAGAAAGGAACTTTTTGCAAGAAGAACTTTTATTGATTGGTTTGATTGTTAATTGATCTCAATGCATCATAACAACTTCATATGGTCCATTTTGCTGCAAATTGGCCAAGAACTCATAAGTTTCCTTGCCTTGATTCACAAGAAACTCCAAAGAGGGAAATATGCAAGAACATTGGAAACTCTTGATCAAGACCATCCAGTTCACAAAACCTGATCCAAAGGCCCTACATGACTCAAGCTGAAGCAGGACAAGCCCTAAGATCTCCTCTGACCCGAGCCATACCTATGGTACACAAAATCTTGACTTTTTGCATCTTTGCCCAAACCAATCAAACTGTGACAGTACCAACCCTTTGCCCAATCAGAACATATTATGTGGACCTCAAGGACTTGAAACACATACACACACAAGCCAACATCCTCCCATAAACCAGAATACACAAAAACTGTCAAATTCTTCACCTCTTCGAAACTTCTTCCACAGCCATCAAACTTCCATTTTTTCTTCACCAATAAGTCACATATCATCCAAGGAACAATAATCAACCACCAACACAGCCTGAAACATCACATACACAAACCTCAAAATCTGCTACATCAGAGCTGGAATCTCAAAACTAGCCACTCTCAAGGTTTTCTAAGCTTCATTTCATCATCAGGAGGCTTAGAGGAGTGGACTTGCATCAAGGGAAGAGCCAGAAAGCCCAGAATCAGAAGGTTCAATCTCAGGTATAGCTCAAGAACTTTTTTCTCAAAACCTTATTTTTAAGTTCTTAATCGAATCCTTATGTTGTGCTGATGATTCTGATGTGTTTATTTTTCAAAATGATGGAATATTGAGAATGTATGAAGTCTCTGAAAGTTTTAACCCTAGAGACGTTTTGCTTCGATTTGGCTTTTTGATGGATGAAAAATGGATTTTGTTTGGGGATTTGGGATCAGTGATGTGTGGGGATCATTTCTGGGCAAGAAATTTGGAGTTTAGAAACCTGTAGAAGATTTTAGGTTTTCGGTTCGCCGGAGAAGATGACCGGAACACTGTTCCGGTCACCTGAAACTCATTAGCCCTAATCTGTGTAATTAGTGAACTTTGAATGATGGCCCTTGGATTTGTCCTTCCCGCGTGAGATGAGTGGTCCAGATCACGTGTTAAAACCATAATCCAGTCATTAACTTAATTAATTATGTTTAAAAATTCAAAAATCACAGAGTGAATCTCAGCCCTCCAAACACGCGCAAGTCAACTCCCGCGCGTTTCATTTAAATCCTAGCCTTCAGATTGGTTTACTTTTCCATTTAAATTAATTTTATTTCATTTTCTTGCATTTTTCTTGTATATTTTATTTAAAATAACAAAACACTTTTAAAAAAATTTATTTTTTGCATCATGACTTTAAATATTTTTCTCATTCTGAAAATAATTTTTATTTTATTTTTTGCATAAAATTTGTATTTTTAAAATATTTAAATGTTTATTTTAATTCATTAATGGAAATTAATTAATTAAAATACCATTTAAGTTTCTAAAAATCACCAAAAAAATCACATTGCATCTTAACATGTTTAGAGACATTATCAAACCATTCATACAAATTTCTTTTTGGTTGTTGATCCATTTTTGACAATTTCTTTGGATTTAGGGTTCTTAAAAATCAATATTTTGACCCTAACTTAGAAAAATCTTTTCTGCCTATCCGTGAAGAGTTTGATTATGTTTCTTTTTGCATTGCTTTCCACATATCATGTAGTTTCTATGATAAAATTGGCATGAATTTATCTTTCATTCTTAATTTGTTTTGCATTTTTCCTTGTGAGGTACCTTAAAACCCTAGCAAACTTAGAAAATTCATAACTTCCATTAGGATAAGAGTTAGGTCTCCTCCTTTGGGGTGTGATGTCATATAGGTTTAGGGTACCTTTGATCCCATTTTCAATTTTTTATCTCATGCTTTGCTTCTGATTTTGAATTTTGCATTGCATCTTGTACATAAACCCTAATTTTTGCCTTCATTTACATACATTATTCATATGCTTGCATACATGAACTTGCCATGATATTTTGTGCATCCACATGACATATAAGACATATTAAGACATATTAGAATCATGTTTGATCATTGCATCACCCATTTTCCATGTTTTTGCTTTCATTTCATGTCATATGCATTCATGAACTTTCATGCTTCTTACATCTCTCATATGAATTCCCATCCTTTGTATGATCATCCTCGTCCCTTGGCATGCTTTCATACCATCTCATAACATCATTTGCATCATGAATTTGCTTCTGACTTTGGTTTTCATCTTTGCATTTCATCTCATTTTCATTTCATTTTATTTCTTTTGCTAACTTTTCAGGTGGTAAGTGTTTAAGAAGTGAATTTGCCTTCATTTCTCATAATCCCTTCTCATCTCTCTTATGCATTATTGCTGCATTTTACTTGTGTTCCTTCCTCACCTTATTTCTTAAAGTAACTTACCTTCTTAAGTGAAGTAAGTTGTCTTGTTTCTTCTTGCTTCTCCTTCCTTCATCCTGTTTCTTCCATGGTGGCTTTTCCTTGAAGATCTTCTTGCAAGCCTCACAAACCCTAGGAGTACCCAAGCATGTTAACAATTAGGGTTTGATTAGTCCCCCCATTAGTTTTACCTTTGTGTCATCTTTGAGTCTTCTCTTCTCACCTCTTAACCAAGGACTAAACCTTAAAGGTTTTAAGACTTTGTGATTAGGGTTATGCCTGTATCCTTCTATTAGGATGGAGTGTATAACTTTAATCCTAAGTATTAAACCCTTAATGTGTTTAAATCCTTTAATTAATTCATCTAATAATCACTAAGACATCAAGATTGTAACTTGGGCCTTGCATTAGGGTTCTAATTCTTCCTTAATTGGTTAAGAAGGACTAACCCTAGTGTTAATGGACAAGTCCCCCTCAAGTTGTCTTACAAATCATAAAAATCACTTCTTAATCTTGTAATTAACTAAAATCCACTTTAATAAAGGTTTTCTTTTGTCATGAGGTTAATCCCTAATCATGGATTAAGTTGAGGTATCTTCCTCAGCTTAAATGTTCTCATCTATTATCCTTCTATTAGGATGGTGTAATGGGTCCATTAAATCTTTGATTATGGCTTAAACTCATTACTTAACAACTAAACAAAAACTCCAAAAACATCTAAATAATTACAAGTAGGATAATGATCTTAAACCTACATCATGGTGATTAAGTGTGAGGTACTTACTTCATACTTAATGTATTCTCATTACCCCTAATCAGAGCGAGGATGTGATGAGTTTACTAACCCTTGGTTTAGGCTTAAGCTCATTAACTTATGACAAACCTCCAAAAGCAATAAAAGATTGAATATACCAAAAACAAACAATAATCGTCTCCTCCGGGATTCTTTTCTCACTTCATTAACTCAAAAACGAGAACTTGCTTCTTCCGTCTAATGCAAGACAGTTTGCACCTGAGCCAGACAGGTCATACACTTGAGCATAGGCAAGTAAGCAGTTCATCAGTCAATTTATCTTTTAGTCTCTTTGAGTCGAACTACGGTGTTCTGACTTCCTCATTGCACGAGAGGATACGTAGGCATAACTTAACAGTTATCGAACAAAAGTCTATGTATATTCCCCCCTCTTCCAGCATTATTCTTTAAGCCTCATAATCTTGAGCTTCATACTCTTTTCTTACACTGACACTCTTTTATTTCACTTCACATTTCTTTTGCACTGACACTTGCATTCTTTTCCAGCTTTTGGCATACAGAGCAGCACTGACACTACCCCTTTAAGCACAAACTTTCAAGCGTGGATCCTGTCGAGTACGACGGACAATCTGGGTGCTAATACCTTCCCAGGTTGTAACCAACCCCCTTTCTCAGTTTCTCTGGTTTGCGACCGTCTTATCCATCTTTTCTTAGGTTTATGCAGCATTACCTTTCCTTCGGGATAAAAATGCCTAGTTGGCGACTCTTTTCAGTTCACCCTCGTGTTCTCTCTTTCGCCGACCGTTCGCGTCTGTACCCCTCTTGGCCGGGTGTCATTTGGTGGGAGCAACAATACCCCCGTGACAAGATACCATGGGGCCACAGTGATTGCTCACGCTAAGTCCTATGATGCTCTCAGGTCGGGTATTTGGCCAGTCTCATCTCACAAATCACAAGTAACCCCCAAGTCCCACCAAACAGAAAACCAGTCCAGACAGTCTAGTATATATATGATGAATGAAAATAAATACTGAAAACTGTAAATAAAGCTGTAAATAAAACTGTAAATAAACAACATTAAAATTAACACGCAACAGCAAACATAAAACACCCAAAGAAACAAAAACACACAAGCGCTAGGAGAGACTCTCAAAGGGAAACCAGAGATTCTGGGTTCGATCCCCAGCAGAGTCGCCAGTTGTAGCTCCCTGGATTTCCATCCTGGTACAAACGTGAAAGTGGCACGGAAAGAGGGTAGAGCTGCCAACCATACATTTTTATCCCGAAGGAACGGGAATGATAATGCTGCACAAACCAGAAGAAAAGAAAAGGAAGGACAAAGGTCCTGCGAACCAAAGAAACTGTGTTCGGGAGTCGGTTACGACCTGGGAAGGTATTAGCACCCCAGATCGTCCGTCGTACCCGACGAGATCCATGCTTGCAAAGAAACTGTTTCAAAGGGTGAAGAAAAATGAAATCTGCTGCAAAACTGAGACTGAAACTGAAAAAGAAAAGAAAAGGGGAAAATGTAGGGAAAAATAAAAGAGTGTGCTCGAACGGGCCCTACCTCGCTACCTACGTACCTCATCTGGACATGAGGATCAGAGTCGCCATAGTTCCCCTAACTAGGGGTGGAAAAATTGCTTGTGTATTAAGGCTTGAACTGCCTATGCCAATACTCAGGTGTTGCATGCTCGGACGACGAGTGTGTTACCGTCTTGCAAAGTGACAAGTAGGATCAAGTTCGTATGAAAAAAGTGAGGGTGATGAGAAAAGAAGTCCCGTAGGAGAGACGCTTAATATTTGTCCAGTGTTTTTTTAGAAGACTTTTAGGAGTGTGGCACAAGGAAGTGAAAGAAAATCCTTTTCTAAGGGTGTATTCCCATTACCACATCCCTAGATAGGATGGGTAACAAGTCCACCAATAATGAAGAAGTTTCTCAAACTTGTTTCCCAAGAATAGCGTCTGAATTCACAAGGTTGTTTGAAATTATTAAGTGTTTTTGTAGGTTAAAGTGAAGAAATGTTTTTTAGGCTTTTCTTTGTGAAAATAGTCTTATGATTGAACTTCTGCATCATGCTAGACATGCTTGTACCACCACCAAGATGGGGTGAATACAAATGCCCCATGGAATAAGGCCATGTATCAAATACTACTTCAACCTTTATTAAAGTGCTTTTTTATGTTTTTGGTATGAAGATGAGAAGAGAAGAGAACCAAAGGAGCAAAAGGTAAACAACTAAGGGAATCTAACCATCCTAGAAGTTATCATGCAAAGAGTTGGTCCTAGGTTAGTGAGGCTTAAAGTCTATCCTAAATAAGAAGAATGAAAGAAAGAAGATGGAGAAAGAAGAAGTTAAAAAACAACTTACTTCTCTAAAGAAGTCAAGTTGCTCCTAAGAGGGAGAAGTAATGAAGTCGTATAAAGGATGGCATAAGGCACATATCAAAGACAAGTATGAAATAAATAAAGAGATGAGATGAAGATTTGAAATGTGAATCACATCCACACTTCACTTACCATGTGCCTACAAAGGTTAGCAAAATTTCCAGCACATATTCAACAAATCAATCAAGTGCTAACATATCAACACAATTCATGGAATTAACATGTTCAAAGTTTCAAGAAAACAAAGTCACCAAACATGCCAAACTTTGAAAATACATGAATCCACGTGTCGAAAAAATGAAAACATACATCAACCAGCAAGCAAACTACTCTAAACAAACATATAAAATGATCACACAATGATCCATGGTGATTATGGAAAGTATGACAAGCAAACAAACTCAAAACAACTCAAAAATGCCCTTCTGCTTCATCGTTAACCGGTTAACCAAAAGCGTTAATCGATTAACCAACCTAAACCTACAGCAAAGAAGTCAGAAAAGGGACGCGTTAACTGGTTAACTTATAGCGTTAATCGGTTAACACTGTGCGAACAACAACAAATTCTTGCAGAAAAAGTCAGTTCCAAACCAGCTTATTTCAAATAATTTCCAGAAGTCCAGTAATTAATTGTCCACAAAAATTACAGCAAATTCAATCATTAATCATGCTCAAATTGATCCATAAACATCATTGCATAAAAAAATTTACTGATCTATCAATCAACACAAGCACATTATGGATCTACATCATAAACATGCAAATAAGCTAAAAGCAAAAGCAGATCTAAAATTAACCAACCTACAAAGTTGAGATTTTCTTTGGTGGGTGTTGTTCAAGCTGAAAATGATGAATCTAGAGGAAAACTTCAAATATCCAATACTATTCTTCACACACAATGCAAAATAAATGCAAGTTATGGAACTTGATGCAAGAGCTTAATCCCAAAAGCACTTCCAAACACCACTTTAGATCTAAAGCAGTAGAAAAACATAAGCAAATAGATGTATAGAAAGCAATGAAAGGAGGTCTAGTTCCAAGATCAACAAATTTCAATGCAAAATTTGAGGATCTTCAAAGAAGAGGAACTTTGAGTGTTTGAAGGTTTAAAGAGAAATGAGAGAATTGTGAGAGAATTCTGTAAATTCGGAAAATGAAGAGTGTAAATTATAAGAGTGTGTGTTGGTTTGGAGAGAAATGGGATAAATAACATCTAGGTTTGGGGCCCAAATATGTGGTTTGGAGTTAGCTTAGAAAGGTGGTTAGGAGTTGGCTTTGGGAATTAGGCTTGGAAACCCCTCTAGATCGTTCTTCATAATTTCCAATTAATTCAAATGAAATAAATCAGAAAAATGAAAAATGGAGCCAAAACAAGCATGTTTCTCTTGCTGGAAAATTCAAATTTTTGCAGTCGTTAACCGGTTAATGCAAGCAAAATTTGAATTTTCCCTTCTTTTGGTGGGAAACTCCAAGAATGCATATGCGTCGTCCGTTCTGAGCTGATCTTGATTCTCAACCTTTTTATGGCCTTGACAAAGATATTGAACTCGCATAAACTCTGTAGAGACCTTGTAAGTGTCGCTCCCCCGAAAAGACACCTGGTCAGATAGGGTACAGACGCGAACAGTCGACGAAGAGAGAAAATGAAATGAAGTGAATAGAGTCGCCAGCTAGGCATTTTTATCCTGAAGGAAAGGTAATGCTGCATAAACCTAGAAAAAGATGGATTAGACGGTTGCGAACCAAAGAAACTGAGAAAGGGGGTTGGTTACAACCTGGGAAGGTATTAGCACCCAGATTTTCCATCGTACTCAACATGATCCACGCTTAAAAGATTATGTTTAAAGGGGTAGTGTGTGTGTGTGTGTGTTATCTGTGTGCAAAAGCTGGAAAAGAATATACAAGTGTCAGTGCAAAAGGTAAATGCTCAGAAGCTGAGGCTTAAAAGAGAATGTTGAAAGAGGGGGAAGACACAGAGACTTTTGTTCGATAACTGTTAAGTTATGCCTACATATCCTCTCGTGCAATGAGGAAGTCAGAACATTGTAGTTCGACTCAAAGAGACTGAAAGATAAATTGACCGGTGAACTGCTTGCTTGTCTATGCTCAAGTGTATGACTTGTCTGGCTCAAGTGCTAACTGTCTTGAATTAGACGGAAGAAGCAATTTCTCGCTTGTGAGTGAAGATGATGAGAAAAGAATCCCGAAGGAGACGATTATTGTTTGTTTTTTGTGTTTTCAGTTTTGTTATTGTTTTTTTTTGGAATTTTGCATAAGTTAATGAGCTTAAGCCTAAATCAAGGGCTTGTAAACTCATTATATCCTCCCTGATTAGGGATAATGAGAATACTTTAAGTATGAGATAAGCATCTCAACTTAATTGCTATGATGATGTAGGATTAAGATCATTAACCTACTTGTGATTAATTAAATGATTTTTGGGGTTTTGTTTAATGTTAAGTAATGAGTTTAAGCCATAATCAAGGATTAGTGAACTCATTAAACCATCCTAATAGAAGGATAATAGATGAGCACACTTAAGCTGAGGAAGATACCTTAACTTAATCCATGATTAGGGATTAAATTCATGACAAAACAAAGCCTTTATTAAATGGATTTTAATTAAGGATGAAATTAAGAAGTGAGTTTTATGAAGTGAGTTGCATTTGCCCAAAATAGCTATCCCTTTAGTATGAGTATTGTCCTAGGCCCAGGCTGCCTGTCTGACAATAGCAGAGTTGTGTTGGATGTCACAATAGAGGGTTTCAGTCAAATCTTGCCCTTTGGGGGGATGAACCAAAGCATACCCTAATTGTCTCTTAAAAAGTAAAGGGTTGTAATTGATGCAACCTTTTACTCCAATCAAAGGCACATTAGGATATTGTCCACAACTAGTAATGATGTCCTTGCCCTTGGTGCTCTGAGTGCACCATCTAATGTCTTCTGATGTAAGGGCAATCAACCTCTTAGCCCAATTCCTTGGCTGATGAGGGTTCAGGAAAGTGTCTGATTTTGGCAGGTGTCTTAACAGCCAACAGTATTAAAGGGGAACACAACATATGACCAATCTTCCTCTTTGCTTCTCATTCCTCTGGTGCACTGAGTAGTAAAAGTCTCCAAGAAATGTAGGAACTGGGTTCCTCAATTAGAATAGGTGAATAGCACTCTTGCTTACAAACTTCGGCTCGTCTGCAAACAAGATAACTCCATATATGCTGAGGGCTATGAGTGCACAAACAACATCCCATTTCCCTACTGCAGCATGCAGGGTAGCCTGGGAGATCAAGAAATCTAGGTGAAGGCCTGGAACCCCAGCCTTGGTGGTCATGCTCTGATCAATGAGGGCAGGATCCAAATGCAATGCCTTAGCTATGTCTTCATTCTTGAGAGCAACCATCTCAGGGTTGAAAGGAATCCCTCTCCTGGTAGGGACACCTAACAACATGGAAAATTCTTCTAGCAGAGGTCCCAACTGAAAATCAGGGAATGTGAAGCATCTGAGAGGGGGATCATAAAACTGCAAGCAAGTGTGGATCATGCTCCTCGGGGATGCATCCAGATCCATGATCATATCCAATATGCCTCCATAATGTTCTCTAAATAGTGGGACATGATCATGAGTGATGAGAGACTGGATCTGTTTGATGCCTGTCAGTGTGGGCTCAAAGAAATGGTATGTGATGTTGCTCTTCCTGAAAGTGCCATGCTGATAATGGATGCTGGTGAAGAAACTGAGGAGAAACTACTGATAAAGGTCACTGAAGAAGATGCTGAAGAAGTGTCTCTGATGAAGACAGCTGATGGAGAGAATTGGGAGGAGTCTCTGGTGAAAATACTTGGTGAAGGGTCTCTGATGACGATAAACTAAGGAAGGTGCTGGAGAAGGAACACTGATGAAGATGCTGGTGTAGATAACTGAAGAAGTCTGAGCAGCAGAACAGGTCAAAACCAAACAAAGATAATAAGGTGGATACCTTGTAAAACAAATAGGAAAATGTTAAATGATGCAAAAATGATGTATGCAGAATGATATGCAAAGGGTTTGTGATCAAGTGTTGGATCTGTTATCTGCCTTGATAGGGTCCATGTGTTCAAAAGTCCGGATGGAGGCTTAGAAAACCAGTAACCAGGTGGGGGACTCAAATAAAGAGTCACAAGTCCAGGGTGTCACAAGAACTGTCCAAATAATACAACCTTAACAAACATTAGTAACAAGGGTATGATGAGGCCAAGGGTTCCTGCAAACCTGTAAACATCCCAACCCCCTCACATGTAATGTTCTAGAACAAGGATCCTCAGACTTGGATCAGTTATGAGAAGTTTAAACACTTCTAACCCGGAGGTACAATGTTTACAATAACCATAAAAAATCCTCCTCTGATTCACCTCAGATGCTGAAGGTCATAAAAGGTCATCCAGACTTAGCAGGCTTACTAGATAGCCCTAGTACTACAAGAAATCCGTAGCACAAAGTTCTCAAGAAGAAACCAATGTCTGAATCGTGTTTCACATTCCCGCACCAGACCGAAATGGAATGGGAAAGAATATGAAGCCACTCTAGCCTATGTGTCACTCAGGTCCCCGGTATGGAACCTTAATCACTCAATGATCCCCCACCCACCAAGGAAACAACAGATCCAGCACAAATGATAATGGCAGTATGCAATGCATAAAAACTATAAATGAAAGCAATAAATAATGTTGTACTGAAAGCAATAAATAAAACAACAAATAAATAAGCACAAGTAGCACATAACACCCCCGTAAACACAAATCAAACAAGCGCTAGGAGGAACCCACAAAAAGAACCACAAGCCCTGGTTGCAATATAATGCTTTTCCCCAGCAGAGTTGCCAAGCTGTCGCTCCCCCGAAAAGACACCTGGTTAGATAGGGTACAGACGCGAACGGTCGGCGAAGAGAGAAAATGAAATGAAGTGAATAGAGTCGCCAGCTAGGCATTTTTATCCCGAAGGAAAGGTAATGCTGCATAAACCTAGAAAAAGATGGATAAGACGGTTGCAAACCAGAGAAACTGAGAAAGGGGGTTGGTTACAACCTGGGAAGGTATTAGCACCCAGATTGTCCGTCGTACTCGACGGGATCCACGCTTAAAAGATTGAGTTTAAAGGGGAAGTGTGTGTGTTATCTGTGTGCAAAAGCTGGAAAAGAATATACAAGTGTCAGTGCAAAAGGTAAATGCTCAGAAGCTGAGGCTTAAAAGAGAATGCTGAAAGAGGGGGAAGACACAGAGACTTTTGTTCGATAATTGTTAAGTTATGCCTACATATCCTCTCGTGCAATGAGGAAGTCAGAACACTGTAGTTCGACTCAAAGAGACTGAAAGATAAATTGACTGGTGAACTGCTTGCTTGTCTATGCTCAAGTGTATGACTTGTCTGGCTCAAGTGATAACTGTCTTGAATTAGACGGAAGAAGCAATTTCTCGCTTGTGAGTGAAGATGATGAGAAAAGAATCCCGAAGGAGACGATTATTGTTTGTTTTTTGTGTTTTCAGTTTTGTTATTGTTTTTTTTTGGAATTTTCCATAAGTTAATGAGCTTAAGCCAAAATCAAGGGCTTGTAAACTCATTATATCCTCCCTGATTAGGGATAATGAGAATACTTTAAGTATGAGATAAGCATCTCAACTTAATTGCTATGATGATGTAGGATTAAGATCATTAACCTACTTGTGATTAATTAAATGTTTTTTGGGGTTTTGTTTAATGTTAAGTAATGAGTTTAAGCCATAATCAAGGATTAGTGAACTCATTAAACCATCCTAATAGAAGGATAATAGATGAGCACACTTAAGCTGAGGAAGATACCTTAACTTAATCCATGATTAGGGATTAAATTCATGACAAAACAAAGCCTTTATTAAATGGATTTTAATTAAGGATGAAATTAAGAAGTGAGTTTTATGAAGTGAGTTGCATTTGCCCAAAATAGCTGTCCCTTTAGTATGAGTATTGTCCTAGGCCCAGGCTGCCTGTCTGACAAAAGCAGAGTTGTGTTGGATGTCACAATAGAGGGTTTCAGTCAAATCTTGCCCTTTGGGGGGATGAACCAAAGCATACCCTAATTGTCTCTTAAAAAGTAAAGGGTTGTAATTGATGCAACCTTTTACTCCAATCAAAGGCACATTAGGATATTGTCCACAACTAGTAATGATGTCCTTGCCCTTGGTGCTCTGAGTGCACCATCTAATGTCTTCTGATGTAAGGGAAATCAACCTCTTAGCCCAATTCCTTGGCTGATGAGGGTTCAGGAAAGTGTCTGATTTTGGCAGGTGTCTTAACAGCCAACAGTAATAAAGGGGAACACAACATTTGACCAATCTTCCTCTTTGCTTCTCATTCCTCTGGTGCACTGAGTAGTAAAAGTCTCCAAGAAATGTAGGAATTGGGTTCCTCAATAAGAATAGGTGAATAGCACTCTTGCTTACAAACTTCGGCTCGTCTGCAAACAAGATACCTCCATATATGCTGAGGGCTATGAGTGCACAAACAACATCCCATTTCCCTACTGCAGCATGCAGGGTAGCCTGGGAGATCAAGAAATCTAGGTGAAGGCCTGGAACCCCAGCCTTGGTGGTCATGCTCTGATCAATGAGGGCAGGATCCAAATGCAATGCCTTAGCTATGTCTTCATTCTTGAGAGCAACCATCTCAGGGTTAAAAGGAATCCCTCTCCTGGTAGGGACACCTAACAACATGGAAAATTCTTCTAGCAGAGGTCCCAACTGAAAATCAGGGAATGTGAAGCATCTGAGAGGGGGATCATAAAACTGCAAGCAAGTGTGGATCATGCTCCTCGGGGATGCATCCAGATCCATGATCATATCCAATATGCCTCCATAATGTTCTCTAAATAGTGGGACATGATCATGAGTGATGAGAGACTGGATCTGTTTGATGCCTGTCAGGGTGGGCTCAAAGAAATGGTATGTGATGTTGCTCTTCCTGGAAGTGCCCATGCTGATAATGGATGCTGGTGAAGAAACTGAGGAGAAACTACTGATAAAGGTCACTGAAGAAGATGCTGAAGAAGTGTCTCTGATGAAGACAGCTGATGGAGAGAATTGGGAGGAGTCTCTGGTGAAAATACTTGGTGAAGGGTCTCTGATGACGATAAACTAAGGAAGGTGCTGGAGAAGGAACACTGATGAAGATGCTGGTGTTGATAACTGAAGAAGTCTGAGCAGCAGAACAGGTCAAAACCAAACAAAGATAATAAGGTGGATACCCTGTAAAACAAATAGGAAAATGTTAAATGATGCAAAAATGATGTATGCAGAATGATATGCAAAGGGTTTGTGATCAAGTGTTGGATCTGTTATCTGCCTTGATAGGGTCCATGTGTTCAAAAGTCCGGATGGAGGCTTAGAAAACCAGTAACCAGGTGGGGGACTCAAATAAAGAGTCACAAGTCCAGGGTGTCACAAGAACTGTCCAAATAATACAACCTTAACAAACATTAGTAACAAGGGTATGATGAGGCCAAGGGTTCCTGCAAACCTGTAAATATCCCAACTCCCTCACATGTAATGTTCTAGAACAAGGATCCTCAGACTTGGATCAGTTATGAGAAGTTTAAACACTTCTAACCCGGAGGTACAATGTTTACAATAACCATAAAAAATCCTCCTCTAATTCACCTCAGATGCTGAAGGTCATAAAAGGTCATCCAGACTTAGCAGGCTTCCTAGATAGCCCTAGTACTACAAGAAATCCGTAGCACAAAGTTCTCAAGAAGAAACCAATGTCTGAATCGTGTTTCACATTCCCGCACCAGACCGAAATGGAATGGGAAATAATATGAAGCCACTCTAGCCTATGTGTCACTCAGGTCTCCGGTATGGAACCTTAATCACTCAATGATCCCCCACCCACCAAGGAAACAGCAGATCCAGCACAAATGATAATGGCAGTATGCAATGCATAAAAACTATAAATGAAAGCAATAAATAAAGTTGTACTGAAAGCAATAAATAAAACAACAAATAAATAAGCACAAGTAGCACATAACACCCCCGTAAACACAAATCAAACAAGCGCTAGGAGGAACCCACAAAAAGAACCACAAGCCCTGGTTGCAATATAATGCTTTTCCCCAGCAGAGTTGCCAAGCTGTCGCTCCCCCGAAAAGACACCTGGTCAGATAGGGTACAGACGCGAACGGTCGGTGAAGAGAGAAAATTAAATGAAGTGAATAGAGTCGCCAGCTAGGCATTTTTATCCCGAAGGAAAGGTAATGCTGCATAAACCTAGAAAAAGATGGATAAGATGGTTGCAAACCAGAGAAACTGAGAAAGGGGGTTGGTTACAACCTAGGAAGGTATTAGCACCCAGATTGTCCGTCGTACTCGACGGGATCCACGCTTAAAAGATTGTGTTTAAAGGGGTAGTGTGTGTGTTATCTGTGTGCAAAAGCTGGAAAAGAATATACAAGTGTCAGTGCAAAAGGTAAATGCTCAGAAGCTGAGGCTTAAAAGAGAATGCTGAAAGAGGGGGAAGACACAGAGACTTTTGTTCGATAACTGTTAAGTTATGCCTACATATCCTCTCGTGCAATGAGGAAGTCAGAACATTGTAGTTCGACTCAAAGAGACTGAAAGATAAATTGACCGGTGAACTGCTTGCTTGTCTATGCTCAAGTGTATGACTTGTCTGGCTCAAGTGCTAACTGTCTTGAATTAGACGGAAGAAGCAATTTCTCGCTTGTGAGTGAAGATGATGAGAAAAGAATCCCGAAGGAGACGATTATTGTTTGTTTTTTGTGTTTTCAGTTTTGTTATTGTTTTTTTTTGGAATTTTGCATAAGTTAATGAGCTTAAGCCTAAATCAAGGGCTTGTAAACTCATTATATCCTCCCTGATTAGGGATAATGAGAATACTTAAAGTATGAGATAAGCATCTCAACTTAATTGCTATGATGATGTAGGATTAAGATCATTAACCTACTTGTGATTAATTAAATGTTTTTTGGGGTTTTGTTTAATGTTAAGTAATGAGTTTAAGCCATAATCAAGGATTAGTGAACTCATTAAACCATCCTAATAGAAGGATAATAGATGAGCACACTTAAGCTGAGGAAGATACCTTAACTTAATCCATGATTAGGGATTAAATTCATGACAAAACAAAGCCTTTATTAAATGGATTTTAATTAAGGATGAAATTAAGAAGTGAGTTTTATGAAGTGAGTTGCATTTGCCCAAAATAGCTGTCCCTTTAGTATGAGTATTGTCCTAGGCCCAGGCTGCCTGTCTGACAATAGCAGAGTTGTGTTGGATGTCACAATAGAGGGTTTCAGTCAAATCTTGCCCTTTGGGGGGATGAACCAAAGCATACCCTAATTGTCTCTTAAAAAGTAAAGGGTTGTAATTGATGCAACCTTTTACTCCAATTAAAGGCACATTAGGATATTGTCCATAACTAGTAATGATGTCCTTGCCCTTGGTGCTCTGAGTGCACCATCTAATGTCTTCTGATGTAAGGGAAATCAACCTCTTAGCCCAATTCCTTGGCTGATGAGGGTTCAGGAAAGTGTCTGATTTTGGCAGGTGTCTTAACAGCCAACAGTAATAAAGGGGAACACAACATTTGACCAATCTTCCTATTTGCTTCTCATTCCTTTGGTGCACTGAGTAGTAAAAGTCTCCAAGAAATGTAGGAACTGGGTTCCTCAATAAGAATAGGTGAATAGCACTCTTGCTTACAAACTTCGGCTCGTCTGCAAACAAGATAACTCCATATATGCTGAGGGCTATGAGTGCACAAACAACATCCCATTTCCCTACTGCAGCATGCAGGGTAGCCTGGGAGATCAAGAAATCTAGGTGAAGGCCTGGAACCCCAGCCTTGGTGGTCATGCTCTGATCAATGAGGGTAGGATCCAAATGCAATGCCTTAGCTATGTCTTCATTCTTGAGAGCAACCATCTCAGGGTTGAAAGGAATCCCTCTCCTGATAGGGACACTCTAACAACATGGAAAATTCTTCTAGCAGAGGTCCCAACTGAAAATCAGGGAATGTGAAGAATCTGAGAGGGGGATCATAAAACTGCAAGCAAGTGTGGATCATGCTCCTCGGGGATGCATCCAGATCCATGATCATATCCAATATGCCTCCATAATGTTCTCTAAATAGTGGGACATGATCATGAGTGATGAGAGACTGGATCTGTTTGATGCCTGTCAGGGTGGGCTCAAAGAAATGGTATGTGATGTTGCTCTTCCTGGAAGTGCCCATGCTGATAATGGATGGTGGTGAAGAAACTGAGGAGAAACTACTGATAAAGGTCACTGAAGAAGATGCTGAAGAAGTGTCTCTGATGAAGACAGTTGATGGAGAGAATTGGGAGGAGTCTCTGGTGAAAATACTTGGTGAAGGGTCTCTGATGAAGATAAACTAAGGAAGGTGCTGGAGAAGGAACACTGATGAAGATGCTGGTGTAGATAACTGAAGAAGTCTGAGCAGCAGAACAGGTCAAAACCAAACAAAGATAATAAGGTGGATACCCTGTAAAACAAATAGGAAAATGTTAAATGATGCAAAAATGATGTATGCAGAATGATATGCAAAGGGTTTGTGATCAAGT
This sequence comes from Lathyrus aphaca, assembly GCA_963966055.1. Lineage (NCBI taxonomy): Eukaryota > Viridiplantae > Streptophyta > Magnoliopsida > Fabales > Fabaceae > Lathyrus > Lathyrus aphaca. Next base: position 336,466,108 of record OZ014519.1, on the reverse strand, counting down.
GTTGGATCTGTTATCTGCCTTGATAGGGTCCATGTGTTCAAAAGTCCGGATGGAGGCTTAGAAAACCAGTAACCAGGTGGGGGACTCAAATAAAGAGTCACAAGTCCAGGGTGTCACAAGAACTGTCCAAATAATACAGCCTTAACAAACATTAGTAACAAGGGTATTGTAACACCCCAAATTTGCCCTCTTCTTGTTTAGCATCGTTATCATATCATAATCATCATGAGCATACCATATCCTTATCATTTAGCATAGAAAAATGAAGCATAACACTCACATGTTCTAGCATAAGGCATATGATCGGTCATCTGGGAAAATCCGAATCTGCAAGTCAAAATCAAGAGCATGGTGATCTGGCAAGAATCTCACAGGATCATTTTGCACAAGCCTGGTATCATGTTCAGAGCCCTAGAAAGAGAAGATGGATCAAAATTTGCTTGAAACGGTTGGTGCAGGTCTATTTTTGAAGGTTCCCACCAAAGGGAGGGAAATTCAAATTTTCCATGCGTTAACCGGTTAACGCATATGGTTAACCGGTTAACAGCTGCGAAATTTGAATTTCCAGCAGCAATTTCAGCATGTGTGTTTTGGCCCCATTTTCCAATTTTCTGATTTTTATTCATTTTGAATTAATTTGAATTTGAGAGAAGGATCTAGAGCATTTATCCAAGCCTCATTCCAACCCTAAATCCAAATCACTTTCTAAGCTAATCCCAAACCATAATTTTGGATCCCAAACCAAAATTTTGGGCCCCAAACCTAAATCATATTTATTCCATTTCCTTCCAAACCAAAGGGGCTCTCACTCATTTTTCACTCTCATTTCTGAATTTTCATTCCTCTCACTCACAATTCTCTCACTTTTCTCTCCCAATTTTCCAAATCACTCAAAGTTCCTCTTTGAAGATCACACAACCTTGCCTTGAGGTGTGTAGATCTTGGAACTAAACCTCCTTTCATAGCTTCTTTGCATCTCTTTGCTGTTTTTATTGGAGATTCAGATCTGGTTTGAGATCTAGAAGTGCTTTTGGATCCAAAATTCTGCATCAAGAGCTTGTTCTTGCATTTATTTTGCATGGAGTGTGGAGCTTAGCATCGGATCTTCAAAGTTTTGCGCGAGATCTACTGTTTTCAGCTCAATCAACAATTACCAAAGCATACCTCAGCTTTGTAGGTTGGTTAATTTCAGATCTAGCTCTGTTTTTAGCTTATTTGCATGCTTGTGCTTTAGATCCACCATGTGTTTGTGTATTTGATTGTGTTGCATGATTTGATTGTTTGATTTGTATCCGGATCCGAATGTTATTTGTTCATGAGCTTAATGATATGGATTAATGTGAATTGATCTAATTTTCCATGTGTAATTGATTGCTGGTCTGGTGCAAGCTTATTTGGATAAGCTGTTTTGAGATGCTGTTTTCTGCAGGATTTGTTGTTGTTTTATCAGTGTTAACCGGTTAACGTATATGGTTAACCGGTTAACGCCCCTGTTTTGTGCGTATTTTGTGCAGGTTTGAGCTGGTTAACCGGTTAACGCATATGGTTAACCGGTTAACACTGAAGCAGAATGACTTTTTAGTGTTGTTTTGAGCTTGTTTGATCCCTTTGCTTGTTCTAATTGCCTTGGATCATTGCATGATCATTAAACATGATATTTTAGGGTGATTTGCTTGCTGGTTGATGTATGCTTTCATGTTTTCGACGCGTAAGTCGTGTATTTGCAATGCTTGGCATGTTGTTTGTTTCTTGTTTACAAGAACCTTTGGGCATGATTAATTCCATGATTGTGTTGGTCAATTTGCTGGATTTTTGCTAACATTTCAGGGGCTCATGGTAAGAGAAGTGTGGATGTTTATCCACATTTCAACTTTTCATCTTTCCTCTTTTGCTTTGTTTTTTTTCTTTGTGGTGTTTGATGTGCTTTGTGCCATCATGTGGTTCTCTTTCCCCTTTCTAGTTTCCTCTTCTCTTTTTCTATCTTCTTCCTTCTTCATTAGGGTAGAAACCTCACTAACTCTTAGGACTTCCATGCATGTGAATACTTAGGATTATTTTAGTCCCCTTTAGAATTTTTCCTTTTGAGATCTTTTGGTTCTTCTTCTCTTCTCATCTCATAACTCTTAAAAAGAAAACACTTTAATAAATGTGAAGTGATGCATTGATCCATAGCCTTATTCCATGAGGTATGCTTGTAGTCTTCCCATCTTGGGATAGTACATGTTTACCTTGTGATGCACAAGTCTGATCAAGGTATCTTCTTCATAAAGAAAAGCATAAAAAACACTTCTTCATGTAAATAACCAAAAAAAAACACTTAATAATTTAAGCAAGTTAGTGAGCCTAAGCCCTAGTCTTTGGGTTCAAGTTTTGGGGATCTTCTCCTTACTTGAGTGTGCTTGTTCTATTATTCCATCTTGGAATGTAGTGACAAGTGCACATTCCATTGGTGAGAGTTTGAGTTCACTTCCTTGTGACACACTCATAAAAGCTTCTAAAAAACAAAACAAACGATAAGCGTCTTTCCTTCGGGAATTCTTTTCTCATCTCCTTCGCTCCGTACGCGAACTTGCTCCTACTTGTCATTTTGCAAGACGGTTACGCACTCGTCGTCCGAGTCTGCAACACCTGAGCAATGGCATAGGCAGTTCAAGCCTTAATTCACAAGCAATTTCCTTTTAGTACCCCTAGTTAGGGGAACTACGGCGTCTCTGATCCTCATTATCCTGATGAGGTACGTAGGCAGCGGGGTAGGGCCCGTTCGAGCACAATCTTTATTTTCCCTACATTTTTTCCTTTTCTTTTCTTATTTCATTTCTTTTCCAGTTCCAGTTTCTTTTCGTTTTCTTTTCTTTTGCTGCAGTTTTTCATACCCTCACCCTTTGAAACAGTTTTCTTTTGCAAGCGTGGATCCCGTCGGGTACGGCGGACGATCTGGGTGCTAATACCTTCCCAGGTCGTAACCGACTCCCGAACTCAGTCTCTTTGGTTCGCAGGACCTGTGTCCTTCCTCTTTTTTTTCTTCTGGTTTGTGCAGCATTACCATTCCCTTTCTTCGGGATAAAAATGCCTGGCTGGCGACTCTATTCTTTTTCCGCGCCACTTTCGCGTTTGTACCAGGATGGAAATCCCGGGAGCGACAGCTTGGCGACTCTGCTGGGGACCGAACCCAGAATCTCTGGTTCCCCTGTGAGTCTCTCCTAGCGCTTGTGTGTTGCTGTTTCATTGGGTGATGTTTGTTTGATGTGGCTTGTTGTATTATATTGCTGTTTGTTTATTGCTTTATTTACAGCTTTATTTACAGTTTTCAGTATTTATTTTCTGCATCGTATATCATACTGGACTGTCTGGACTGGTTTCCTTTGGTGGGATGGGAGTTACCGGTTCTTGAGAGATATGAGCCAAGTACCCGGCTCGAGTGCACCATAGGACTTAGAGTGGTTCCACTTTGGCCTCATGAGATCTTGTCATGGGGGTAGTAGTGAGTTCCACACCCAGGTTGCGATTGTCTTGGAAATGTCTTGATTTGGGGATCTTCCTCTCTCATTACATAACCCTGACAGTTATGTGCAGCTGGGGACCGATCATTGAGAACCTTTGTGGAAACAACCTTCTCCAGTGGTGACAGTGGCAGACCACATTTTGTGGCAAACCCATTCGCACCCGAGGGTCCACTGGGAACTCGCATAGGATGGCCTGGTTCTCTTATAAGAACTCAGTTAAAGCATCTGGTCATATGACATTAGTACTGTATCCTACGGGCTGAATGTACTATTGTTTCTTGATTTCAGCGCTTGAAGCTAGGGACTTATAAGGGATGCTTGTTTTTCCCGGACTCAGCTGAGGCCTCCCTGCATAGTACATAATGCCTAACCGATTCCCTGATTTGGTCATGAGCCATTTCTCGGAGATGGTGACAGTATTATTGCTATGTGGCTTTGAGAGTCCGTGATGTCTGACCCGGAGCCTTTTACCCGTGAGATTGGGGGGTGTGTACAGGTGTGCAGGAACCCATGACCTCAACATACACTCATCTGTTCAGTTATGATCTTTGGTCCTGTGAATATGACCGGTGGTTCTATTGATTCTATGGTTCCGAAGTTATGGTCCTGGAATTCTGGATTTCTTGATACTGTGGGTCTGAGATCTTCTATCAGAGGGTTGTGATTATCAGAGGGTGTGACTCAGTGAACTGTTGAGTTTGCCAGTTGTTCCGAGGGGCCCTTGTCAGTGTGCCAGTTCAGATGGTCCCAGTTGGTCATATGCTTGCATTGCATTGCATTTGCATCATTCTTTGCATTAACTGTTTATGTTTCCCATTTTTTCAGGTCATTACTCACATCTGTTCCCGGTTCTGGTATTCTTATCTCCATGGCAGAAATTAAAAGCGATCCGAGAAAAAAGAATGTGCATTACACCTTTCTTCAGCCGGAAGTCAAAAGTGTTCAGAGGTTAGCAGGTCTGATGAATGATCAAGTCTTAGGAAATTTCAAGAAAAGATATGGCCAGATACTGAAATTTGTGGACAAGCCTACTACAGACCAAAAGGACAGCTTGCATACCTTGTTGCAATTTTATGATCCCCTGCTGCGTTGTTTTATTCTTCCAGGTTACATCTTAGCTCCGACATTGGAAGAGATCTCCAGCATGCTGAGTGTTCCGATCAGAGAGACATTGCCGTTCTACGGGTCAGAGGTTGTGCTCAGAGATGAAGACATAGCCAAGGTTTGTAGGTTGCCAGTTGCTTCAGTCAGAAAGGCTTTGCAAGAGAGTAAAGGCAGAGGTCTACCATGGAGTGTGCTTATCCCAGAAGCTGAGAAGTATGCTACAGAAGCTAAGTGGAATGACTTTGGAGCTTTGCTCGCATTGATGGTATATGGGTCTAGCTTGTTTCCCGGAGAGAAAGAGTTTGTCAGCTTAGAAGTGATCTCAATTTTTGCAAAAGGCAATCCAGTGCCTACTTTATTGGGTGACTTTTATTTTAGTGTCCATTACAGAAACGAGAAAGGTAGAGGTGGTCCAGTGGTCTGCTGTGCTCCTTTGTTTGCTGAATGGTTCGCTAGACAGTTGCCTAAATCAGGTGCCTTCAAGGATATACGAGACGAATGGAGATGGTCCAGAAGACTGATGGGATTGACTGAAGAAGACATTGCTTGGGGTTATGACAGGGATTTGCTAGGAAAAGAGGTGATGGTTAGCTGCGGAAGGTTTGCCGGAGTACCTTTGCTGGGAAGGAAAGGTGTCATCAGTTACTACCCGACATTAGCCAGAAGGCAGTTTGGCTACCCTTTGAAGGATCCTCCTCAGATGGAAATGTTTGCTGAATCTTTGTATTTTCCTGTTGATGGAAACAGAGAGCTAGTCCAACAAGCAGTTCAATCCTGGGATCACAGAATTAGAAAAGGGAAGAAAGACTTCGGCCGAGTTGATCCCAAAGCATATCCACCATACGTTGAATGGTTGCAAAGGCATATCGAGTCAGTTCTCATGCCTTTTTCAGTCGAGGCTCCACTTCATCCCCGAGAGGTACCAGGTCCGAGCAGTACGGTTTCCTTGGAGGAGTACAAGAAGCTAGAAGCTCAGCTGCATGCGGTCAAAGTAGAGAATGTTGAGATGGTAAGCTTATACCACCAGGCCAATGGAGCCAAGAAGGAAGCTGAAGACAAGCTGCAGAAGCTCCAAGCCTCTTTGGAAAACAAAGAGAAGGATTTTGCCGGAAGAGAAGCCCATTTCCACCGATTGGGTATGATGGAAGCGCAAAGAGAAGCCAAGCACAAGGAGACTTTAAAGACTCTCAGGAGTGCTCGACAGTCCATTGTTTGGCTGAAAGACCAAAGGGAGGAAGAGCAAAAGAAATTCAAAGAGAAGGAAGAGTTCTTTGAAGTTCAGATGGCTTTTAAGAAGGAGGAAGTGGAGCAAGCCCACGCCATCCGGAGGGAGAGGACCCAACAGCTAGTCCAAGGTCAATTAGCTCTGGAGGAAGCCAGGAAAGAGATCGAAGAGCTCAAGCTGAGAGCAGGCGTCAAGAAGAGCAGGGCAGAGGTGGCAGAGCCGGGGTCTTTAGTTTAGTTTATTTTTCAGACTACCTACAGGCTTGTTGTAGGAGTCTTGCTTTTATTTCTTTTGTCTTTATGTACTGATTTGTAACCCTTCGGGGAATATTCTTGGATGTACTCTGACTTTTAGCCTATAGTGGTTTGTCCATATTCAGTATTAATGTGCAAGTTATCGTTTTGAATGTGCAAGACTCGTTTGTCTGGATACTACTAACGTCTGAACACTTATCAAAGAGAAGGTTTGAAAGACAAAAAGTGATTGCCGAGATAGATGCCAGAACTGGGGCATGCCAAATACTTAAAATTGGGAACATGAACAGTTACATTGCATTGCATATAACCTGTTTGTCTGTTTTGCAGGTGCTGCATCAATTACTAACGTATTTTGTGTTTCAGGCACTATAGCTCCTCGAAAAGTTCGAGAACAACCGGCAGTGCACAGATACCCAACCAAGGTTAACAGAGAGCGGGCCATGGATCAAATGCAGGCAGATTTGGCAGACTTAAGGCAGAGAATGGATAACTTCATGACGTTAATGACCGGCATGGGGCAGAATCAAGAACGGCTGCGAGAGTTGGTTGAAAATCAGAACCGTAATGCTGCTGCTGCTGCTAATGCTGGTAATCATGCTGGTGCAGGCGCACATCAAGGGGGAATTCCTGCCACACAACCAGGGACGACAACAGTCAACGACGGGATGCATAACATTCATGTGGACCACCAGGAGGACCAGTTCACTTTACTTGATGAGACCGAGGGTCAAGGGGTCGAAATGAACAAGAGATTCGAAGAGATGGCCGAGCAAATTAAGGCTATTCAGTCCCAAAGTTCTTTGGGATTCGACATAACAGACTTGGGTTTGGTTCCGGGAGTCAGAATCCCGTACAAATTCAAAGTTCCTACTTTCGAGAAGTATAACGGCACTGCTTGCCCAAAGACCCATCTGCAATCATATGTGGGAAGAATCGCCGCTCATACAGACGATGAAAAGCTATGGATGTATTACTTTCAGGACAGCTTAGTGGGAGCTTCCCTTGAGTGGTACATGAAACTCAGCAGGGTCAATGTTAAGAGCTGGAAAGATCTTGCTGAAGCCTTTGTGAGGCAGTACCAGTATAACATGGACATGGCTCCGAATCGCACCCAGTTGCAACATATGGCTCAGACAGCAAAAGAAGGCTTCAAAGAATACGCCCAGAGGTGGCATCAGCTAGCTGCTAGGGTGCAGCCACCCTTGTTAGAGAATGAGATGGCCGATATGTTTATGGGTACCCTCCAGGGAGTATTTCTTGAAAGATTGGCGTCAAGTTCTGCTACAAAGTTCAACGATATTGTCATTGCGGGAGAAAGGGTCGAAACGCTGTTGAAAATGGGGAAGATACAAGACCCCGGTGCTAGTAGTTCAAATGGGGCGAGGAAAGCTTTTAGCGGACCTCCAAGAAGGAGAGAAGGCGAGACCAATGCTGTATTCGGCCGAAGCCAGGGTCGTGGTTACAGAAGACCTTATGAACATGTGGCTGCTGTCACTATTCCTGCAGCTCCCGTACAACAGATGCCACCTCCACCACAACAACAACAACAACCCAGAGCCAACTACCAGCAAAGACCTTATCAGCCGAGGCAGACTCGTCCTGCTAACAGGGTGATTGAAGCTATTCCGATGACATATGCTGCCTTGTTGCCGAGACTACTAGACTTGAACCTTATTCAATTAAGGACTTTGGCACCACTACCTCCTGGAGAGCTTCCAGCTGGTTATGACGTCAACGCGCGATGCGCTTTTCATTCAGGGGCACCCGGGCACTCAACCGAGAAGTGCAGGGCGCTACATCACAAAGTTCAAGATCTCGTGGATTCAAAGGCAATCAACTTTGCGCCACCACCGAATATCAACTCGAACCCTATACCTAATCATGGAGGGGCAAGAGTTAATGCCGTTGAGCGTGATGACAAGTTGAGTTTGGTACTGAGAATTGATGAAGTCAAGACGCCGTTGAAGGTGGTGAAAGAGAGACTGTTGAAAGGTCAAGTATTTCCTGGTTGTTCTCTCGATTGTGAAGACTGTATAAGTGTTGTGAATGGCTGCGAGAAATTGAAGACGGGTTTGCAAGAGTTGATTGATGTTGGGTCCCTACAATTTAGCAAGATTAGTAATGAAAAGGCTGATGATGTGTCAACCATTACTATCTTCTACAATGAAGCTGACATGCCCGTCAGACAAGAGCCTGTTACCGTTTACGCTCCTCAGATTAGTCCTGTGACTATAACTGTACCTGGGCCAATGCCGTATAATGATGATAGAGCCATTCCGTGGCATTATGGTTCCGATGTCTATGTGGCGGGACAGAAGATGGAAAGTAGACCTGTTGCTGACTTGACCATTGAAAATGTGGGAGGTGTTGGAGGTTTTACTCGAAGTGGCCGTTTATTTGCTCCCCCTGCACTGAGAAAGGATCCTGAGGCCGAAGCTTCGTCCAAAGACAAAGGGAAGCAGATTGCGAATGACGAGTTAACTACTCCTGTGGCGGGGCAGGGGACGTTTGAAAAGGAGGTAGAGGAGTTTATGAAGATCATCAAAAGGAGTGACTACAAGGTGGTTGACCAACTGAATCAAACGCCTTCAAAGATTTCTATCTTGTCACTGTTGATGTGCTCTCCCGTGCATAGAGAAGCTTTACTGAAAGTACTTCAAATGGCCTATGTTCCTCAAGAAATCACTGTTAATCAACTCGAAGCTGTTGTTGGAAGTGTTAATGCCAGCCATGGTTTAGGCTTCACTGACCGAGACCTTACTTCGGAGGGAAGGAATCACAATAAAGCACTGCATATCACGATGGAATGCAAGGGCGCTGTTTTGTCTCATGTTCTTGTGGACACAGGCTCTTCCTTGAATGTGCTCCCGAAGAAGGCGTTGATGAAGCTTAACATTGATGGGGTTATTCTGACGCCGAGTGATCTAGTGGTTAAAGCTTTCGATGGTTCAAGAAGATCCGTTTTCGGAGAGGTTGAGTTGCCTGTCAAGATAGGCTCTCAAGTCTTCAAGAGTGTCTTCTATGTCATGGATATCCAGCCTGCGTATAGTTGCTTGTTGGGCAGACCGTGGATACACGCAGCTGGAGCCGTCACTTCAACTCTGCACCAGAAGCTTAAATATGTGGTGGATGGCCAGGTCATCACAGTTTGCGGGGAAGAAGATATTTTCGTCAGCCACCTGTCGACACTTAAATATGTAGAAATGGACGGGGAAATTCACGAGACTTTGTGCCAAGCTTTTGAGGCAGATGTCAGTATCCTGACTCCGGTGAAGAAAAACAACGAAGGCACGTCAATTCATTCCTACCGGGAAGCAAAAGAGGTCGTCCAATCAGGCAATGCCCAGGGCTGGGGCAAGCTACTGGAGGTGGAAAAGAAGGGTGATAAATTCGGCTTAGGGTATCAACCTGGGGGGTCTATTCAGAGTGGTAAAGCTATCTCATTCACAAGTGCTGGGTCGCTCGACCGCGATCAAATCTGTACGGCGAACAAAGACGGGGATAGTGACAGGGACTGGGACAACAATTGGATCCGCCCGTGTGCACCCGGCGAGGAGCTAGGAAATTGGTCTGCTGAGGACATTGTTCAAGTAACCTGGCTCTCAAAGTAATTGTTTTGTTTCCTTTTATTAGCATACTGCATTGTCAAATCCAGCATTCTGCCCAAGATGTTTGGATCCATTGTACTGGGCCACCATGTTTTGTATTGCATCGTTATTTTTGCCATGAAATAAAAGGACATTTTCAGACAAATTGTGCTCTCTTTCTTTGTTTTTAAACTTTTTCACAAAAAACAATATAAAAATGGCAATGTGTTTTTTTTCATTTTTTGCTTTGTGTTAGCGTCTCTTTTCAAAATAAGCAGATTCTGAATAAGCACATCATTTGTGCAGTATTGATCATCCGGATTCCACGGATAACGTTCCTGCTATGACTATGCATGACTTTGATAATCCAGTCTACCAAGCTGATGAAGGGGTTGAGGAAGATTGCGACCTACCTGAAGAGTTGGTCAGATTGTTAAAACAAGAGGAACGAGTTATTCAGCCTCATCAAGAGGAGATTGAGACCATCAACATTGGCAGTGAAGATGCAAAGAAAGAAATCAAGATAGGGGCCAATCTGCAGGCCGACGTCAAACAAGAGCTGATCAGTATGCTGAGAGAGTATGTAGATATCTTTGCTTGGTCATATCAAGATATGCCAGGGTTGGATACCGACATCGTGATGCATAAGCTACCTCTGAGAGAAGACTGTCCTCCTGTGAAGCAAAAGTTGAGAAGAACTCGCCCGGATATGGCGATGAAGATTAAAGAGGAGGTACAGAAGCAGTGGGATGCCGGGTTCCTTGCCGTGACTAGTTACCCACCTTGGGTAGCTAACATTGTACCAGTGCCTAAAAAGGACGGCAAGGTCCGGATGTGCGTTGACTATCGAGATTTGAACAGAGCAAGCCCAAAGGATGATTTTCCGTTGCCACACATTGACGTGTTGGTCGACAGTACTGCTCAATTCTCAGTATTCTCCTTCATGGATGGATTCTCCGGTTATAATCAGATAAAAATGGCGCCGGAGGACATGGAGAAGACAACGTTCATTACCCCTTGGGGAACATTCTGCTACAAGGTCATGCCCTTCGGTCTGAAGAACGCAGGGGCAACTTATCAACGGGCAATGGTCATGTTGTTCCATGACATGATCCACAAGGAGATCGAATGTTATGTGGATGATATGATTGCAAAGTCCAAGGACGAAGAGGAGCATTTGGTTAACCTAAAGAAGTTGTTTGACAGATTGATCAAGTACAAGTTGAGGTTGAATCCGAACAAGTGCACTTTCGGAGTGCGTTCTGGAAAGTTGCTGGGTTTCATTGTAAGTCAAAGAGGAATTGAGGTAGATCCTGCTAAAGTGAAAGCTATTCAAGATATGCCTGCACCAAAGACAGAAAAAGAAGTGCGCGGGTTCTTAGGTAGATTGAACTACATTTCTCGGTTCATATCTCACCTAACTGCCACGTGCGAACCGATATTCAAACTGCTAAGAAAAGAGCAAACAGTCAGGTGGAATGATGATTGCCAAAGGGCTTTCGACAAAATAAAGGAATATTTGCAGGAGCCTCCAATTCTGATGCCTCCAGTGGAGGGGAGACCGTTAATCATGTACTTGACCGTGCTAGAAGGGTCGATGGGGTGTGTGCTTGGCCAACATGACGAGTCTGGTCGAAAAGAGTACGCTATTTATTACCTCAGCAAAAAGTTTACCGACTGTGAATCCCGATACTCACTGCTCGAGAAAACTTGCTGCGCTTTGGTATGGGCTGCTCGCCGACTGAGGCAGTACATGTTGACCCATACTACACTTCTCATTTCCAAGATGGATCCTGTCAAGTACATCTTTGAGAAACCAGCATTGACCGGAAGGGTTGCTAGATGGCAGATGATTTTAACTGAATACGACATCCAGTACACTTCTCAGAAAGCCATCAAAGGAAGTGTATTGTCGGAATACCTTGCTCAGCAACCTCTTGAGGATGACTATCAGCCGATGAGATTTGATTTCCCTGATGAGGACATCATGTACCTCAGAACAAACGATTATGAGGAACCACTTCCGGAGGAGGGGCCTGACCCTGAATCCAAATGGAAGTTGATGTTTGATGGGGCTGTCAATATCAATGGTCGTGGAGTTGGTGCCGTACTCATTACTCCTGAAGGTGTTCATTTACCCTTCGCTGCCAGAATTACTTTTGGCTGCACCAACAATGAAGCGGAATACGAGGCGTGTATAATGGGAATAGAGGAGGCAATTGATCTTCGGATTAAGAACCTCGATATATTCGGAGATTCAGCCCTCGTCATTAACCAAATTACCGGCAAGTGGTATACACATCAAGAGCATCTAGTTCCGTACAGGGATTATGCTAGAAAACTGTTGACATTCTTCACGACAGTTGAGCTCAAATACATACCACGGGACGAAAATCAATTTGCCGATGCTTTGGCCACTCTCTCTTCGTCGATTAAAGTCATGTGTTGGAACTTTGTGCCCAGAATTGACATCTCCAGGCTTGACTCTCCAGCTTATGCTTTCTCTGTAGACGCCGTGTCTGACGAGAAACCTTGGTATTTTGATATCAAGTTGTTCCTGGAGAAGCAAGAATACCCAACAGGGGCATCGTCCAAAGACAAGAAGACCTTGAGACGACTTGCTGCTAGTTTCTTCTTGAACACAGACGGGGTTTTGTACAAGAGGAACTTCGACATGGTCTTGCTCAGATGCGTGGATAGACACGAAGCAAGCCTGTTGATGCAGGAAGTCCATGAAGGATCTTTTGGTACCCATGCAGGAGGGCATGCTATGGCAAAGAAACTGCTGAGATCAGGGTATTACTGGATGACAATGGATGCAGACTGTTGTTCATTCGCTCGTAAATGCCACAAGTGCCAAATATATGCAGATAAAGTGCATGTTCCTCCAAATCCGCTCAACGTCATGTCATCTCCTTGGCCTTTCTCTATGTGGGGCATTGACATGATCGGGAAGATTGAACCGACTGCTTCGAACGGTCATCGCTTCATCCTGGTCGCGATTGATTACTTTACCAAGTGGGTAGAAGCAGCGTCTTATGCCAATGTCACTCGTCAAGTGGTGGCAAGATTTCTGAAAAGAGATATCATATGCAGATATGGAGTACCCGAAAGGATCATTACTGATAATGGTTCTAATCTCAACAACAAGATGATGGCAGACTTATGTCGGGACTTCAAAATACAGCATCACAATTCTTCTCCTTACCGACCAAAGATGAATGGTGCGGTAGAGGCAACTAACAAGAATATCAAGAAGATTGTGCAGAAAATGGTTGTCACCTACAAGGATTGGCATGAGATGTTACCGTTTGCTTTGCATGGGTACCGAACGTCGGTCAGGACATCAACAGGGGCAACTCCCTTCTCTCTAGTGTATGGCATGGAAGCAGTCCTGCCTGTTGAAGTAGAGATTCCTTCACTGCGCGTGATGATGGATGTCAAGCTAGATGAGGCTGAATGGGTGCGTGCTCGTTACAATCAGCTATGTCTAATTGAGGAAAAGAGATTAGCGGCTATCTGTCATGGTCAGCTTTATCAGAGGAGAATGAAGCGGGCATTCGATCAACGAGTACGTACTCGAGAGTATCAAGTGGGAGAGCTTGTATTGAAGAGGATCGTTCCTCCAAGTTCAGATAACAGGGGCAAGTGGACCCCAAACTACGAAGGACCATTCATAGTGAAGAGAGTCTTCTCAGGAGGAGCGCTGATGCTCACCACTATGGATGGAGAGGACTTCCCATCCCCTGTCAACTCGGACGCAGTTAAAAAATACTTCGCATAAAGAGACCCGCTGGACACAAAAACAGAATGTAAGTCCAGGCAAGAAAAGGGCATCCCGGCGAGCTAAAAACAGAATAAAAAGCTCGGGCAAAAATTAGGGAAAATAAACAAAAAAAATGTACACCCGCTGAGTTGAAAAGCCACATTGGACAGCTCAGGCAAAAAAGGGTATCCCGGTGGATTGAAAACCCGAGAGGGCGATCCACGCAAAATAAGGGAATAAGCGAACAACTGTGATCCAAGTTATCTGAACCACGTCATCGTTTCGTACGGTTTGACAATATCGGAAAGATAGGAAACAGTCCCCTTGTCTTCTCAGAAAGCCAAAGCAGAATGGAGAGTCTTGAAGACATGCAGGTCATAGCAGAAATGGAACTCCTTGGAATGCCGTGTACATTTCCATTAGGATAGTTTCTTTTCTCAATTTTTATAGTGGCTACCTCTTTCCAGGTGGTTGCTTCCTGATGTAAATCTGTGCCTATTCAGAGGCCATTCAATAAAAATAATATTCAGTCAAAAAGCTGTGTGTGTTTATTTTTGTTTGCAAAATGTCCTGAATTTTTGGCAAAAATAACATTGCATCTAAACATGGTGATAATCTTGAAAAGAAAACTGACATGCAGGGAAACTGTAACCCTCTTTGAGTGTCGGGTGATAATGGATGAACAGATCACGCCATGCAAATCCCCGGGACACACGTGTGTTTTCTGTTGTTGCAGGTTGCAGGATGGCGTCACATTCTCTCAAGCAATTTACTCTCCCCCAGTAGAGTATCTCCCCAAGCAGAGATTTTTTCTTCTCCAGCAGGTAGCTGAAAGCCTGACTTGTCTAAATAGATATTTTCCTCCAACTAAGTCTTGGCAGCAGCCCAAGCAGGTTCTTCTTCCCAAGTGAAGTAGCAGTCCATTCTTCCCCAGTGAAGTATAGCCAGCAGGTGCTCGAAAGCCTGACGTCATCAGAGATGAAATTAACCGTATTCTGTCCCCAGCAAGAGTCCTTCCCAGTAGGCGTGATTGAGGGCCTGATATCCCCTCAGAGTCTTGAATCATCGGATGCTCCCCCCAGCCAGAGTATTTGCCCAGGAAGCTTCCCCCAGCCAAGTCTGAAGATGATCTGTCCCCCCACAGAGTTCATATTTGATTTTCACCTCCGTCCGTGAAATATTCCCCAGCAGATTTGCCCTATTGTTGGTTTATTTGATGATGCAGCCAGGTATTCATCACCTCAGTCGGAGTGGGTATCCAGACCTCTCGACTTTTTCTCCCCTACAGAGTTATTCTCTTGTTGCCGATCAGGCATTCGTTTATTGCTCGTCTGCAATCTACAACACTCGTATGTGTTATCCCTAAGCAAGTTTCCCCAGCGAGGACATATCACTGCTTTATGGCTGCTCGACTGCATCTTTCAACACTCGTCTGTGTTAGCTCTGTGTTGCTGTTTGCTCGTCTGCAATTCTCGGCATTCGTCTGCGTTTTGAAGTGATTACCTTATTATTGCTCGTCTGCAATTTCCAACACTCGTCTGTGTCATGATGCCTCCGTTGTTGCTCGTCCGCAACTCCTCAACACTCGTCTGTGTTCTGGGATGATATTTGCTGTTGCTCGTCTGCAACCTTCCAACACTCGTCTGTGTTTGGTATTGGATCCTTCGCTGCACTCGTCTGTGCCTTGATATGTATTCTCTGTTGTTGCTCGTCTGCAACTGTCCAGCACTCGTCTGTGTGTGTTTGAAGCTCGTCTGCTTTTATCCCCCAGAAGTCGTTTGTGTTCTGAAGCTTGTCTGCTTTGCCTGGATACTCGTCTGTATCATCCTCAGCACTCGTCTGTGCTAGCTTGCACCTGAATGTGAAGATTTGCTGTTTACCCTGATATCGCTGTTGCTACTTCAAATGCTCGTCTGTGTTTGAACTTCTGGTATTCGTCTATACCAGTGGCTGATACTCGTCTGTATCATCGCCTAAAGCACTCGTCTGTGTTTCTCAGATCATCGTCCGATACTCGTCTGTATCTTTGACTATTGGCACTCGTCTGTGTTCTCTTGATGATCATCCAATACTCGTCTGTATTGAAGAGGTTTAAAATCCTGACAGTGGGAATTAAATGTCGAAATGGTTACCGGGCCTGGCGTAACAGGTAGATCCGAGGGAGGCTCGTCCGTCTCAAGCACCAATTATTATGGTTGCTGCACCTGGCGTAACAGGTTTGCTCAGAAGACTCGTCTGTCTTATACCATATATCCGCGGATAATATATGAGGAAGGTTCGTCTACCTTGATTGCATGTCTATCCCACAGACTTATATGCATTCCCGGAGCCTGCGTAAGGGTTATCCGAAGAAGACTCGTCCGTCTTATTCCACTTATTTGCGTAAGGATTAATGAAGGAGATTCGTCCATCTCAGGTTACTTTGAAGATCCTTAAGGGCTCGTCCGCTCTCTGCACATGGCGTCACAGGTCATGCGAAGACTCGTCTGTCAGCATGATAGTATTCCAGATATCAGTTTCAACTTGGAAGAAGCTCGTCTGCTTTTTCTCTCCTTCTTATCCCCAGAGCGTCATCTGGTTGGGTTTATTTCCCAGTGTTGCATTCTTCGTCAGAGTGCAAATTTCTGGTCTTCTTGGTATTCAATCACAGTTTATCTCGAATGTCTGATAGCCGTTGCTCTCATCCTTTTCAGATTAACAGTTGATTGAATAGGGGCAGCTGTAACACCCCAAATTTGCCCTCTTCTTGTTTAGCATCGTTATCATATCATAATCATCATGAGCATACCATATCCTTATCATTTAGCATAGAAAAATGAAGCATAACACTCACATGTTCTAGCATAAGGCATATGATCGGTCATCTGGGAAAATCCGAATCTGCAAGTCAAAATCAAGAGCATGGTGATCTGGCAAGAATCTCACAGGATCATTTTGCACAAGCCTGGTATCATGTTCAGAGCCCTAGAAAGAGAAGATGGATCAAAATTTGCTTGAAACGGTTGGTGCAGGTCTATTTTTGAAGGTTCCCACCAAAGGGAGGGAAATTCAAATTTTCCATGCGTTAACCGGTTAACGCATATGGTTAACCGGTTAACAGCTGCGAAATTTGAATTTCCAGCAGCAATTTCAGCATGTGTGTTTTGGCCCCATTTTCCAATTTTCTGATTTTTATTCATTTTGAATTAATTTGAATTTGAGAGAAGGATCTAGAGCATTTATCCAAGCCTCATTCCAACCCTAAATCCAAATCACTTTCTAAGCTAATCCCAAACCATAATTTTGGATCCCAAACCAAAATTTTGGGCCCCAAACCTAAATCATATTTATTCCATTTCCTTCCAAACCAAAGGGGCTCTCACTCATTTTTCACTCTCATTTCTGAATTTTCATTCCTCTCACTCACAATTCTCTCACTTTTCTCTCCCAATTTTCCAAATCACTCAAAGTTCCTCTTTGAAGATCACACAACCTTGCCTTGAGGTGTGTAGATCTTGGAACTAAACCTCCTTTCATAGCTTCTTTGCATCTCTTTGCTGTTTTTATTGGAGATTCAGATCTGGTTTGAGATCTAGAAGTGCTTTTGGATCCAAAATTCTGCATCAAGAGCTTGTTCTTGCATTTATTTTGCATGGAGTGTGGAGCTTAGCATCGGATCTTCAAAGTTTTGCGCGAGATCTACTGTTTTCAGCTCAATCAACAATTACCAAAGCATACCTCAGCTTTGTAGGTTGGTTAATTTCAGATCTAGCTCTGTTTTTAGCTTATTTGCATGCTTGTGCTTTAGATCCACCATGTGTTTGTGTATTTGATTGTGTTGCATGATTTGATTGTTTGATTTGTATCCGGATCCGAATGTTATTTGTTCATGAGCTTAATGATATGGATTAATGTGAATTGATCTAATTTTCCATGTGTAATTGATTGCTGGTCTGGTGCAAGCTTATTTGGATAAGCTGTTTTGAGATGCTGTTTTCTGCAGGATTTGTTGTTGTTTTATCAGTGTTAACCGGTTAACGTATATGGTTAACCGGTTAACGCCCCTGTTTTGTGCGTATTTTGTGCAGGTTTGAGCTGGTTAACCGGTTAACGCATATGGTTAACCGGTTAACACTGAAGCAGAATGACTTTTTAGTGTTGTTTTGAGCTTGTTTGATCCCTTTGCTTGTTCTAATTGCCTTGGATCATTGCATGATCATTAAACATGATATTTTAGGGTGATTTGCTTGCTGGTTGATGTATGCTTTCATGTTTTCGACGCGTAAGTCGTGTATTTGCAATGCTTGGCATGTTGTTTGTTTCTTGTTTACAAGAACCTTTGGGCATGATTAATTCCATGATTGTGTTGGTCAATTTGCTGGATTTTTGCTAACATTTCAGGGGCTCATGGTAAGAGAAGTGTGGATGTTTATCCACATTTCAACTTTTCATCTTTCCTCTTTTGCTTTGTTTTTTTTCTTTGTGGTGTTTGATGTGCTTTGTGCCATCATGTGGTTCTCTTTCCCCTTTCTAGTTTCCTCTTCTCTTTTTCTATCTTCTTCCTTCTTCATTAGGGTAGAAACCTCACTAACTCTTAGGACTTCCATGCATGTGAATACTTAGGATTATTTTAGTCCCCTTTAGAATTTTTCCTTTTGAGATCTTTTGGTTCTTCTTCTCTTCTCATCTCATAACTCTTAAAAAGAAAACACTTTAATAAATGTGAAGTGATGCATTGATCCATAGCCTTATTCCATGAGGTATGCTTGTAGTCTTCCCATCTTGGGATAGTACATGTTTACCTTGTGATGCACAAGTCTGATCAAGGTATCTTCTTCATAAAGAAAAGCATAAAAAACACTTCTTCATGTAAATAACCAAAAAAAAACACTTAATAATTTAAGCAAGTTAGTGAGCCTAAGCCCTAGTCTTTGGGTTCAAGTTTTGGGGATCTTCTCCTTACTTGAGTGTGCTTGTTCTATTATTCCATCTTGGAATGTAGTGACAAGTGCACATTCCATTGGTGAGAGTTTGAGTTCACTTCCTTGTGACACACTCATAAAAGCTTCTAAAAAACAAAACAAACGATAAGCGTCTTTCCTTCGGGAATTCTTTTCTCATCTCCTTCGCTCCGTACGCGAACTTGCTCCTACTTGTCATTTTGCAAGACGGTTACGCACTCGTCGTCCGAGTCTGCAACACCTGAGCAATGGCATAGGCAGTTCAAGCCTTAATTCACAAGCAATTTCCTTTTAGTACCCCTAGTTAGGGGAACTACGGCGTCTCTGATCCTCATTATCCTGATGAGGTACGTAGGCAGCGGGGTAGGGCCCGTTCGAGCACAATCTTTATTTTCCCTACATTTTTTCCTTTTCTTTTCTTATTTCATTTCTTTTCCAGTTCCAGTTTCTTTTCGTTTTCTTTTCTTTTGCTGCAGTTTTTCATACCCTCACCCTTTGAAACAGTTTTCTTTTGCAAGCGTGGATCCCGTCGGGTACGGCGGACGATCTGGGTGCTAATACCTTCCCAGGTCGTAACCGACTCCCGAACTCAGTCTCTTTGGTTCGCAGGACCTGTGTCCTTCCTCTTTTTTTTCTTCTGGTTTGTGCAGCATTACCATTCCCTTTCTTCGGGATAAAAATGCCTAGCTGGCGACTCTATTCTTTTTCCGCGCCACTTTCGCGTTTGTACCAGGATGGAAATCCCGGGAGCGACAGGTATGATGAGGCCAAGGGTTCCTGCAAACCTGTAAACATCCCAACCCCCTCACATGTAATGTTCTAGAACAAGGATCCTCAGACTTGGATCAGTTATGAGAAGTTTAAACACTTCTAACCCGGAGGTACAATGTTTACAATAACCATAAAAAATCCTCCTCTAATTCACCTCAGATGCTGAAGGTCATAAAAGGTCATCCAGACTTAGCAGGCTTCCTAGATAGCCCTAGTACTACAAGAAATCCGTAGCACAAAGTTCTCAAGAAGAAACCAATGTCTGAATCGTGTTTCACATTCCCGCACCAGACCGAAATGGAATGGGAAAGAATATGAAGCCACTCTCGCCTATGTGTCACTCAGGTCCCCGGTATGGAACCTTAATCACTCAATGATCCCCCACCCACCAAGGAAACAGCAGATCCAGCACAAATGATAATGGCAGTATGCAATGCATAAAAACTATAAATGAAAGCAATAAATAAAGTTGTACTGAAAGCAATAAATAAAACAACAAATAAATAAGCACAAGTAGCACATAACACCCCCGTAAACACAAATCAAACAAGCGCTAGGAGGAACCCACAAAAAGAACCACAAGCCCTGGTTGCAATATAATGCTTTTCCCTAGCAGAGTTGCCAAGCTGTCGCTCCCCCGAAAAGACACCTGGTCAGATAGGGTACAAACGCGAACGGTCGTCGAAGAGAGAAAATGAAATGAAGTGAATAGAGTCGCCACCTAGGCATTTTTATCCCGAAGGAAAGGTAATGCTGCATAAACCTAGAAAAAGATGGATAAGACGGTTGCAAACCAGAGAAACTGAGAAAGGGGGTTGGTTACAACCTGGGAAGGTATTAGCACCCAGATTGTCCGTCGTACTCGACGGGATCCACGCTTAAAAGATTGTGTTTAAAGGGGTAGTGTGTGTGTTAACTGTGTGCAAAAGCTGGAAAAAAATATACAAGTGTCAGTGCAAAAGGTAAATGCTCAGAAGCTGAGGCTTAAAAGAGAATGCTGAAAGAGGGGGAAGACACAGAGACTTTTGTTCGATAACTGTTAAGTTATGCCTACATATCCTCTCGTGCAATGAGGAAGTCAGAACACTGTAGTTCGACTCAAAGAGACTGAAAGATAAATTGACTGGTGAACTGCTTGCTTGTCTATGCTTAAGTGTATGACTTGTCTGGCTCAAGTGCTAACTGTCTTGAATTAGATGGAAGAAGCAATTTCTCGCTTGTGAGTGAAGATGATGAGAAAAGAATCCCGAAGGAGACGATTATTGTTTGTTTTTTATGTTTTCAGTTTTGTTATTGTTTTTTTTTTGGAATTTTGCATAAGTTAATGAGCTTAAGCCTAAATCAAGGGCTTGTAAACTCATTATATCCTCCCTGATTAGGGATAATGAGAATACTTTAAGTATGAGATAAGCATCTCAACTTAATTGCTATGATGATGTAGGATTAAGATCATTAACCTACTTGTGATTAATTAAATGTTTTTTGGGGTTTTGTTTAATGTTAAGTAATGAGTTTAAGCCATAATCAAGGATTAGTGAACTCATTACACCATCCTAATAGAAGGATAATAGATGAGCACACTTAAGCTGAGGAAGATACCTTAACTTAATCCATGATTAGGGATTAAATTCATGACAAAACAAACCCTTTATTAAATGGATTTTAGTTAAGGATGAAAATAAGAAGTGAGTTTTATGATTTGTAAGACAACTTGAAGGGGACTTGTCCATTAAACACTAGGGTTAGTCCATCTTAACCCTAAGGAAGAGATAGAACCCTAATGTAAGGCCCAAGTTACAAGTTAATGTCTTAGTGATTATCAGATAGATTTATTAAGAGGTTTAAACAAATTAAGGGTTTAACACTTAGGATTAAAGTTATACACTCCATCCTAAGAGAAGGATGCAGGCATAACCCTAATTCCAAAGTCCTAAAACCTTAAAGGTTTAGTCTTTAATGATGAGATGAGAAGAGAGACACAAAGAAGACTCAAAGGTAAAAACTAAGGGGGACTAATCACAACCCTAATTATTATCATGCTTGGATGTTCCTATGGTTTGTAAGGCTTAAGAAAGATCTTCAAGGAAGCCACCAATGGAAGAAGCAGATGAAAGGAGGAAGAAGCAGAAGAAATAAGTTACTTACTTCATTGAAGAAGATAAGTAACTTAAAGAAAGAAAGTGAAAGAGAAAGAACACAAGTGAACAAGTTCACTTCAAAACCAGCAAGATGCATATGAAAGAGATGAAGAGAAATGAGAAGTGAAGGAAAATCCACTTCTCAAAGTAACTTACCACCTGAAAATGTCAGCACAGGATGCATAAGGAAAGAAATGAAATGGAATGATGTATATGTAAAGACAAAGATCAAAACCAGAAGCATACACATGATGCCAATGATGCTATGACATGATGCAAAGGCATACAAAGTGCATGTGTGTGTTCATACAAGAGAATGAATGCAAATGAAGCATGCTTTGAAGTTTGAAAGTTCATGAAAGTTAATGAATGGAAATGAATGCAAATCATGGCAAATGAATGAAGAAATGATCAAGCATGATTCTAACATGTCCTAAGATGTCTAAGATGACATATGAATGCATGAAATTTCATGGAAAGTTCATGTATGGATGCATATGCAAGATGAATGCAAGTGAAGATGCAAAATTAGGATTATATGAAAGGATGAGATGCAAATGGCAAAGACAGAAGCAAATGACATGATAAAAATTGAAAATGCACTTAAAGGAACCTTAAACCTATACTAGGTTACCATCCAAAGGGGGAGGTCATAAGCTAAACCTAGAAGGAATTATGAATTTCCTAAGTTTCTAGGGTTTTTGGTTGATCCTCAATGTAAAATGCCAAATAATTTGAAAATGCAAGATAAAAATGAAACAAAATTATTTTTGGATGCTAGAAGCCATGCATAGAACAATTCAAAAAGAACCATTCACAAACTCAACTTGGTTTAAAATTTATGAATTTTTTAAGTCGGGGTTAGAAAATGAACAATTTTAAGAACCCTAATTCATTGAAAAATGTCAAAGCATGATCAAAACCAAAAAGAAATTTGTATGGTGAATTTTAAATGTTTCTAAATGTCTAAGAATGTTCTCTGATTTTTTTGGTGATTTTTAAATACTTAAATGTATTTTTAATTAATTAAAATAAATTAACTAATTAAATAAAACATTTAAATGATTTAAAAATACTTTTTTAATGCAAAAAATAAAAATAAAAATATTTTTGGTTTCTAAAAATTAATAAAAGTCTTGATAAAAATTTTCAGATTTTTTAAATCTTTTTTGCTATTTTTAATAAATATATGAAATAAACTACAAAGAAAATGACATAAAAATAAAATAAAGGGAAAGTATGTCAATCTGAGGGTCAGGATTCAAAGTCAGGGGGACAGGGTTGACTGGCGCGTGATTCAATGGCTGGGATTCTTTCCTGGCTAATTCCAATTAATTAAATTAATTAATCCTGATTAAAACTTAATGACCTAATCTCATCCATCCAAACACGCGCGGGAAAGGCCATCCAAGGGCTGACATTCCAATTGACCCTAAACCCTAATTAAACCCTAATTACATTCAGATGACCGGAACAGTGCTCTGGTCATCTTCTCCGGCGAGACCTTCACTCTATCTTCTTCCCTAGGCCAAATCAAAGCCTCTAAATCTCCAAAAACAAACCCCTAACCTTCCTAAACATGAATCTACCCTCAAAACACATTTATCATTCATCAATCATGAGATTCGAAGCAAAACGTGAAACTGAACAGAAATTTCAGAAACTCAATACATGCTTAATACTCAACCATTTTCAAAACAAATTACATTAGCATGATCAGTGAAGCATGAAGAATCATTTAGGAACTTAAAAATGCATTTCTGGGAAAAATTGTTCTTGAGGTTACCTGAGTTGAAGCTTTCGAAACTGGAACTTTCTGGGCTCTTCTTTGGTGCTAAACCACTCCCCTTGATCCCATTATGCTTATGGAATGCTGAAACAAGTTTATATGGACAGTTTTTGAGGTTTCAGTTCAGAGGTGAGTGAAATCGTGTTTTTGATTCTTGAGGTTTCAGGCTTGTTTAATGGTTGGAAAATGATCTGGAGGGTGTATGGAGAAGATTGGTGAAGTTTGTTTGAAGTTTTGATGGCTGAGTTATGAGTTTCGAAGAAATGAAGTTTGAGAGGAATTTTTAGCAAGCTGAGCTATGGGATGATTCAGGGCAATGTGTTGTATGAAATAAGACCCTTGAGGCATGTATGTGAAGCTGTGATAGGTCATAATAGTTGGTGTGGGCTATGTTGATTGGTATGGGTGATTTTGCAAAAATTCAAGGTTGGTTGTACTTGAGGTATGGGCACATGGCAAACCTGGATTTGGGCATGGCTTGACTCAGCAGAGATCAAGGGAAGCTTGTGGATTAGATTTTGTATGCTGATACAAGTGTATGGAAAGATTTGTACCATTTTGCAAATTTGAGAAGCTTTGGCCCTTTTAAGATTTCTTGAAGTTCAAGGCATGAAAGTGTATGATTCTTGGGCAAATTCTAATCAAAATGAGTTACACTATGATGGTATGATGTTTAGAAATGCATTAGAAGTCATGAAATGGCTTGGCAACTGGTTTTGCAAAAAATCCTCTTTGGTGTATTCTTGAAAATTATAGGATTTTTTCCAACTTTGAAGGATCATAACTTGAGTTCCATAATGAATTAGAACATGTTCTTGTACTTTTTGAAAAGGGAAAGACATAATCTACAACTTTCATGACCAAGAATTTTTCATTTGAAGCATTTTTGGATGAGAAAGAGGAGGTTGAAAAACTTTCCCAAAATGGAAAGTTTCCATTACAAGTCATTTCCATTTTTGGCAACTTTTGATTTAGCTCAAATTTATTCAATTTTGTAAACTTCCAAGCACTTCAATGATCAAATAAAGATCATATAACTTCAATTTGATGAAAATACCCCTTTGGTTCCATTGTTGGGGGCCTCAGATGCCCTGATTTTGCTCTGACTTGCTCAAGAAGTTACCTAATGAACAAATGACTTCCACAATGCATTTCTTCATCAAACTTGGTACACATGATCCTTATAACATCTTAATAACATTAGAAACAAGAATGACCAAAATATTTGGAGTTAAGGCTTCTGAAACCAAAACCCTAATTTTGGTCATCTGTGTAGTGAAAACCCTAGCTCTGCTCCCATGCCTTGCCCGTTTTTTTGTGATTTCTTGACTTATTTGACCTTTGAGGGATATAATATGATGATGGAACACACATGGACCCTCTTGGAATGCTTGGAGGCCTTTGGAGTGGCTCAGATGGAATCTTGGACTGCTCAGATCACAAACCCTAAATGCAGATGAACTTGAACTATGCAAGGAAACAAAAAATGCAATATGAGATGATATGCTTATGTTTATGCAACAAATGAGAGATTACAAGCCATGGTGTGAAATATAAGTGAGGGAAAATTTGGGGTGTTTACACCTGCCCCTATTCAAACATGAGTTAGCTGTGCAGGATGTAAGCGCCTGGCTTAACAGAAAAACAATATAACTTGTGGTTGAATACCAAAGACAGTCCAAATTTTGCACTCACTAGGGAGAAGAAGAAAAGGGATATAAATTGTAAAAGGTAGTATAGTATGATTATAAAATGAAGACAATGGAGGACGACCATCGAGCAGAGGACGACTGCTGGGGATAAAGTGGTAAGTAAAGCAATGACGGGGACGCCCGACAAGCTGGGGAAATAAAGGGACCATGACGGGGACGGCCACCATGCTCGGAAAGTAAAGTAAACAACGATGGGGACGACCATCGGGTTAAAGAATAAATGCAATATTGATGAGGGACAGTCATCAAATGTGAAGGACGATCACCTAGAAGGGGATGGCTGCTCTTTATTATGACATAGGACGAATGTTGGATAGAAAAGGTCTACGATGGGGACGGCCATCGGATAAGCATGATGAAGGACGATCTTCAAGAGGTGAAGGATGATCACCTAGCAGGGTACGGCTGCTCTTGGGGTTTATCATGACATAGGATGAATGTCGGATAACAAAATCAACGATGGGGACGACCATCGGATAAAATGATGAGGGACGGTCATCAAAAGGTGAAGGACGATCACCTAGTAGGGGACGACTGCTAAATATCACGACATAAGACGAATTCCGGATAGAAAAGGATTCAAATAATGGAAATTCCGTTGGGAAAAGGATGAGGGACGGTCATCCAAAGGTGAAGGACGATCACCTGGCAGGGGACGGCCAACCGAAAGTATCACGACATAGGACGAATGTCGGATAGAAGAAAAGTTGTTTTGGTGGGGAATGGTAAACACGGACGAGTGATTACGCTCAAGAAATAAAAGGTATAAGTGTTTTGACGCTATGTATAGTTTAAAGATGCGGACGAGCATCCTTAAGACCATGATACGGACGAGTATCAATAGAAACAAACGCTGACGCGTGTTCAGAGATGATGATATGGACGAGTACCAACTGGTTAACAAAGAACGTGGACGAGTGTCGAATCTATGGGGGGAGTGATATATATAAGATACGAACGAGTATCAAAGACTTTTGTATAAGTATGAGTGAGTATTGGTTTGCTGGTGAAGTATGAGCAAGACACGGACGAGTGTTCAACTTTCTGGGGAAAGTATGGCATGGACGGGTGTCAAAAAGAGAATGTGCATAAATTATGAACAAATATTTGTATATGAGAGCGTAAAAGGTGTTTCGGCGACCTGTGGGGATAGGATGACATGGACAGGTGTCGACAGGAGTGTATTATAAAGAAGTGTTTGGTTTGCAACTAGTGATTGGGCAACCGTGCTGGGGAAGGGTGACACGGACGAGTGTAAAAAAGAGTATATATAGGTATCTATATTTGAGAATGCAAAGAGGATGTTTTGGCTTATATCTGCAGGGGATGTGAGCTTTATATATTGTTGATGAAATACTGATGGTATTTGCAGGCGATTGGCTCGAACCTGGCTTGTGATCATGCAAATGTTATATTTTTGCCGTAATGCTCCATATTAGACGGAATGCTATGCTTTGTGGGGAAAATGATGTGAATGTTATGATTATGCAAAGGGAAACCGATCTAGGATTTGGATCCCACTGAAGATTGGATCTCTGGCTGATCTGCTTGGAGGGATATCCCAGCTGGGGGAGAGATCATTGGTAGATCTGTTAGGATATATAGCTCTGCTTGGGGGAATAGATCATTGATAGACCTATCCTGTAAGGAGAAACCCAGTTGGGGGAAAGCATTCTAGACACTGCTTGGAGAGGAAGTGTGCTTGGCATGCCCCATGTTGCGTATTGAATACCTGCAACCTGTTAAGACAAGAGAAATGCACGAGTATTCTGAGGTATCCCTTACCAGATTCCATCATAGGAGTTAGATATTCCTGAAAGTAAATACATTTCCCGTAAGCATTTATCAAGAATGGCTCATTTGTTTTATGCAAATATTATATCTTGGATATTGGACATTTTGCAAACGAAACAAAAATGTACAAAACGAGGTGTGACTGAAAACTCTGATTTTATTAATCTGGGTGCCCTAAATTGGCAGATACAGTCAAAGAAACAGATCCCCTGGAATGAGAAGATTGTTACAAATTGAAAAAGTAAAAGTGCTGGCAATGTTGACGACGCTCCGGTGAGCTCCTTTTGCTATGACATGTATGACCTTGACGTTCTTCTCATCTTGCTTTCTGAAGGAGGTTGATTATGACGGATGCTTTATCCTTTCGAAGCTCGCCGTGTTGTGAGTGATACAGACGAATTCAGAATGCAGTTGTTCGCTTATTCCCTAATTTTACGTGGATCGCCCTTTTGGGTTTTTGATCCACCGGGATACCCATTTTTTCCTAAGCTGTCCAATGCGGCTTTTCAACTCAGCGGGTGTACACACTTTTTTTTTTCTTTCAATTTTCCCTTATTTTTGCCCGAGTCTTTTATTCTGTTTTTGACTCGCCGGGATTCCCTATTTTTGCCTGGACTTACATTCTATTTTTATGTCCAGCGGGTCATTTTATGCGAAGTATTTTTTTAACTGCATCTGAATTCACAGGGGATAAGAAATCTTCACCATCCATAGTAGTGAGCATCAGTGCTCCACCCGAGAAGACCTTTTTTACTATGAATGGACCATCATAATTTGGAGTCCACTTGCCCCTGTGGTCTGTATGAGGAGGAAGAAGTCTTTTCAGCACAAGATCTCCCACTTGGTATTCCCGAAGCCTGACTTTCTGATCGAAGGCTTTCTTCATCCTTTTTTGATACAGCTGCCCATGACAGATAGATCCTAATCTCTTCTTTTCGATCAGATTCAGTTGATTGTACTGAGATCGGACCCATTCTGCTTCGTCCAGCTTTACATCCATCATTACCCGTAAGGAGGGTAGCTCAACTTCAACAGGTAGGACAACCTCCATACCGTACACAAGCTGATAAGGTGTTGCCCCAGCAGATGTTCTGATTGAGGTTCGGTATCCATGCAAGGAAAATGGTAGCATTTCATGCCACTCTTTGTAAGTAACCACCATTTTTTGCACAATCTTCTTGATGTTTTTGTTAGCTGCCTCAACAGCGCCATTCATCTTTGGCCTGTAAGGAGAAGAATTGTGATGTTGGATTTTGAAGTCCCGACACAGTTCTGCCATCATTTTGTTGTTCAAATTGGAACCATTGTCAGTAATGATTCGCTCGGGAACTCCATATCGACAGATGATGTCTCTTTTCAGAAATCTGGCTACCACTTGTCTGGTGACGTTTGCATATGAAGCTGCTTCAACCCACTTGGTGAAGTAATCGATGGCTACCAGGATGAATCTGTGGCCATTTGAAGCAGTCGGTTCGATCTTTCCAATCATGTTAATGCCCCACATGGCAAAGGGCCAAGGTGAAGACATCACGTTCAAAGGATTTGGAGGCCCATGCACTTTATCCGCGTAGATCTGGCACTTGTGACATTTTCTGGCATAGGCACAACAGTCTGCATCCATTGTGATCCAGTAGTAACCTGATCTTAATAATTTCTTAGCCATTGCATAACCTCCAGCATGGGTACCGAAAGATCCTTCATGCACCTCGTGCATCAGCAGGTCTGCTTCTTTCTTATCAACACATCTGAGTAGCACCATATCAAAGTTTCGCTTGTATAATGAACCATCAACATTAAGGAAGAAACTACCGACCAGCCTTCTTAATGTCTTCTTATCATTGGATGATGCCCCAGGTGGGTATGTTTGATCCTCTAAGAAACATTTGATGTCATGGAACCATGGTTTGTCATCCTTAGCAATGTCCACGGAGAATACGTATGCTGGTCGGACTAGTCTGGATACCGAAATCTGAGGCACATAATTTGAAGTTTGAACCTTGATCATGGAGGAAATGGTAGCTAAAGCATCTGCGAACTGATTCTTGTCTCGAGGGATGTAATCAAGTTTTATTGTTGTGAAGAAAGTCAATAATTTCCTCGTATAGTCACGGTATGGAATCAGATGCTCTTGGTGAGTGTACCATTTGTTGTTGGTCTAATTGATTACCAGAGCTGAATCTCCAAATACAATTAAAGTCTTGATCCTGAGGTCAATGGCCTCCTCAAGACCCATGATACAGGCTTCATATTCAGCTTCGTTGTTAGTGCATGCAAAGGTGAGTTTTGCCGAGAAAGGCATATGAACTCCTTTAGGTGTAATGAGCACTGCACCAACTCCACGACCATTCATATTGACAACCCCATCAAACATCATTGTCCACTCTTCTTCAGGGTCAAGCCCTTCAGTGTGAACATGCTCTTCATGATCTCTTGCTTTTAGGAACATGATGTCTTCATCAGGGAAGTCAAATCTCATTGGCTGATAATCATCAATGGGTTGCTCATCCAGATAGTCAGACAGTACACTGCCTTTAATGGCCTTTTGAGATGTGTACTGAATGTCATACTCTGTCAGAATCATTTGCCATCTTGCAACCCTTTCGGTAAGTGCTGGATTCTCAAATATGTACTTGACGGGGTCCATTTTTGAGATCAACAAGGTAGTATGAGTCAGCATATACTGTCTTAGTCGGCGAGCAGCCCACGCTAAAGCACAGCAAGTTTTCTCGAGCAGTGAATAACGTTGTTCACAGTCGGTAAACTTTTTGCTTAGGTAGTATATTGCATACTCTTTTCGACCAGACTCGTCATGCTGGCCCAACACACACCCCATTGATCCTTCTAATACTGTCAGGTACATTATTAGAGGTCTTCCTTCAACTGGAGGCATAAGAATCGGAGGTTCTTGCAGGTACTCCTTGATCTTGTCAAAAGCCTTCTGACAATCTTCGTTCCACCTGACCGTTTGTTCCTTTCTTAA
This sequence comes from Lathyrus aphaca, assembly GCA_963966055.1. Classification (NCBI taxonomy): domain Eukaryota; kingdom Viridiplantae; phylum Streptophyta; class Magnoliopsida; order Fabales; family Fabaceae; genus Lathyrus; species Lathyrus aphaca. Next base: position 336,436,542 of record OZ014519.1, on the reverse strand, counting down.
CAATTTGAACAGGGGCTCACAGGTTGCAGTGAGGTGAGATATGAACCTTGATATGTAGTTCAATCTACCTAAGAACCCCCGAACTTCTTTTTCAGTCCTAGGTGCAGGCATCTCTTGAATGGCTTTGACTTTGTCAGGATCAACTTCAATTCCCTTTTCACTTACAATGAATCCCAATAGCTTACCGGAATGTACCACGAATGTGCATTTGTTGGGGTTTAGCTTCAGCTGATATTTTCTCAGACATTTGAACAACTTCATCAGATTTACCAGATGGTCTTCTTCAGTGAGGGACTTGGCAATCATGTCATCCACGTAGCATTAAATTTCTTTGTGGATCATATCGTGGAATAATGTTACCATAGCCCGTTGATAAGTTGCACCGACATTCTTCAGTCCAAAAGGCATTACCTTATAACAAAATGTGCCCCAAGGTGTGATGAAGGTTGTTTTCTCCATGTCTTCGGGTGACATCTTGATCTGATTATACCCGGAAAAACCATCCATGAAAGAAAATACTGAGAACTGAGCTGTGTTGTCGACCAATACATCAATGTGAGGTAATGGGAAATCATCCTTTGGGCTAGCTCTGTTCAGATCCCGGTAATCCACACACATACGTACTTTGCCATCCTTCTTAGGCATTGGTACAATATTAGTGACCCACGGTGGATAACTAGTTACAGCAAGGAAACCGGCTGTTGCACCCCAAAATTTTCCCTCCACAAGACAAGTCATTGTGTACTAAGAGGCTCACAAGGTTCACAAGGTTCACAAGGTTCACAAGACATCTCATGAGGTTCACAAGGTTCACAAAGTTCACAATTAGTCAAAAGATTTGACATTTCCCTCAGACAATGCATCCTCCTAAGCAATGCATCCTAAACTAGGGTTTTGACTTTAATCAGGCTAAATGGACTTCCAAGACTTCAAGTAAGCTTCATAACATCTTATATGTGTTTAAGAATCCCCATAACAAGTTTCAAGACTTTTCCCAAAGGTTTGCTCAGTCAGATGATCAGATAGGTTAAAATTAGTCAAAGTAGTTAAAAAGTCAAAATGAGGTCAACTGTGGTCAAACCAAACTCAAACTTCATGATTTTTTGCCAACATCAAGTATATGAAGTAAAATTCATCATTTGATCAAGGGTTGATCATGATTCATCAAGGAGATTTCAGATCATCAAGAATCAGGAGTTTCTAAATTAGGGTTTCCTCAGGAAAAGTCAACTGAACTTTGACCAGCCATAACTTTCACATGCTTCATCAAATTTTTCCCATCCAAAGCTCATTTTGAAGGAAATTGAATTCTCTACAACTTTGTGTCTCACAAGCCAAGCCCAAAAATGCTTCATTTGGAAGGTATGAGCTAAGACATTATAGGTCCTTTTAAAAGTCAACAAAAAGTCAACAACTTCAAAAGAGCATAACTTGAGAATGGTAAAAGATATGGACATAAAACCAATGGGGTAGGTTAGAGGACTCTCTAAGCTTTCCAAAATGTCCAAGAACACATTCATAGCCTTAAAATTGAGGGATTTGTGCCTTTGCAAAGTTGGGAAATTTTAGGGAAGTTTATGAAGCAAATAAGGCCTAAAATCAAAATTTTGCTAAATGAGCCCACCAAATTGCCATCCCATCTTTATAAAAACACCAAGCACGACCCAACCCACTTATTTTCTGATTTTTATTTTTTTTATTTCATATTTATTTGAATTTTATTCATTAAAATATCATTTAAATTGAAATAAAATATAAAATCATATATTTAAAAAGGGATTTTGTTTCTAGAAAGTCATGAATATTGTTTGGATTAGATTGATACACAAGTTATGAGGATTGTCTCAAAATAGCAAGGTTGGATCAAATAAAAATCAAGTTTTAAGACATAATCTTTTTCAATATTCAAATGATCCAAAAGTCCAAAGAACCATAACACTTTTTAACCTAATTTGATTCACTACATATAGAGGAACATACCACAACCAAGGAAACGAATTTTTGCAGCCTCTAAAACCACTTTCAAACTTTCAAAATTCATCATATTTTTGAAATTCGGATTCTAACATTTGGTAGTTTTTCAGGTGAATGGAGCATGCTAATCTCTTCCCTATACATCACTGAACATATACCAATGATCATATGCATCTAAAAGCCCATGAATTGGCCAAACCGAATCAATTTTTTTTGACATTCATGAGTTTTTCGTTTTCATACATTGGTGCAAAATAAATTGTATTTGACTGTTGATTCTTGTTTGTGATGAACTAACAATCGTTTCTGGATGCTTTGATTTGAGTTTTGATACAGAATGAGTGATCCACCATTTTTAGGGTTTCGGCCAAGGTTTAGGGTTTCACGATTCATCAATGATAAATGAAATCTAAAACCATAGATCAATTCTAAGCAACCTTTGGATCTTGTTTATACTTTTAATTTGATGAAATTTTGCAGTTTTGATGATGATTGAGATTCGTAGGTTTTGCTACAAACATGAATTCGCAGGAAAGTTTGTAATAAAATTCGCAGCAAAGTTCCCAGGTCTGGAGGAAGAAGAAGATGAAGCTGGCGCGAAAACCTGATTTAAAAAACATGTTTATTTTATTATCTTTTGTTTGTAAATATATTTCAGAATGAAGGCTTGGCTCAGTTGGTTAAGGTGTGCGCATGTGAGGCAAGGGTCCAGGGTTCAAGTCCCAGCTTCACCAAATTTTTTGCGTTTTATCCATTTATTTTCCAGGTTTAAAATATAATGATTCGTACCCATCCACTATCACCAAACGCGCGCTGGCCTGGTGGAGAGCTTGCTGGTCTTAGAGATGCAAAGCCTAGGGCCTGGGTTTGAATCCCAGTCCCAGGTAAGTTCTTTTTCTCACTTTTTCTTATTTTATTTAATTTTTGTTTATATTATAATTAATTTAATTAATAATACATGTTTTAGTTATATTATTTTCTTGTACATAATTCAAAAACTTATATTTCTAAAAAATTTAAACTTTATTCCTAAAATTATTTAATATTTATTTTATTGTATATTATTAATGTTATATTTTTTTTAGATAAATAATTTAATTATATTTATATTAAATAATTAACCCTAAAATTTTACATGTAAAAAAAACCTATTTTTTTTTATAAACCCTAATTATGTTATAAATCTTAATTTATTTGTTTGTAAATTTTAATTATATATATTTATTTTATAATTATTATATGTAGTTTGTTTATATATATATATATATATATATATATATATATATATATATATATATATATATATATATATATAATTTAATTAAGTAGTTAACCCTAACTTATTTTTTCTACATAATTAAAAACCCTAACTTTATTTTATGAGTTTAATTTCTTATTTTTATATGCTTAATTACAAATATTTCTATAATATGTATATAAAATTAAATAATTAGACTATTTTATTAGTATATGATATTTACTATTTATTTCTTTTATTAAAATTCTTAAAAATAATTATTTATTTAATTTTGAACTTTTAATTTGTTTCTATATTATATTGTTATACTAACTTTCTTATATTTACTTTTGTTTGTTATCACTAACCAATTTATTATATGCTTATTTATTTTTATTATTTTAATTATTATAATATAATTGTACACACTATGTAATAGTTGTAGAATTTCTTATTATTTATTTTAAATTGCCATGGTTAGTAAAATAGGGAGTGTAAACATGTTTGTATTTAAAATTGAATTTAGATCACTAATTTATAAGATAAATATTTGAAATTTGTACACGCACACACGTAAGTCGATCTTGGATCGCCATCTCACATTCTTAAGGATACCTCTCATGTTGCCTAAATAAAAGGTCAAGTAAGGTGTATAAAGCAAAGTCCCTTATCTAATTAATATCATCTAGTCCCTTAAAAGATAAAAAGATCAAGTCCCTTCATGGTTGCCTTCGTAAATGATCTTGTCCCTTTCGAATAAAGATGATACGTCCCTTCGAATTGCTAAATACACCTTACAGTTGCCTAATCACAGATGTCCCTTAATTTGTCCCTTATAACATCCAAGGTAATGACTACCTATTCCTTAATAATAGGGATAGTCTTACCATTGAAAGAACATTTAAGAACAGTAAAGATTTAACATAGGGTAGGTTCCTCTTAAGTACTTGCTCACTTTTCTTCAAAATACTTCATTACACTTCACATTTTCAAACAAATTTTCAAAACAAAGTCTTTATATATATCCATACAAGGATCATTATAAAGTGCTTAAGAAAATTTCTAATCACACACTACACTTCTCAAAACAGTTTAAAGTGAGCTAAGTAACTAAGAGCCCATGGATAACCATGGATGTAAAGGGTGCTAACACCTTCCCTTTACATAACCTACCCCCCGAACTCAAAAATATTTTAAGGTCTTTCCTGTTCTTTTATGCCCTTTCCTTTGGATAAAATAAAAGTCGGTGGCGACTCTTGCTATCCGCAACATTTAACTAAAGTCAGTTCTCCCACCGTGTTACACCGGCGTCCCACTATTTTTGTACTTCTTCCTTAATTTTCATGGCCATATCTGGGCGAGTACGGCGTAGCTTTTGCTTCACTGGAGGGCAATCCTCCTTTAGTGGCAGCTTGTGCATAACAATATCTGTATCTAGACCTGACATGTCTTGATAGGACCAAGCAAAGACGTCGACGTATTCTCGAAGCATGTCAATGAGCTGTTCTTTTACTGAAGCTTGCAGACTGTCCCCAATCTTCACTTCTTTCAAATCCTCTTCAGTACCAAGATTAATTGTTTCAACCTCCTCCTGATGAGGAGTAATCACTTTCTCTTCTTGCTTCAACAACCTGGCTAACTCTTCAGGTAACTCATAGTCTTCTTCAACCCCTTCATCAGCTTGATTAATTGGATTGTCGAAGTCATACAAGGTCATAGCAGTGTTGTTGTCAGTGCAATCTGGGGGATAATCTCTGCAAGGGTTGAGATTTGTTCGTTTTAGTGATCAATTTTAATCTTGTTTAGAAAAAGTGAAAAATGAAGTTTATTTATTTTGAAAACATTGTCATTTTATTGTTTTGTACAAAAGTAAAAATGAAAAGACAGTGAGCGAAAAAGAGACTTGTTTGCAAAAGATGTCCGATATTCATTGATAAATCCATTTGCACAAAATTACAATATGGCCCTATTACAAAATGACTCCTGACACCTTGGACAAGATGCAGGACTTGATGCATGCTAAAAAGGACAGGAAATAATAATTACTCTGCAGGAGTAACCCTTATAATTTCCTGGGAAGACCAGTTAAGGACTTGATTCCCCGGGGTCCTTGGACGTATCCAGCTTTCCAGGTTGCGGTCGCTTTCCGCCTCGTCTTCCAGGTTGTTAACAGCATCTGGGGTGAGCATCCCCCCACTGATGAACTTGGGCTCCTTAGAAGCCTCTGATTGATCTTGTCGGAATGGTTTGTAACCCAAACCGAATTTGTCCTCCTTCTTCTCCACCGGTAGCAGCTTGCCCCAGCCTTGGGCATTACCATCTTCAACAACCTTCTGGGCTTGCTGATAGGAGACAATTAAAGTACCCATCCTATCCTCCTGGGATGCAGCAAATACTTCAGTCGTCGCCTCATTGACATTCAGGGCCTCGAACCCTTGGCTCATAGTTTCATGGATTTCACCATCCATCTCAATATACTTGTATGTATCCAGATGGCTAACAAATATGTCCTCTTCACCACATATGGTGATAATCTGTCCTTCCCACTCATATTTCAATTTATGGTGAAGGGTCGACGTTACTGCGCCTGCGGCGTGAATCCATGGTCGACCCAACAAACAGCTGTAGGCCGGCTGAATGTCCATCACATAGAAAGTAGTCTTAAAGACTTGCGGACCGATTATCACTGGCAGTTCCACCTCTCCAAGGACAGACCTCTTGGAGCCATCAAAAGCTCTGACCACAAGGTTACTTGGTCGGAGAGCTATCCCATCATATTCGAGCTTGACAAGAGCTTTCTTGGGTAAGACATTGAGTGAGGACCCAGTGTCTACAAGAACATGAGATAGTACAGCTCCTTTGCACTTCAGGGTTATGTGCAAAGCTTTGTTGTGGTGAAGTCCTTCTGTGGTCAAATCAGCATCAGTGAAACCTAGCCCATGGCTAGTATTGACATTTGACACCACTGTTTCCAGCTGATTCACTGTGATCTCTTCTGGCACGTAGGCGGCGTGCAGAACTTTGAGTAGCGCATCCCGATGGCCTTCGGAAAACAACAGCAAGGATAGTATAGAGATCTTAGAAGGAGTCTGATGGAGCTGGTCCACAACTTTATAGTCACTTCTTTTAATTATCCTCATAAATTCATCCACATCCTGATCGAAGGATGATTTATGAGTTTCTTTTGGTGCAGATTCTTCAGGTATCACACTCTTTCCTTTGGCTTTGGCAGCAGCCTCTGCCTCAGTGTTGGTTCTCGGAGCTTGTGACGCGAAGAGGAATCCGCTTCGGGTGAAGCCTCTGCCTCCCCCGACATTATCCACTTATGGGGTAGGAACTGAAGAATCAAGAAGGACTTTTTCTCCATTGCAGTAAAGGTCAGCACCATAATGCCATGGTACAACACTGTCTTTATCATATGGAATTTGCCCTGGCACCGTGATGGTGACTGGGCTTACTGTAGCAAAGGTTGGAACCGTTATTTCCTGTGGATCATAGAAGATAGTGACAGGACTTCTGGTGGATGTTGGAGGTGATGAACTGAAGCTTGGTTGAAATTGTTGTTGAGATTGTTGTTGAAAGTTGCTGGAATCTGGGACCGTTGTCGGGTCATAATAAATAGTGACAGTGGAAACATCATTGTTGGTGGTTGCTGGAGTTGTAGCAGGAGATGAAATGGAACTGATGTTTGTTGAAACAATGGAAGAAATGGTTATTGAAGTTGTAGATGAATCAGTAGGAACAATGGTTGTTGCAGTTGTAGAAGAATCATTTGTAGTTGACAAAAGAGTTGCTGGTGTTGTAGAAGCAGTTGTTGTTATTTGCATAATGCCTTCTTTAATCAAGCCATTAATGCCCTTCCTCAAGCTTGCACACCCATTCTCGGAAAGTTTGCATAAATCACAACAGGCCTCACAACCTGGAAACACTTGGCATTTCAAAAGTTGGGCTTTAACCTCTGCCAGAGGTGTCTGAATATTTGCAATATCTTCTATTAAACTCATGGGTGAGCCTTCCTCTATATCATTAATCCTTGGCCCACTGTGGCTTGGCATAGGATTTTTCATGACATTGGGAGGTGGTGCAAAGTTCAAGGCCTTTGAATCTACCAGATCCTGGACCTTTATATGTAGAGCTCTGCATTTTTCCGTGGAGTGACCAGGTGCATTAGAATGAAAAGCACACCTAGCGTTGACATCATAATTTCTTGGAAGGTTCAGAGGATCAGGTGGAGCCAATGTCCTCAACTCAATAAGATTGAGCTTTAGGAGTTGTGGCAGCAATGTGGCATATGGCATTGGAATAGGGTCAATCACCCTGTTGATCTGAGATGGACGCTGTTGAAAAAGGCATTGTTGTTGATTGTTATTATTGTTGTTGTATGATCTCTGTTGAGGAAACTGTGGTTGTTGCGAAAAGTGTTGTGGTTATTGAGTGTACTGAGGAGGTGGAGCAGGGATAGTAACAACAGCAACTGATCTGGGCAGATATTGGGGTCTCCCTCTTCCCATGTGTACAGAGTTTGTTTCACCAGATCTACGGGCCCCAGCAAATGGCTTTCTTGTACTGCTTGAACTGACACCGTTGTCGGAGATCTTTCCCATCTTTAGTAAGCTCTCTATTCTTTCCCCAGCTATCACCACATCTGCAAAGCTGGTGGAAGAAAATGCAGCCAACCTGTCAATATAAGTACCTTGGAGAGTATTCATGAACATGTCTGCCATCTCCATTTCAGACATCGGGGGTTGAACGATAGCAACTAGTTGCCTCCACCTTTGGGCATATTCTCTAAAGCTTTCACGGGAAGACTGAGACATTCCCATCAGAAGGGTCTTGTTTGGATCCATGTACAGATTATATTGATATTGACGGATAAAAGCTTCAGCCAAGTCTTTCCAGTTTCTTACTGTGGCTCTGGTCAAGTGGGAGTACCATTCTCGGGATGCCCCTGTCAAGCTATCCTCGAAGTAAAACATCCACAGCTTCTCGTCCATGGTATAGGCCTTCAATATCCCCAGGAAAGACTGAAGGTGGGTGCGTGGGCAGGATGTGCCATTATATCTTTCAAAACACGGGGGTTTGAACTTGTGAGGAATTCTCACCCCTTCCATCAATCCCATGTCCATGACATCAAAACCTAGAGAGTTTTGGGACTCAAGAGACCTTAGTTTCTCTTCAATTTTATCCAATCGACGTTCGTAAACTTCGTCTCTAGCCCCTACCACAGTAAATTGCTCTTCTTGAGGATCCTCCTGCAAGACCCTTCCTCCAGTAGTGTTACCCTGGGTATTTCTTATGGCATTGATGTCTGGGTTCAGATGAGGTCCAAACTCTGGTGGATTAGTGCGAGGCTGCACGTGATCATTGTTACTGGTACCCCCTGTACCTGGATGGTGTTCCTCAGGAGTTTGTCGTTCAACCAACTCCCTCAGTCTTTCCTGGCTCTGAGCTAGACCAGTCATCACTGTCATAAATTGGTTCATTTGATTTCTCATTTCAACCCTTTCATTAGCCATCTGGGCCCTCACTTCATTCAAGTCTTGTTGAACCTGAAACCACAACAAAGTGAGAAACAAAACAAAAACCTACAAAACAAAGAGAAAATGTTAGTATGCAATGCAGGATGCCTATTTGTCTTCCAAGGGTATCTGGTTTGGTTCTTTGGTTTTGACCTTTCCAGACCTTGAGGAAATGCTGATGATGTTGCAGAAAGAGACAAAGCCTACAAATAATACCAACCATATATATATATATATATATATATATATATATATATTACAAAGAGTGAAGATACATAGTTTGATTACAACAAAGTTCCCATGGTGGGTCAAAATACAACAACAAAATCAAAAGTACAAACAAAAGGAAAGTACAAGTACAAGGAAATCAAACATCCAATCCAAAGTCATCCTCTCTGACTTCCTTCAGGAGGGGCTCAGTCACTGGACATACTGGGTGCTCTGTGATAGTCCTGATGAGGAGGTTCCTGGTAGCAATGGCACTTGTCAACTTCTTATGCTTATCCTGATCCTTTGACCTCTTCAACCCCGCTAGGAGTTTCAACTCAGAGATCTCCTTCTGTGCTGCTAAAAATGCCTCCTGATTCTTCTTCTCACTAGCCTCCAGTTGCTCTATCTTAGCTTGGGTCCTCTGATCTTCTTGTGCATGGGCTTCAGTGATCCTGATCCACCTAGCCTGGCTCTCCTCTAAATAATGCTCTGCCCTAGCCTTCTGAGTCTTTGCTTCCTTGCAAGAATTCTTCAGTACTAACTGTAGTCATCCGTCTTCTCAATCTTGGTCAAGTGCTCAATCCTGAGCCTCTCCAACCTCTCATTGTCTAAACAGTTGTCATTCCTCTCCCAGAGGGTTTTCTTCAATGCTTTAGAGAGTTGAGTATTCCTTTCTTTCAGTTTCTCAAACTCTTCTAAACTGACAGTGGCTGTAGGTTGCACTGTTGAAGGTCCAGGTACATCTTCCAAAGTGAATGGCATTCGGGTGATTTGTGCCCTGGTACGAGACCAATCAGAATACTGTGCTGAAGCTATATTTGTTACATTTGCCCAAAATAACTATCCCTTTAGTCTGAATATTGTCCTAGGCCCAGGCTGCCTGTCTGACAATAGCAGAGTTGTGTTGGATGTCACAATAGAGGGTTTCAGTCAAATCTTGCCCTTTGGGGGGATGAACCAAAGCATACCCTAATTGTCTCTTAAAAATTAAAGGGTTGTAATTGATGCAACCTTTTACTCCAATCAAAGGCACATTAGGATATTGCCCACAGCTAGTAATGATGTCCTTGCCCTTGGTGCTCTGAGTGCACCATCTAATGTCTTCTGATGTAAGGGCAATCAACCTCTTAGCCCAATTCCTTGGCTGATGAGGGTTCAGGAAAGTGTCTGATTTTGGCAGGTGTCTTAACAACCAACAGTAATAGAGGGGAGCATAACATCTGACCAATCTTCCTCTTTGCTTCTCATTCCTCTGGTGCACTGAGTAGTAAAAGTCTCCAAGAAATGTAGGAACTGGGTTCCTCAATAAGAATAGGTGAATAGCACTCTTGCTTACAAACTTCGGCTCGTCTACAAACAAGATAACTCCATATATGCTGAGGGCTAGGAGTGCACAAACAGCATCCCATTTCCCTACTGCAGCATGCAGGGTAGCCTGGGAGATCAAGAAATCTAGGTGAAGGCCTGGAACCCCAGCCTTGGTGGTCATGCTCTGATCAATGAGGGCAGGCTCCAAATGCAATGCCTTAGCTATGTCTTCATTCTTGGGAGCAACCATCTCAAGGTTTAAAGGAATCCCTCTCCTGATAAGGACACCTAACAACATGGAAAAAATTTCTAGCAGAGGTCCCAACTGAAAATCAGGGAATGTGAAGCATCTGAGAGGGGGATCATAAAACTGCAAGCAAGTGTGGATCATGCTCCTCGGGGATGCATCCAGATCCATGATCATATCCAATATGCCTCCATAATGTTCTCTGAATAGTGGGACTTGATCATGAGTGATGAGAGACTTGATCTGTTTGATGCCTGTCAGGGTGGGCTCAAAGAAATGGTATGTGATGTTGCTCTTCCTGGAAGTGTCCATGCTGATAATGGATGGTGGTGAAGAAACTGAGGAGAAACTACTGATAAAGGTCACTGAAGAAGATGTTGAAGAAGTGTCTCTGATGAAGACAGCTGATGGAGAGAATTGGGAGGAGTCTCTGGTGAAAATACTTGGTGAAGGGTCTCTGATGAAGATAAACTAAGGAAGGTGCTGGAGAAGGAACACTGATGAAGATGCTGGTGTAGATAACTGAAGATGTCTGAGCAGCAGAACAGGTCAAAACCAAACAAAGATAATAAGGTGGATACCCTGTAAAACAAATAGGCAAATGTTAAATGATGCAAAAATGATGTATGCAGAATGATATGTGTCGTTCCCACAAAATGACACCTGGTCAGAAGGGTGTCGCTCCCACTAAATGAGGCCAGGTCAAATAGGGTACAGACGCGAACGGTCGGCGAGAGGGACAATGAGAACACACAGCCGTGAACTCACTGGAGATGAATAGAGTCGCCAGCTAGGCATTTTTATCCCGGAGGAAAGGTAATGCTGCATAGACCTAGAAAGATACGGATAAGACGGTTGCGAACCAGAGAGACTGAGAAAGGGGGTTGGTTACAACCTGGGAAGGTATTAGCACCCAGATTGTCCGTCGTACTCGACGGGATCCACGCTTAAAAGATTTGTGTTTTAAAGGGGTAGTGTCAGTGCAGTCTGTGTGTAAAATAGCTGGAAAAGGATGTACAGGTGTCTGTGTAAAAGAAGTGTAAAGGAAGTGAAGTGTATAATGATGTGTTAGTGTAAAAATGACAATGAATTGCTCAAGATCATGAGGCTTAAAGAATAAAGCTGGAAGAGGGGGAATATACAGAGACTTTTGTTCGATAACTGTTAAGTTATGCCTACGTATCCTCTCGTGCAATGAGGAAGTCAGAACACCGTAGTTCGACCCAAAGAGACTGAAATATGAATTGACTTGTGAACTGCTTGCTAGCCTATGCTCAAGTGTATGACCTATCTGGCTCAGGTGCTTACTGTCTTGCATTAGACGGAAGAAGCAAGTTCTCAGTTGTGAGTGAATGAGATGAGAAAAGAATCCTGAAGGAGACGATTATTGTTTGTTTTTGAGTTTTCAGTCTTTTATTGCTTTTTGAAGTTTGTCATAAGTTAATGAGCTTAAGCCTAAACTAATGGATTTAGTAAACTCATCACATCTTCCCTCTGATTAGGGGTAATGAGAATACCTTAAGTGTGAAGTCAGATTCTCACACTTAATCACCTTTGGTGTAGGATTAAGATCATTAACCTACTTGTGATTATTTAGATGTTTTTGGTGTTTTGTTTAGTGTTGAGTAATGAGTTTAAGCCATAATCAAGGATTAAACAGACTCATTACACCATCCTAATAGAAGGATAATAGATGAGAATGTTTAAGCTGAGGAAAACTCCTCAACTTAATCCATGATTAGGGATTAAACTCATGACAAAACAAGCCTTTGGTTAAGTGGATTTTATTTAATGATATGATGATGAAGTGAATTTTATGATTTGTAAGACAACTTGAGGGGGACTTGTCCATTAACACTAGGGTTAGTCCTTCTTAACCAATTAAGGAAGAATTAGAACCCTAATGCAAGGCCCAAGTTACAAGTGTGATGTCTTGATGATTATTAAGTGGATTGATTAAGAGATTTAAACACATTAAGGGTTTAACACTTAGGATTAAAGTTATACACTCCATCCTAATAGAAGGATGCAGGCATAAGCTTAATCACAAAGCCTTAAAGCCTTTAGGGTTTAGTCCCTGATTATGAGATGAGGAGAGAAGACTCAAAGAGAGACACAAAGGTAAAACTATAAGGGGAGACTAATCAAAACCCTAATTCATTGTCATGCTTAGTTGTTCCTAAGGTTTGTGAGGTTTGCAAGAACAATCTTCAAAGGAGCCACCAGGAAGCAGATGAACAGGATCAAGAGAAGCAAAGTGACTTGCTTCATTCAAGAAGTCAAGTCACTTGAAGAAAGAAAGTGGGAAGAAGAAGAATGAGCAAGCTCAAACTCAAACACATATAAAAATGAAGCAATGGATGCAAGGGATATGAAAAGAAAAGTTATGAGAAGTGAAGGCAAATTCACTTCTCAAATCACTTACCACCTGAAAAGGTTAGAAAAGAAATGCAATGCAATGCAAGATGGGATGAAATGGCAAGATGAGAAGCAAAACCAGAATCATGTTGATGATGATAATGATTCTATGAGATGCTACAAACATGAGACAAGGCATGGAGATGATCATACAAGTTTATGAATGCAAATGGAGCAAGCTTAGAAGCATGGATATACATGAAAAGTTATGAAATGTAAATGTCATACAACATGGAAAACACATGATGCAATGATCAAACATGCTTTCTATATGTCTTATGATGTCAAATGAATCACATGGATGCTTGAAATGTCATGGCAAGTCATGTTATGCAAGAGAATGCAAGATGGATGCATATGAAAGCTCAAATTAGGGTTTATGAATCATACATCAAACAAAAACCAAAAACAGAAGCAAACCCTAAGATAAAAAATTGAAAATGCCACACAAAGGACCCCTAATCCTATACTAAACCAATGCCCAAAGGAGAGGTCTCAATTCCTAACCAAGTTCAAGTTATGATTTTTACAAGTTATTAGGGTTTTTAGGGTTCCTAAACAAAAGAAAAGTCAAACAAATTGAAAATGAGGAAACAAATCATGGTCATTTTATCTCAAAAACTACATGCTAGACACAATGCAATGCAAGAAGAATCAATGTCCAACTCTTCATGAATAGGCAGAAATGATTTTTTGAACTTAGGATCAAAATAATGCACAAAAATGATTTTAATTCAATGAAAAATTCTCAAAATGCATCAAGATCAAAAAAGAAATTTGCTTTGAAGGTTGGACAATGTTTCTAAATGTCTTAGAACATTTCATGAATTTTTTGGTGATTTTTAAATACCTAGAGGTATTTTTAATAAATTAATTTCCATTAATCAATTAAAAATAATCCTTTAAATATTTAAAAATACCTTTTTTAATGATAAAAATAAAAACAAAAATATTTTTGTGTCATAAAAATTATTGAAACTCTTGAGAAAAAGTTTCATAATTTTTAGACAATTTTTACTATTTTAAAATAATTATGCAAAACAAATGAAAAGAAAATGAATTTAAATGAATTTTAAATGAATTAATGAGAAGTCAGCTAATCCTAGGGACCAGATTCAAAGTTACACGCGCGGGAGTTGACTTGGCGCCAGATCTCACGGCCAGAATTCAAATTTCACTAATCAATGCTTATGCCCTAATCTCGCCGTTAAACACATTCAGATGACCGGAACAGTGTTCCGGTCATCTTCCCCGTTCAACCAAAACCTCAAACTCACTCCAAACGTTACGAAAATGAAATCTAAAAGCACAGAAACAAATCCCAATCACTCACGAACCAAAACCCCCAATCAAAACAAATTTATTCTTCCTGGAAAGGCTGAATCGAAGGAAACAAAAACTAGGGCAAAACAGTTTCAGAGAGCAATTAAATTCTCATTTCACCACCATTTTCAAAACTAAAAGCATATTCATGATCAGGAAGACATATAGAACAAGTTTAGAACTTAAAAATCCATTTCTGGAAAAAAAGTTCTTGAGCTACCTGAGATTCGAAGCTTTCACTCCAGCAACTTTCTGGCCTCCCCTCTTGGTGAAATCCACTCCTTATGACCTCTTGATGATGCTTGAATGCTTGGGAGAAATTTATGTTGGCTGGATGAAGAGTTTGAACAACTTCTGCTCAAGCTCAGTTGAAAATGGCAATGGTGATTCAGGCAGTTTCAGGCCAATGTGAGTGGTTCTTTGTGATCAGGGTGATGTTTTAAGAAGGTTTGTGGAGTTTGTTTGGATGTTTATGAACTGTGGAGTGAGTTTCGAAAGAAACTGCAAGTTGTAATGAAAATGGTGCAGTGATGTTATAGCTTGTTTCAGGCCTGGTTCTTTGTTGGTTTCTACTCAATGGAACATGGTGAGATGATTGGTGAAAATGGTTTGGATGTTTGAAGTTTGTGGAGGCAGATTCGAAGAGTTTTGCCAAGTGAGGTGTTTTTGTGTATGTGATGTTGTGTGTTGTTTCAGCCTTGCTTCTTGAGTGTTATGGCCAGCATTTTCCTTGCATAAAGAACTCCCATTGATCAGGTGATGTGACCTGGCCTGCTGTGATTGGGATGTCCACTTTTGCAAAATGTCAACTTTGTTGTAAGAGAGGCATGGGCTTGGTTCTAGCTTGGTACAAGGGCTAGGGATGGCGCAGCATGGTGTGGTGAGAGACTATGGCTGGTTCAAAGGCCAATGCAGCAAGTGGTGAGAAGCATCATGATGGTTTTGCAAGTTGGCTCTTTTTGAAACTTTCATGAAAAATGCCTTGTTACATGAACCATGAACATGTGATCTTTGGCCCAATTCTGATTTTTAGGGCATATGGAATGTTTGTGTCATGGTTTGATGTCAACTAGAGGTTACAAACAGCCTTGGTTCATGGTTTTGCAAAATTCACATTTGGTGCACATCTTGAAAATCAATGATTTTTGTCAACTTTGTCACACCATAACTTTTGATCCAAGAAGAATTTGATCATGTTCTTGTACTTTTTGAAAAGGGGAAGATGTATTCTACAACTTTCATGACCAAAGTTTTTCCATTTGAAGCATTTTTGGATCAAGAATCAAGGCTTGAAAAATGACCTAAAATGAAACATTCTTGAAAAGTCAACTATGCCCAAAAAGTCAACATTTGCAAAAACTCCAAATTCTTGATTTTTGTGAACTTCAACCTTCTTCCATGATCAAATAAAGACCATATGCACTCAAAATGATGAAGATCACCCATTGGTTGGGTCATTGGGGGCCTCAGATGCCCTGATTTTGCACTGACTTGTCTGAAAAGTCAACTCTTGATCAGATGACTTCCCCATGGAATTTCTTCATGAAAATTGATATGCATGCTCCCTATACCATATAGAGACCAATGGAAACAAGAATGACCAAAAAATTTGGGGTTATGGCCTCTGAAACCAAAACCCTAATTTTAGGTCAACTGTGCAGTCAAACTTGGCTCTGCATCCATTCCAAATCCAGTTCTTGTGATTCTTTTGAAATCTTGTCTTTGAGAGGATGTAATATGATATAAGAACACACATGGACCCCTTTGAAGTGATTGGAGACCTTTGGAGTGGCTCAAGAAGCTCTTGGATTGCTCAGATCAC
The DNA here is from genome assembly GCA_963966055.1 of Lathyrus aphaca. Taxonomy (NCBI): domain Eukaryota; kingdom Viridiplantae; phylum Streptophyta; class Magnoliopsida; order Fabales; family Fabaceae; genus Lathyrus; species Lathyrus aphaca. Next base: position 336,420,484 of record OZ014519.1, on the reverse strand, counting down.
AAACCCTAGGTGCAGATGACTTTGAATCTATGCAGTGAATCAAAAATGAGATATGAGATGATATGATTGTGTTTATGCATATGAAATGATCACAAGCCATGGTGTGAATGGGTGAGGGCAAATTTGGGGTGTTTACAGCTGCCCCTATTCAAACATGAGTTAGCTGTGCAGGACGTAAGCGACGGCCTAACAGGCAAACAAGATAACTCGTGGTTGAATACCAAAGACAGTCCAAAATTTGCACTCACAAAATGAAGAAGAAAAGGGATATAGATTGTAAAAGGAAATAACGTATATTGTAAAGTGTGGGCGACGGAGGACGACCGTCGAGCAGAGGACGACTACTGGGTAAGAGCAATGACGGGGACGGCCGACATGCTGGGGATAAAAGGTAAAGCCAAGACGGGGACGGCCGACTAGCTGGGAAAAATAAGAAATTATGATGGGGACGGCCATCAAGATAAAGTTGTAAAATTTTCTGGGGGGTGATGAAACATGACGGGGACGGCCATCAAGTTCATAAAGTAAAGTAACCAACGATGGGGACGGCCATCGGGCTAAAAAGAAAAGGGACCACGACGGGGACGACCATCGGTTTAAAGAATAAATGAAATAAACAGATGATGAGGTACGGTCATCAAAGGTGAAGGACGATCACCTAGCAGGGGACGGCTGCTCTGTTGGGTATAAGATGAGGGACGGTCATCTAAGGTGGAGGACGACCACCTGGCAGGGTACGGCTGCCGAAAATATCACGACATAGGACGAATGCCGGATAAAAGGGTCAACGATGGGGACGGCCATCGGACGAGCATGATGGAGGACGACCATCAAGAGGTGGAGGACGACCACCTAGCAGGGGACGGCTGCTCTCGAGGTTTATCATAACATAGGACGGATGTCAGATAACCAAAATCAACAATGGGGACGGCCATTGGATAAAATGATGAAGGACGATCATCACGAGGTGGAGGACGACCACCTAGCAGGGGACGGCTGCTAAAAAACAACGATGGGGACGGCCATCGGATGAGCATGATGGAGGACGACCATCAAGAGGTGGAGGACGACCACCTAGCAGGGTACGGCTGCTCTCAAGGTTATCATAACACAGGACGAGTGTTAGATAAAAAAGAAAATTTGCTTTGTTGGCGATCTACTGGGGAGTAGTAAACACGGACGAGTGTCTACATCCAAGAAGTAAAAGGTATAAGTGTTTAGATGTTTTGTGTATAGATTAAAGATGCGGACGAGCATCCTTAAGACTATGATACGGACGAGTATCATGTAGAAACAAGTACTGACACATGTTCAGAGATGATGATACGGACGAGTATCAACGGGTTAACAAAGAACACGGACGAGTGTTGAATCTGAAAGGGCTCTTCTGGGGAATAGTAGACACAGCCGAGTATCTACATTCAAGAAGACAAAAGTGTTTGACACGGTGTATGGATTAAAGATGCGGACGAGCATCCTTAAGACTATGATACGGACGAGTATCATGTTAGAAACAAACACTAGACGCAGTGTTCTGAGATGATGGTACGGACGAGTACCAACTAGTTAACAAAGAACAAGGACTACTGTTGAATCTGCGGGGATATGAACAGTATATACAAGATACGGACGAGTATCTGTATAAGTGTAACATGAGTAGTGAGTATGAGTATTGTATAGATGAGTATTTATCTGCTGGGGAGAACGACACGGACGAGTGTCAAGAGAGAAAAGTATAGTATTAACAAGTATATGGGTGATAAAGGTGTAAGCGACTGCGCTGGGGATACGACACGGACGGGTGTCAAGAAAGTGTGTATATAGGTATATGTGAGTGCAAAGAGGATGTCTTTGGGCTTTCTGCTGGTGACTTGACACGGACGGGTGTCAGGAAGTATCTGTAATACGGGTGATCTTGTTTGTAAAGGGTTTTCAGGCAACCTTACTGGGGAGTGATAACACGGACGGGTGTCCAAGGGTGTATATACTGGTGTTTGTGATTTGAGGGGCAACTGTTTTTGCTGGGAACTCTGGTGGGGATTTTTGTGTACTGTATTCTGCATTCTGATGAATGGTTCATTATTCACAAGTGTTCGATTCACGACATGACTTATGATTATGCTATGTATTTGATTTTTGCCGTAATGCTCCGTATTGGACGGAATGCTATGCTTTGTAGGTGAATATGATGCAAATGCCATGATTATGCGGGGGTACAGCTCCGGGATTCGGATCCCGTTGCTGTGAAGATCTCTGGTCGATCTGCTTGAAATGGACCTCCCAGCTGGGGATGAGATCATTGATAGACCTGGTGAGATGTATCTGCTTGGGGATGTAAGTCACTGATTGACATATCCTTGTAATATGGGACCCAGCCGGGGTTTGTAGAAGCTTTCAGCACTCTGTTGTGACTCCTTCATGCGTTGCTCTTCTGAACAGAGGCTGGTGATTCTGTGGGGAGATGATTCCCTGACTTTCGTATTCTGCTGAGGAAGAACGATTGGTACTACGGCTGGGGAAAGTTGTTAGCAACTCAGCTGGGGAAGAAGCAACTCAGCTGGGGAGAGTAATGAAAGGCAACTCAGCTGGGGAGAGTGCACTTCGGATGCTGAGATTATTTGTTGATTTGCCAGCTTGCTGGGATGTAACTTGCATGCCCCAAGTTGCGTTCTGGATACCTGCAATCCTGCAAAGATAAGGAAACGCACAAATGGTCCCGAGGTATCCTTTACTGGATTCCGTCATAGGAGCTAAGCACCTTCGAGAGTAATTATATTCCCTGTAAGCATGTTTTCTTTTCATTATTTAGAGAAAAGCATCTGTACTTATGCGATCAGTTTTTTAGAGACATCAGACATTCTTTGCAAATAAAAATGTACAAGACGAAACATGACTGAAAATCTGATTTTATTAATTCAAATGCCCTGAATTGGCGAGATACAGTCAAAGAAACAAATCTCCTAAAAGGAGGAGATTGTTACAAATTGAAAAAACAAAGTTCTGGCGATGTTGACGACGCTTTCAAGGAGCTTCCTCTTCTGCTATGACTCGTATGACAATGACGTTCTTCTCGTCTTGCTTTCTGAAGAAGGCTGATTCTGATTGAAGCTTGATCCTTTGGAAGTTTGCTAAGTTGTAGACGATACAGACGAATTCAGAATGCAGTTGTTCGCTTATTCCCTTATTTTGCATGGATCGCCCTTTCGGGTTTTCAATCCATCGGGATACCCATTTTTGCCTGAGCTGTCCAATGCGGCTTTTCAACTCAGCGGGTGTACATTTTTTGTTCATTTCCCTTACTTTTGCCCGAGTCTTTTATTCTGTTTCTGACTCGCCGGGATGCCCTATTTTTGCCTGGACTTACATTCTGTTTTTGTGTCCAGCGGGTCATTTTTTATGCGAAGTATTTTTTAACTGCATCTGAATTCACAGGGGACGGGAAATCTTCACCATCCATGGTGCTGAGCATCAGTGCTCCACCAGAGAAAACTTTCTTTACAACAAATGGTCCTTCATAATTGGGAGTCCATTTGCCCCTGTGGTCTGTATGAGGAGGGAGGATTCTCTTCAGTACAAGATCTCCTACTTGGTACTCTCGATGTCTGACTTTCTGATCGAAGGCTCTCTTCATTCTCTTCTGATATAACTGCCCATGACAGATTGCAGCCAATCTCTTATCTTCGATCAGACTCAGTTGTTCGTATCGGGACCGAACCCAATCTGCTTCACTCAGTTTAACATCCATTAGTACCCGCAAAGAGGGCAATTCAACTTCAACAGGTAGGACTGCTTCCATACCATACACAAGTTGATACGGTGTTGCCCCAGTGGATGTTCTGATTGACGTGCGGTACCCATGCAAGGCAAACGGTAGCATTTCATGCCAGTCTTTATAGGTAACTACCATCTTCTGCACAATCTTCTTGATATTCTTATTGGCTGCCTCAACAGCGCCATTCATCTTTGGCCTGTAAGGAGAAGAATTGTGGTGTTGGATCCTGAAGTCCCGGCATAATTCAGCCATCATTTTGTTGTTTAAGTTGGAACCATTATCAGTAATGATTCGCTCGGGAACTCCGTATCGACAGATGATATCTCTCTTCAGGAATCTGGCTACCACTTGTCTCGTAACATTTGCATATGAGGCTGCTTCGACCCACTTGGTGAAATAGTCGATGGCGACCAGGATGAATCTGTGGCCATTTGAAGCAGTTGGCTCAATCTTGCCAATCATATCAATGCCCCACATAGCAAAGGGCCATGGTAAAGACATGATGTTCAAAGGATTGGGAGGTACATACACCTTATCTGCGTAGATCTGGCATTTGTGGCATTTTCTGGCGTAAGCACAACAGTCTGCATCCATTGTGATCCAGTAATAACCTGACCTTAGCAACTTTTTAGCCATGGCATGCCCTCCGGCATGGGTACCAAAGGATCCTTCGTGCACTTCATGCATCAACAAATCCGCTTCTGTCTTGTCAACACATCTGAGGAGTACCATGTCAAAGTTCCTTTTGTATAAAGACCCATCAGTGTTCAGAAAGAAACTACCAGCAAGCCTTCTCAAAGTCTTCTTATCATTGGAAGATGCCCCAGGTGGGTATGATTGATCCTCCAAGAAGCATTTAATGTCATGGAACCAAGGCTTATCGTCTTTGACAATATCTGCCGCAAATACATATGCCGGTCTGTCGAGTCTTGACACTGAAATCTGAGGTACAAATTAGCAGCTTGAACTTTGATCATGGATGAAATGGTAGCAAGAGCATCTGCAAACTGATTCTCGTCCCGAGGGATATACTCAAGCTTGACTGTTGTGAAGAAAGTCAATAACCTTCTTGTATAATCCCTGTAAGGTATCAGATGATCCTGGTGGGTGTACCATTTTCCGTTGGTTTGATTAACTACCAAAGCTGAATCCCCGAATACAGTCAACGTTTTGATCCTGAGGTCAATGGCTTCCTCAAGACCCATAATGCAAGCTTCGTATTCAGCTTCGTTGTTAGTGCAGTTGAAAGTGAGTTTTGCCGAGAAAGGCATGTGAACTCTTTTATGTGTAATGAGTACTGCACCGACACCACGACCATTCATATTAACAGCCCCATCAAACATCATAGTCCACTCTTCTTCCGGGTCGGGCCCTTCAGTGTGAACAGGCTCTTCATGATCTTTTGATTTTATGAACATGATGTCTTCATCAGGGAAGTCAAATCTCATAGGCTGGTAGTCATCAATGGGTTGCTCAGCAAGATATTCAGATAGTACACTGCCCTTGATGGCTTTCTGAGAAGTGTACTGGATGTCATATTCCGTGAGAATCATTTGCCATCTTGCAACCCGTCCAGTAAGAGCTGGCTTCTCGAAAATGTACTTAACTGGGTCCATTTTGGAGATCAATAAAGTAGTGTGGGTCAACATATACTGCCTTAGTCGGCGAGCAGCCCACGCTAAAGCACAGCAAGTTTTCTCGAGCAGTGAATAACGTTGTTCACAGTCGGTAAACTTTTTGCTTAGGTAGTATATTGCATACTCTTTTCGACCAGACTCGTCATGCTGGCCCAGCACACACCCCATCGACTCTTCTAATACTGTCAAGTACATTATCAGAGGTCTTCCTTCAACTGGAGGCATAAGGATTGGAGGTTCTTGTAAGTACTCCTTGATCTTGTCAAAAGCCTTCTGGCAGTCTTCGTTCCACCTGATCGTCTGTTCTTTTCTTAACAGCTTGAACAAAGGTTCACAGGTTGCTGTAAGGTGAGATATGAACCGTGAAATGTAGTTCAATCGACCTAAGAACCCTCGAACTTCTTTCTCAGTTTTCGGTGCAGGCATCTCTTGAATGGCTTTGACTTTATCAGGGTCAACTTCAATCCCTTTCTCGCTTACAATAAAGCCCAGCATCTTACCGGATCGCACCCCGAATGTGCATTTGTTGGGGTTCAGCTTTAGTTGGTACTTCCTCAGACGCTTGAATAACTTGAGCAGATTCACCAGGTGATCTTCCTCTGTAAGGGACTTGGCGATCATATCATCCACATAACATTCTATTTCTTTGTGGATCATATCATGGAATAATGTCATCATAGCCCGTTGATATGTTGCACCGGCATTCTTCAGTCCGAATGGCATCACTTTGTAACAGAACGTGCCCCAAGGTGTGATGAATGTTGTCTTCTCCATGTCTTCAGGTGACATCTTGATCTGATTATATCCTGAAAATCCGTCCATGAAGGAGAATACCGAGAACTGAGCCGTGTTATCCACCAATACGTCAATGTGAGGTAATGGGAAGTCATCTTTTGGGCTGGCTCTGTTCAGATCCCGGTAGTCAACACACATCCTTACTTTGCCGTCTTTCTTAGGCACAGGTACTATGTTATCAACCCACGGCGGATAGCTAGTTACAGCAAGGAACCCGGCATCCCATTGCTTTTGTACCTCTTCCTTGATTTTCATAGCCATGTCTGGGCGAGTACGGCGCAACTTCTGTTTGACCGGTGGGCACTCCTCTCTCAAAGGCAGCTTGTGCACAACAATGTCGGTGTCCAACCCTGGCATGTCTTGATACGACCAAGCAAACACATCGACATATTCTTGAAGCAGATCAATCAGTTGTCTCTTCACTGAGTCTTGCAGGCAGGCCCCGATTTTAACCTCCTTCACGTCTTCATCTGTACCAAGATTAATCACTTCAACCTCCTCCTGGTGAGGAGTGATGACCTTTTCCTCTTGTCTCAACAACCTGGCTAGCTCTTCAGGAAACTCATACTCTTCTTCAACCCCTTCATCAGCTTGATTGATCGGATTGTCAAAGTCATACGAAGTCATAGCCGTGCTGTTGTCGGTGCTGTCTGGAAGGCACTCTCTGCAAGGGTTCAGTTTGTTCATTTTAGTGATTGATTTTAATCTTGCTTAGAAAAAGTGAAATAAAGTTATCATTTTGAAAACATCGCCATTTATTTTTTGTACAAAAAAGAAAGATGGAAAAAACAGTGAGCAGAAAAGAAAAAGACTCGTTTGCAAAAAGATGTCTGATATTTCATTGATTTAATCTTGTTTGCACAAAAAGTACAGATGGCCCGATTACAAAATGAGTCTTGTCATCTTGGGCAAGATGCAAGACTTTGATGCATGCTATAAAAATACAGGAAATAATAATTACTCTGCATGAGTAACTCTTATAATTTCCTGGGAAGACCAGTTCGAGATACTGCTCCCCGGGATCTTTGGACGAATCCAACTCTCCAGATCGCGCTCCTCTTCCAGCTCTGTAAACACCCCAAATTTGCCCTCACCCATTCACACCATGGCTTGTGATCATTCTCATATGCATAAACACAATCATATCACCTCACATCTCATTTTTTATTCACTGTGTAGTTTCTAAGTCATCTGCACCTAGGGTTTGTGATCTGAGCAATCCAAGAGCCTCTTGAGCCATTCCAAAGGCAACCAATCACTTCAAAGGGATCCATGTGTGTTCTTATATCATATTACATCCTCTCAAAGTCAAGACTTCAAAAGAATCACAAGAACTGGATTTGGGATGGATGCAGAGCCAAGTTTGACTGCACAGTTGACCTAAAATTAGGGTTTTGGTTTCAGAGGCCATAACCCCAAGTTTTTTGGTCATTCTTTTTTCCATTGGTCTCTATATGGTATAGGTAGTATGCATATCAATTTTCATGAAGAAATTCCATGGGGAAGTCATCTGATCAAGGGTTGACTTTCTGGACAAGTCAGTGCAAAATCAGGGCATCTGAGGCCCCCAATGACCCAACCAATGGGTGATCTTCATCATTTTGAGTGTATATGATCTTTATTTGATCATGGAGGAAGGTTGAAGTTCACAAAAATCAAGAATTTGGAGTTTTTGCAAATGTTGACTTTTTGGGCATAGTTGACTTTTCAAGAATGCTTCATTTTAGGTCATTTTTCAAGCCTTGATTCTTGATCCAAAAATGCTTCAAATGGAAAAACTTTGGTCATGAAAGTTGTAGATAACATTTTTCCCTTTTCAAAAAGTACAAGAACATGATCAAATTCTTCTTGGATCAAAAGTTATGGTGTGACAAAGTTGGCAAAAATCATTGATTTTCAAGTTATGCACTAAAAGGAAAACTTGCATTTTCATGAGCCAAGTATTCTAGTGACTTCAAAGTGACTTCAAAGCTGCATTACATGATCACACATGACCCCAAGAACAATTTTGGCCCAAGGAATTTTGGATGGTTTGCCTTGATTCTCAAAATTCCATAAGGCATTTTCTTAAGTATGCAAAAAGAGGATTCTTGGCAAATTCATGTTTCAAGGGATTATGTGATCACTAGCTGATCTCTAAACATTGCCATGACCAATTGAGACATCATGTGACAAAATTCAGCAAGCATTGTTTCATGTACTTAGCATAAATTCATGAGAAGAACACAAGTTGTCAAGTTGCAAAAGCTAGCATAGCTTGTCATCCACATGTTGCAGTCAGCTACAAACAATCCAAGGGCTCTCCTCAACTCCAGCTGGAGCAAGACAAGACTTGAACCTGCTGCTGCCATGACCCATGCTCTCAAGGACACAAACTTGACCTTTTTGCAAAAGGCTCCCATACTCTTGGCACAGTGCCCAGCCACCCTACTAACCTGCCTCACAGTCTATCCACACAAGTTGGAGATGATATAGCTAAGCATTGAGCATTGAAGCTGGCCAGAACTCAGCATATCACAAAACTGTCCAAAAACTTCTCCTCTTCGAATCTCCACACACAGCCATCAAAATCCATTTTTTCTTTCACCAACAAGTCATAAATTGTCCCTAGAACAAAAACCACCCTTCAAAGCAGTTTGAAACATCACATACAAAGATCCCCATTTCTGCTACACCAGAGTTGGATCTTTCAAGCCAGCCACTCCCCAAGCTTTCTAAGCTTCATCTTGTCCTCAGGAGGTTCAAGGAAGCAAGCCTGCGCAAAGGAAAAGTCCAGAGAGCTCATAAACAGAGAAGCTTCATCTCAGGTAACATGAAGAACATTTTTCCCAGAAACTAGTTTTTTAGTTCTTTTATGACGCTATGTGTTCCTCTGATCATGAATGTATGTTTACTTTTGAAAATAGTGAAGAAACCAGCATGTATGAAGCTTTTGAACATTTGCCCGTGTTTTGCATTTTGTTTCGATTCAGGCTTATGGGAGAAAATAAATGAATTTAGGTTGAGGGTTTAGGTTTAGATTGATGAGAGGATCATTTTGGTGGAAGAAATTTGTTGTTTGGTGACCTATAGGAGAACCTAGGGTTTTGGCTCGCCGGAGAAGACGACCGGAAGTCTTCTTCGGCCGCCTGTAAGTCATTAGCCCTAATCTGAGTGATTAATGAGGTTTGAATGAGGATCGTTGGATGGCCTCTCCCGCGCGTGAATGAATGGATGAGATGAGTCATTAGAAGCCCTAATCCCTGATTATCCATTTAATTTCTGTTTAATTAATTCATAAGTTTAATTAGCCAGATTTGAATCTGGGCCCTTGGATCTGGCGCGCAGTCAACCAGACCAAGCCCAGATCAAATCCTGGCCTTCCCTTTTAATTACTTCCATTTTATCCCATTTTATTTTTCATTTAATATCATTTCTTTTCTATAATTTATTTAAAATAGCAAAAAAGTCTTAAAAATTATGAAACTTTTTCTTCAAGAGTTTTAATAATTTTTATGACACAAAAATATTTTTGTTTTTATTTTTATCATTAAAAAAGCATTTTTAAATATTTAAAGGATTATTTTTAATTGATTAATGGAAATTAATTTATTAAAAATACTTTTAGGTATTTAAAAATCACCAAAAAATTCATGAAATGTTCTAAGACATTTAGAAACATTGTCCAACCTTCAAACCAAATTTCTTTTTTGATCTTGATGCATTTTGAGAATTTTTCATTGAATTAAAATCATTTTTGTGCATTATTTTGATCCTAGGTTCAAAAAATCATTTCTGCCTATCCATGAAGAGTTGGACATTGATTCTTTTTGCATTGCATTGTGTTTAGCATGTAGTTTTTGAGATAAAATGGCCATGATTTGATCTTGCATTTTTCAATTTTTTGGCATTTCTTTTGTTTAGGAACCCTAAAAACCCTAGAATCTTAGAAAAATCATAACTTGAGATTGGTTGAGAGTTGAGACCTCCCCTTTGGACATTGGTTTAGTATAGGATTAGGGGTCCTTTGTGTGGCATTTTCCATTTTTTATCTTAGGGTTTGATTCTGTTTTTGGTTTTTGTTTGATGCATGATCCATAAACCCTAATTTGGGCTTCCATTTGCATCCCTCTTGCATTCTCTTGCATAACATGACTTGCCATGACATTTCAAGCATCCATTTGATTTATTTGACATCATAAGACATATAGAAAGCATGTTTGATCATTGCATCATGTATTTGCCATGTTGTATGCCATGTATGCTTCATAACTTTTCATGTATGTTCATGGTTCCTAACTTGCTTCATTTGCATTCATATGCTTGTATGATCATCTCCATGACTTGTCTCATGCTTGTAGCATCTCATAGCATCATTATCATCATCAACATGCTTCTGGTTTGGTTTTGCATCATGTCATCTCATCCTATTTGACATTGCATTGCATTTCTTTTCTAACATTTCAGGTGGTAAGTGATGTTGAGAAGTGAATTTGCCTTCACTTCTCACAACTTTTCTTTTCATCTCTCTTGCATCCATTGCTGCATTTTTTATATGTGTTTGAGTTTGGGCTTGCTCATTCTTCTCCTTCTTACTTTCTTTCTTCAAGTGACTTGACTTCTTGAATGAAGCAAGTTACTTTGCTTTCTCTTTCTCCTTTCATCTGCTTCCTGGTGGTTCCTTTGAAGATTGTTCTTGTAAAACCTCACAAACCTTAGGAACAACCAAGCATGACAATGATTAGGGTTTTGATTAGTCTCCCCTATTAGTTTTACCTTTGTGTCTCTTTTGAGTCTCCTCTTCTCATCTCATAATCAGGGACTAAACCCTAAAGGCTTTAAGGCTTTGTGATTAAGCTTATGCTTGCATCCTTCTATTAGGATGGAGTGCATAACTTTAATCCTAAGTGTTAAACCCTTAATGTGTTTAAATCTCTTAATCAATTCACATAATAATCATCAAGACATCACACTTGTAACTTGGGCCTTGCATTGGGGTTCTAATTCTTCCTTAATTGGTTAAGAAGGACTAACCCTAGTGTTAATGGACAAGTCCCCCTCAAGTTGTCTTACAAACCATAAAAATCACTTCATCATCATACCATTAAATAAAATCCACTTAATCAAAGGCTTGTTTTGTCATGAGTTTAATCCCTAATCATGGATTAAGTTGAGGAGTTTTCCTCAGCTTAAACATTCTCATCTATTATCCTTCTATTAGGATGGTGTAATGAGTCCGTTTAATCCCTGATTATGGCTTAATCTCATTACTTAACACTAAACAAAAACACCAAAAACATCTAAATAATCACAAATAGGTTAATGATCTTAATCCTATATCAAAGGTGATTAAGTGTGAGAATCTGACTTCACACTTAAGGTAATCTCATTACCCCTAATCAGAGGGAAGATGTGATGAGTTTACTGACCCATTGGTTTAGGCTTAAGCTCATTAACTTATGACAAAATTCAAAAAGCAATAAAAGACTGAAAACTCAAAAACAAACAATAATCGTCTCCTTCGGGATTCTTTTCTCATCATCTTCACTCACAACCAAGAACTTGCTTCTTCCGTCTAATGCAAGACAGTAAGCACCTGAGCCAGACAGGTCATACACTTGAGCATAGGCAAGCAAGCAGTTCACAAGTCAATTCACCTTTCAGTCTCTTTGGGTCGAACTACGGTGTTCTGACTTCCTCATTGCACGAGAGGATACGTAGGCATAACTTAACAGTTATCGAACAAAAGTCTCTGTATATTCCCCCTCTTTCAATCTTTATTCTTTTAGCCTCATGATCTTGAGCATCTTATTCATGTTCTTACACTGACACATCATTTATACACTTCACTTCTTTTACACTGACACCTGTACATTTTCTTCCAGCCTCCTTATACACAGATTGCACTGACACTACCCCTTTAAAACACAAATCTTTTAAGCGTGGATCCCGTCGAGTACGACGGACAATCTGGGTGCTAATACCTTCCCAGGTTGTAACCAACCCCCTTTCTCAGTCTCTCTGGTTCGCAACCGTCTTATCCATCTTTCCTAGGTCTATGCAGCATTGCCTTTCCTCCGGGATAAAAATGCCTAGCTGGCGACTCTATTCATCTCCAGTGAGTTCACGGCTGTGTGTTCTCATTGTCCCTCTCGCCGACCGTTCGCGTCTGTACCTTTATCTGGGCCAGTCCCATTTTATTGGGAGCGACAGCTTGGCGACTCTGCTGGGGATACTTATACTGTAACCAGGGCTTCTGGTTCTTTTTGTAGGTTCCTCCTAGCGCTTGTTTGATTTGTGTTTACTGGGGTGTTATGTGCTATCTGTGTTTGTGTATGTTTTATTTTTGCTTTATGTACAGTTGTTTACTGCTTTCTTTATTGCTTTCGTATATATCATATTGTCATACTGTACTGCTGGCTGGATCTGGTTTTTGCTTTGGTGGGTGGGTGTTCCATTGAGAGTTAAGGACCTATACCTGGGACCTGAGTGACACCTAGGCTAGAGTGAATCATATTCTTTCCAATTCCATTTCGGTCTGGTGCGGGAATATGAAACACGGTTCAGATGTGGGTTTCTTCTTGAGAACTCTGTGTTGCAGATTTCCTGCAATGCTAGGGCTATCTGGGAAGCCTGCTAAGTCTGGATGACCTTTTAGTATTGACCTTCAGAAACTGAGGTGAATTAGAGGAGGAACTTTTATGGTTATTGTAAACACTGTACCTCCGGGTTAGAAGTGTTTACACTTCTCATAACTGATCCAAGTCTGAGGATCCTTGTTTTAGAACACCACCTGTGAGGGGGTTGGGCTGTTTACAGGTTTGCAGGTACCTTGACCTCAGAATACCCTGTTACCTTGTTTGTTTAAGAATACTCCACTTTGGAACAGCTCTTGTGATTCTGAACCCTGGACATGTGGCTCTTTATTTGAGCCCCCCACCTTGGTTACTGGACTTATAGACCTCCATCTGGGTTTCTTACACATGGACCTATATCAGAGCACTTGATCAGATCCAGCTCAGTCACAAACCCCTTGCATATCATTTGCATACATAATCATTGCATCATATTGACATTTGCTTATTTGTGTTTCAGGGTATCCATCTTCATTTGGTTTTGGTTTTGACCCCATCTTCAGTATTGACCTATCTTCAACAGCACCTGCTTCAGCCATCAGCTGTCCACTCCAGTCACTTGCACCAGCCAATCAGTGGCCCTCTCTTCAGCATCTTCATCAGCACTTGTCTCCACTCAGTCTCAGCATCATGGCTCCAAAGAAAAGCAACATCACCTACCACTTCTTCCAGCCAGAGTTAGCAGACATCAGGAGGATTCAGACCCTGATCACTCCAGACCATGTACCATTGTTCAGGGAACACTATGGAGATATACTTGATTTGGTTATGGATCTGGACCCTTCACAGAGAAGCCTGATCCACACCTGCCTTCAGTTTTATGATCCCCCACTGAGATGTTTCACTTTCCAGGACTTTCAGTTGGGCCCCTTATTAGAAGAATACTCATCATTAGTGGGTATACCTATCAGGAGAGAAGTCCCTTTCAACCCTGAGATGGTTTTCCCAAGTAATGAGGAGGTAGCAAAAGCATTACATCTGGAACCAGCCTTGGTTGGGCAGCATATGACTTCTAAGGATGGAATCCCTGGCCTGCATCTGGATTTCTTGATTACTCAAGCTACTTTGAAAGCTTCTTTAGGAGAATGGAAAGCAGTCTGTGCTTTACTGGCCTTGAGCATCTATGGGATTATGTTATTTGCAGATGAGCCTCGATTCATTAGTAAGAATGCAATCCATCTGTTCATTCTAAAGAACCCAGTGCCAACTTTATTGGGTGATCTCTACTATTCAGTGCATCAGAGGAATGAAAAGCAGAGGGGAAGGCTAGTGAGGTGTTGTGCTCCATTGTTCTATACTTGGCTTCTCAGGCATCTACCCAGGACAGATGCATTTTTGAATCCTCATCAGCAGAAAAACTGGGCTGGAAGGCTTACTACTCTTACTTCAACTGACATCAGGTGGTGCACTCAAAGCACAAAAGGCAGGGATATCATCACCAGCTGTGGGCATTTTCCCAATATGCCCCTAGTAGGAGTTAAGGGTAGTATTAATTACAACCCTCTGCTGTTCAAAAGACAATTGGGCTATGCACTGGTCCACACTCCTAAGGCACAGGATTTGGTTGAGACTTTTTACTGTGAGAACAAGATTAGTCTGGCTATTGTTAGACAAGCAGCCTGGGCCTGGGATAATGTTCAAACTAAGGGGATAACCATCCTGGGAAAGTGTAACAATGTGGCATCAGCACAATACTATGATTGGTCCTATGCTAGGGCTCAATTCTCTGGGATGCCCTTTACTATTGAAGATGTGCCTGGGCCTTCCACAACACCACCTCCAGCAACTGTCAGTCTAGAGGAGTTCGAAAAGTTGAAGGAGAGAAATGAGAAGTTAACTCAAGCTTTGCAGAAGACCCTCTATGAGAGGAGTGATGGGAGATTGGATATTGAAAGATTGGAGAAGCTGAAGAAAGAGCATCTGGCTAAGATTGAGAAGTCTGAAGATTACATTAAGAAGTCTAGGGCTGGAGAGCAAATCCTGAAGAATGCTTGCAAGGAAGCCCAATTCCAGAAAGCTAGGACAGACTTGTATCTGAAGGAGAGTCAGGCTAGGTGGGTCAGGATCACCGAGGCTCGTACTTTGGAGGACAAGAGAGTTCAAGACAAGATGGAGCAGATGGAAGCTAGTGCGAAAGAGCAGCAAGAAGCCCTGGCAGTAGCCCAGAGGGAGATATCAGAGCTGAAGATTAGAGCCGGAGTGAAGAGGTCAAAGGACCAAGGTCAACACAAGAAGCTGACTGCAGCCATTGCTACAAGGAACCTTCTTATCAGGAACCTTACGGAGCGTCCGGCTGATCCTGTGACCGAAGCACTTCTCAAGGAAGTTCGGGAGGATGAGTTTGGACTTGGTGTTTGACCATTTGCTTGTTGTTGTTTTCTTTCCGTGTACTTTTATTTTCTTGTAATGTATTTTGACCCCTTAGAGGGCTTGTGTTGTAAAAGGAACAAGTTGTATTATTTCCCCTTCTGTAATATATATTTGTGTTAGTTTGCTTCATCTGAGTTTTCTTCAAAAGCAACATCAACATCATCTTCAAGGGTCTGGAAGGGTCAAAACTGAATGCCAAGCCGGATACCTTGAGAACAAATAAGCATACTGCATTACATACTAACCCTTTGTTTGTTTTGTAGGTTTTTTTGTTTTGTTGTTGCTAACTCTGTTGTGATCTCAGGAATTATTGCTCGGCGACGAGGGTTCCCACTCAACAGGCCACACAGATACCCTACCCGAAACAATCTTCCGGGAATTCAGATGGATCAGATGCAGCAGGACCTTACGGAGGTCAGGAACCAGATGACCACCGAAAGGTTAGAGATGAGGACTCAAATGACGCAGTTTATGGAAGTAATAAACAACATGGCTCAAAGCCAGGAGAGGCTCAGGGCACTGGTAGAAGGGAGAAACCAGGAGGATCATCAGCCTGGGACTGCTGGGACTAGCAACAATGAAAGAGTCCAACCACATGCTAATCCCCCAGTCTTTGGGCCACACCTCCATCCAGAGGCCAACATTCCTGTCAATATACAAGGGCCTGCTACAGCCGGGAGGGTACTGCAAGAAGACCCTCAAGAAGACCAGTTCACAGTAATGGGAGCCGGGGAAGAGGCTTATGATAGAAGATTGGATGAGATAGCTGAGAAGTTAAGGTCCTTGGAGTCTCAAAACTCTTTGGGGTTCGATGTCATGGATATGGGCTTGGTAGACGGGGTCAGGATCCCCCACAAGTTTAAGCCACCATGTTTTGAAAAGTATAATGGGACTTCCTGTCCCCGAACTCATCTACAATCTTTTCTCGGAAGGCTAAAGGCCTATACCATGGATGAGAAGTTGTGGATGTTCTACTTCGAAGATAGCTTGACTGGAGCTTCTAGGGAATGGTATTCCCATCTGACAAGAGCAACTATAAGATGCTGGAAGGACCTGGCAGAGGCCTTCATCAGACAGTATCAGTATAATCTGGATATGGCACCCAACAGGACCCTCCTAATGGGAATGTCACAGTCATCTAGAGAGAGCTTCAGAGAATATGCTCAAAGATGGAGACAGCTTGCTGCTGCTGTCCAGCCACCTATGTCTGAAAGGGAAATGGCTGATATGTTCATGAACACCCTTCAGGGAACCTATATTGATAGGCTAGCTGCCTTCTCATCCACCAGCTTTGCAGATGTTGTCATAGCAGGGGAGAGAATTGAAAGCCTATTGAAAATGGGGAAGATCTCAGACAATGGTGCAAGCTCATCCAGTAATGCAAGAAAGCCTT
This sequence comes from Lathyrus aphaca, assembly GCA_963966055.1. Classification (NCBI taxonomy): domain Eukaryota; kingdom Viridiplantae; phylum Streptophyta; class Magnoliopsida; order Fabales; family Fabaceae; genus Lathyrus; species Lathyrus aphaca. Next base: position 336,403,903 of record OZ014519.1, on the reverse strand, counting down.
TTGCAGGCCCAAGAAGGACTGGTGAGACTAATGCCATCCACACCAACAGGGATAGGCCCCAATATGTTCACAGATCTGTGGCCGCAGTCACCATCCCTGCTCCAGCTCATCCACCACCAGTTTATCAACCTCCTCAGCAAAACTATCAGCAACAACCTCAGTACCATCAGCAAAATCAGTATCCTCCAAGAAATTACAACAACAGCAACACCAACAACAATAACCAGCAAAGGCCATTCCAACAGAGGCCATCTCAAGCTAACAGAGTGATCGATCCGATCCCCATGCCATATGCTACATTGCTGCCACAGCTCCTAAAACTCAACCTAGTTGAGCTAAGGACGTTGGCACCTCCAGATCCCAACAGTTTACCCAGGAACTACGACTCTAACGCCAGATGTGCCTTCCATTCAAACGCACCTGGCCATAGTACGGAAAAGTGCAGAGCCTTGCACATGAAGGTACAAGACCTGGTAGACTCAAAAGCTCTGAATTTTGCACCACCACCCAATGTCAACAAAAATCCTATGCCAAACCATGGTGGTCCCCGAATCAACGCTATTGAAGAAGACAAGCCGTCTTATTTAATAACCAGTGTGGGTCAGATCCGGACACCGTTGGTAGAAATCAAGGCTCAGCTCTTGGAATGTCAGATGTTCCCAGGATGCGAGTTAGGGTGTGCTTACTGCAATATTTCAGTAAATGGGTGCGATAATCTGAGGAGTGGCATAGATGGCCTTATTCAGAGTGGCCAACTTCAGATCACCACATCGTTTCCAACAAATCCAACAATCTCATCAGCAACGGTTTCAGAACCTCCTACAACTGCAGCAACCATTGTTCCTGACAATTCTTCGGCTTCATCAACTAGTACTTCATCCATCATCTCAAATGACCAGTTATCAACAAATTTTCCTGCTACAACTTCAGCTTCACTCCATTTTGAATCTCCTACAACAACAACATCCATACTTCCGACAATGTCCCCTACAACACCAGCAACCAATCATGAAGATGTCTCTACTGTCACCATATTTTATGATCCTGAAAGCAACTCTGCCTACAATTCAGAAGATGCTGCTCCCATCAGAGCACCAGTTACAATTTATTACGATCCACAAACTATCACAGTCCCTTCAGCAGCTGCGATCAGTCCAGTCACCGTCACAGTGCCTGGACCCGTACCTTATGAAAGCAATAGGGCCATCCTTTGGCACTATGGCTCTGACGTGTACTGCGAAGGAAAAAGAATCACTCTTGAAACATCAACACCTGCACCACAAGTAGATAATGTGGGAGGAGGCGGAGGCTTCACTCGAAGCGGACATCTCTTTGCTCCACAAATTCAAAGACCCACTGCCGAAGCAGAAGCTGCTGCCAAGGCAAAAGGAAAGAGCCCGGTGCAGGAAGATCAAGCTGTTAAAGAAGCTGTGAAAACACCATTCAATCAAGAAGTTGATGAGTTTATGAGGATCATCAAAAAGAGTGATTACAAAATTGTGGATCAGCTTCACCAGACGCCATCCAAGATCTCTATCTTATCTCTGCTTATGTGCTCCGAAGCCCATCGGAATGCACTACTCAAAGTCTTGCACGCAGCTTACGTGCCTGAAGAGATCACTGTCAATCAATTGGAAACCGTGGTTGGAAATGTTACTGCTAGCAATGGGCTAGGATTCACCAATACTAACTTGACAACGGATGGCCGCAACCATAACAAAGCCTTGCACATCACCATGGAATGCAAAGGAGCAGTCCTTTCCCATGTGTTGGTAGACACAGGGTCATCCCTTAATGTCTTGCCAAAGAAGGCCCTGGTGAAGCTAGAGTATGAAGGATTAGCATTGAGACCCAGTAACCTGGTGGTAAGAGCCTTTGACGGTTCTAAGAGGTCGGTTCTGGGGGAAATTGAGCTGCCTGTGACAATTGGCCCACAGACCTTTACAACTATCTTCTATGTGATGGACATTCAGCCTGCCTACAGCTGTTTGTTGGGTAGACCTTGGATTCACGCCGCTGGCGCAGTAACGTCTACCCTTCACCAGAAGTTAAAATTTGAATGGGAAGGCCAAGTTGTTACAATCTGTGGGGAGGAGGATATATTTGTTAGCCATCTGGCTACTTATAAGTATATTGAGATGGATGGGGAGATCCATGAAACAATGAGCCAAGGTTTTGAGGCCTTGAATGTCAATGAAGCATCTGCTGTATCTGGAATCTCCATGTCATCTTATCAACAAGCCCGGAAGGTTGTTGAAGAAGGAGCTGCCCAGGGCTGGGGCAAGGTCGTATCTGTGGAGGAGAAGAAGGACAAGTTTAGGTTGGGTTACAGACCAACTCAACAAAATCAAGTGGAGGCTGTTGAGAAGCCTGGTTTTGTCAGTGGGGGGATGCTCACCCCCGATGCTATCAACAATTTGGAAGACGAGCTGGAAGAGGAGCGCAATCTGGAGAATTGGATTCGTCCGAAGATCCCGGGGAGCAGTATCTCAAACTGGTCTTCCCAGGAAATTATAAGAGTTACTCATGCAGAGTAATTATTATTTCCTGTATTTTTATAGCATGCATCAAAGTCTTGCATCTTGCCCAAGATGACAAGACTCATTTTGTAATCGGGCCATCTGTACTTTTTGTGCAAACAAGATTAAATTAATGAAATATCAGACATCTTTTTGCAAATGAGTCTTTTTCTTTTTCCGCTCACTGTTTTTCCATTTTTCTTTTTGTACAAAAAATAAATGGCGTTGTTTTCAAAATGATAACCTTATTTCACTTTTCTAAGCAAGATTAAAATCAATCACTAAAATGAACAAACTGAACCCTTGCAGAGAGTGCCTTCCAGACAGCACCGACAACAGCACGGCTATGACTTCGTATGACTTTGACAATCCGATCAATCAAGCTGATGAAGGGGTTGAAGAAGAATATGAGCTTCCTGAAGAGCTAGCCAGGTTGTTGAGACAAGAGGAAAAGGTTATTACTCCTCACCAGGAGGAGGTTGAAGTGATTAATCTTGGTACAGTGGAAGACGTGAAAGAGGTTAAAATCGGGGCCTGCCTGCAAGACTCAGTGAAGAGACAATTGATTGATCTGCTTCAAGAGTATGTGGACGTGTTTGCTTGGTCTTATCAGGATATGCCAGGGTTGGACACCGATATAGTTGTGCACAAGCTGCCTTTAAGAGAAGAATGCCCACCAGTCAAACAGAAACTGCGCCGTACTCGCCCAGACATGGCTATGAAGATCAAGGAAGAGGTACAAAAGCAGTGGGACGCCGGGTTCCTTGCTGTAACTAGCTATCCACCGTGGGTTGCTAACATAGTACCTGTGCCTAAGAAAGACGGCAAAGTAAGAATGTGTGTTGATTACCGGGACCTGAACAGAGCCAGCCCGAAAGATGACTTCCCATTACCTCACATTGATGTATTGGTGGATAATACAGCTCAGTTCTCGGTATTCTCCTTCATGGACGGATTTTCAGGATACAACCAAATCAAGATGTCACCTAAAGACATGGAGAAGACAACATTCATCACACCTTGGGGCACGTTCTGTTACAAAGTGATGCCATTCGGACTGAAGAATGCTGGTGCAACATATCAACGGGCTATGGTGACATTATTCCATGATATGATCCATAAGGAAATAGAATGTTACGTGGATGATATGATCGCCAAGTCCCTTACTGAAGAAGACCACCTGGTGAATCTGCTGAAGTTATTCAAGCGCCTGAGGAAGTACCAACTGAAGCTCAACCCCAACAAATGCACATTCGGGGTGCGATCCGGTAAGCTGCTGGGTTTTATTGTAAGCGAGAAAGGGATTGAAGTTGACCCTGATAAAGTCAAAGCTATTCAAGAGATGCCTGCACCGAGGACTGAGAAAGAAGTTCGAGGGTTCTTAGGTCGATTGAACTACATTTCACGGTTCATATCTCACCTTACAGCGACCTGTGAACCCTTGTTCAAGCTGTTAAGAAAAGAACAGACGGTCAGGTGGAATGAAGACTGCCAGAAGGCTTTTGACAAGATCAAAGAGTATTTGCAAGAACCTCCAATCCTTATGCCTCCAGTGGAAGGAAGACCTCTGATAATGTACCTAACAGTATTAGAAGAGTCGATGGGGTGTGTGCTGGGCCAGCATGACGAGTCTGGTCGAAAAGAGTATGCAATATACTACCTAAGCAAAAAGTTTACCGACTGTGAACAACGTTATTCACTGCTCGAGAAAACTTGATGTGCTTTAGCGTGGGCTGCTCGCCGATTGAGACAGTATATGCTGACCCACACTACTTTATTGATCTCAAAAATGGACCCAGTTAAGTACATTTTCGAGAAGCCAGCTCTTACCGGACGGGTTGCAAGATGGCAGATGATTCTCACAGAATACGACATCCAGTACACCTCTCAGAAAGCCATCAAGGGCAGTGTACTATCTGAATATCTTGCTGAGCAACCCATTGATGACTACCAACCTATGAGATTTGACTTCCCTGATGAAGACATCATGTTCATTAAAGCAAAAGATCATGAAGAGCCTATTCACACTGAAGGGCCTGACCCGGAGGAAGAATGGACTATGATGTTTGATGGGGCTGTTAATATGAACGGTCGTGGTGTTGGTGCGGTACTCATTTCACCTAAAGGAGTTCACATGCCTTTCTCGGCAAAACTCACTTTCAACTGCACTAACAACGAAGCTGAATACGAAGCTTGCATTATGGGTCTTGAGGAAGCCATTGACCTCAGGATCAAGACATTGACCGTATTCGGGGATTCAGCTCTGGTAGTTAATCAAACCAACGGGAAATGGTACACCCACCAGGATCATCTGATACCTTACAGGGATTATACAAGGAGGTTATTGACTTTCTTCACAACAGTCAAGCTTGAGTATATCCCTCGGGACGAGAATCAGTTTGCGGATGCTCTTGCTACCATTTCATCCATGATCAAAGTTCAAGCTGCTAACTTTGTACCTCAGATTTCAGTGTCCAGACTCGACAGACCAGCATATGTGTTTGCAGCAGAAGTTGTCAAAGATGATAAGCCTTGGTTCCATGACATTAAATGCTTCTTGGAGGATCAAACATACCCACCTGGGGCATCTTCCAATGATAAGAAGACTTTGAGAAGGCTTGCTGGTAGTTTCTTTCTGAACACTGATGGATCTTTATACAAAAGGAACTTTGATATGGTACTCCTCAGATGTGTTGACAAGACAGAAGCAGATTTGTTGATGCATGAAGTACATGAAGGATCCTTTGGTACCCATGCCGGAGGGCATGCCATGGCTAAAAAGTTGCTAAGGTCAGGTTATTTCTGGATCACGATGGATGCAGACTGTTGTGCCTATGCCAAAAAATGCCACAAGTGCCAGATCTATGCAGATAAGGTGCATGTGCCTCCCAATCCTTTGAACATCATGTCGTCACCATGGCCCTTTGCTATGTGGGGCATTGATATGATTGGCAAGATTGTGCCAACTGCTTCGAATGGGCACAGATTCATCTTGGTCGCCATTGACTATTTCACAAAGTGGGTTGAAGCAGCCTCATATGCAAATGTTACAAGACAAGTGGTAGCCAGATTTCTGAAGAGAGATATCATCTGCCGATATGGAGTTCCCGAGCGAATCATTACTGATAATGGTTCCAATCTAAACAACAAAATGATGGCAGAGCTATGCCGGGACTTCAAGATCCAACATCACAATTCTTCTCCTTACAGGCCAAAGATGAATGGCGCTGTTGAGGCAGCAAATAAGAATATCAAGAATATTGTGCAGAAGATGGTAGTCACTTACAAAGACTGGCATGAAATGCTACCGTTTGCCTTGCATGGGTACCGCACGTCAATCAGAACATCCACTGGGGCAACACCGTATCAACTTGTGTATGGTATGGAGGCAGTCCTACCAGTTGAAGTTGAATTACCCTCACTACGAGTATTAATGGATGTTAAGCTGAGTGAAGCAGAATGGGTTCGGGCCCGATACGAACAACTGAGTCTGATTGAAGAAAAGAGATTGGCTGCAATCTGTCATGGGCAGTTATATCAGAAGAGAATGAAGAAGGCCTTCGATCAGAAAGTCAGGCACCGAGGGTACCAAGTAGGAGATCTTGTGCTGAAGAGAATCCTCCCTCCTCATACAGACCACAGGGGCAAATAGACTCCAAATTATGAAGGACCATTCGTGGTAAAGAAAGTTTTCTCTGGTGGAGCACTGATGCTCAGCACCATGGATGGTGAAGATTTCCCGTCCCCTGTAAATTCAGATGCAGTTAAAAAATACTTCGCATAAAAATGACCCGCTGGACATAAAAACAGAATGTAAGTCCAGGCAAAAATAGGGCATCCCGACGAGTCAAAAACAGAATAAAGACTCGGGCAAAAATAAGGGAAAATAAACAAAAATGTACACCCGCTGAGTTGAAAAGCCGCATTGGACAACTCAGGCAAAAATGGGTATCCCGATGGATTGAAAACCCGAAAGGGCGATCCATGCAAAATAAGGGAATGAGCGAACAACTGCATTCTGAATTCGTCTATATCACTTACAACTTGGAGAGCTTCCAAAGAATCAAGCTTCAATCAGAATCAGCCTTCTTCAGAAAGCAAGACGAGAAGAACGTCATTGTCATACGAGTCATAGCAGAAGAGGAAGCTCCTTGAAAGCATCGTCAACATCGCCAGCACTTTGTTTTTCAATTTGTAACAGTCTCTTCATTTTAGGAGATTTGTTTCTTTGACTGTATCTCGCCAATTCAGGGCATTTGAATTAATAAAATCAGATTTTTCAGTCATGTTTCGTCCTGTATATTTTTATTTGCAAAGAATGTCTGATGTCTCTAAAAAACTAATTGCATAAGTACAGATGTTTTTCTCTAAAATAATAAAAACACATGCTGGCGGGGAATATACTTACTCTCAAAAGTGGCTAAATTCCTATGACGGAATCCAGTAAAGGATACCTCGGGACCATTTGTGCGTTTCCCTATCTTTGCAGGATTGCAGGTATCCAGAACGCAACTTGGGGCATGTAAGCTACATCCCAGCAAGCTGGCAAATCAATGAATAATCTCAGCATCCGAAGTGCTCTCTCCCCAGCTGAGTTGCCTTTCATTACTCTCCCCAGCTGAGTTGCTTCTTCCCCAGCTGAGTTACTAACAACTTTCCCTGGCCGTAGTACCAATCATTCCTCCTCAGCAGAATGCAGACATCAGGGAACCATCTCCCCACAGAATCCTCAGCCTCTATTCAGAAGAGCAACGCATGAAGGAGTCACAACAGGGTACAGAAGGCTTCTACAAACCCCAGCTGGGTCCCATATTACAAGGACATGTCAACCAGTGGCATGTATCCCCAAGCAAGTACATCTCATCAGATCTATCAATGATCTTAACCCCAGCTGGGAGGTCCATTTCAAACAGATCAGTCAGAGATCTTCATAGCAACGGGATCCGAATCCCGGATCTGTACCTTTTGCATAATCATGGCATTTGCATCATATTCACCCACAAAGCGTAGCATTCCGTCTAATGCGGAGCATTACGGCAAAAATCAAATGCATAGCATTATCATAAGTCATGTTGTGAATTGAACACTTGTGAATAAAATCATCAGAATACAGAATACTCTCCCCGAAATCCCCGCCAGAGTCCCCAGCAAAAGCAGTTGCCCCTCAAATCACAAACACCAGTATATACACCTTTTGGACACCCGTCCGTGTTATCACTCCCCAGTAAAGTTGCCTGAACACACTTTACAAACAAGATCACCCATATTACAGATACTTCCCGACACCCGTCCGTGTCAAATCACCAGCAGAAAGCCCAAAGACATCCTCTTTGCACTCACATATACCCATATATACACTTTCTTGACACCCGTCCGTGTCATATCCCCAGCGCAGTCGCTTACACCTTTATCACCCATATATTTGTTATTATTATACTTCTCCCTCTTGACACTCGTCCGTGTCACTTTCCCCAGCAGTTAAACACTCATCTATACAATACTCATATTCATTACTCATGTTACACTTATATAGATACTCGTCCGTATCCCATATACACCATCTAGATCCCCACGGATTCAACAATAGTCCTTGTTCTTTGTTAACCAGTTGGTACTCGTCCGTACCATCATCTCAGAACATTGCGTCTAGTGTTTGTTTCTACATGATACTCGTCCGTATCATAGTCTTAAGGATGTTCGTCCGCATCTTTAATCCATACACCGTGTCAAACACTTGTGTCTTCTGGAATATAGATACTCGTCTGTGTCTACTATTCCCCAGAAGAGTCCCTTCAGATACAACACTCGTCCGTGTTCTTTGTTAACCCGTTGATACTCGTCCGTATCATCATCTCTGAACACGCGTCAGTATTTGTTTCTATCTGATACTCGTCCGTATCATAGTCTTAAGGATGCTCGTCCGCATCTTTAATCTATACACAACATCTAAACACTTATACCTTTTGTTTCTTGGATGTAAACACTCGTCCGTGTTTATTATTCCCCAGTAGATCGCCAACAAAGCAATTTTCCTTTTCTTATCTAACACTCGTCCTGTGTTATGATAGCCCTGAGAGCAGCCGTACCCTGCTAGGTGGTCGTCCTCCACCTCTTGATGGTCATCCTCCATCATGCTCATCCGATGGCCGTCCCCATCGTTGTTTTTTTAGCAGCCGTCCCCTGCTAGGTGGTCGTCCTCCACCTTATGATGATCGTCCTTCATCATTTTATCCAATGGCCATCCCCATTGTTGATTTTGGTTATCTGACATTCGTCCTATGTCATGATAAACCTTGAGAGCAGCCGTACCCTGCTAGGTGGTCGTCCTCCACCTCTTAATGGTCGTCCTCCATCATGCTCATCCGATGGCCGTCCCCATCGTTGACCTTTTCTATCCGGCATTCGTCCTATGTCGCGATACTTTTCGGCAGCCGTACCCTGCCAGGTGGTCGTCCTCCACCTTAGATGACCGTCCCTCATCTTAACCCAACAGAGCAGCCGTCCCCTGCTAGGTGATCGTCCTTCACCTTTGATGACCGTACCTCATCATCTGTTTATTGCATTTATTCTTTAACCCGATGGCCGTCCCCGTCGTGGTCCCTTTTCTTTTTTAGCCCGATGGCCGTCCCCATCGTCGGTTACCTTGCTTTATGAACTTGATGGCCGTCCCCGTCATGTTTCGTTAATCCCCAGAGAATCTTACAACTTTATCTTGATGGTCGTCCCCATCATGATTTATTGTCCCCAGCTAGTTAGCCGTCCCCGTCTTGGCTTTACCTTTTATCCCCAGCATGTCGGCCGTCCCCGTCATCGCTTTATTTTCAGCTCTTCCCAGCATGTCGGTCGTCCCCGTCATTGCTCTTTACCCAGCAGTCGTCCTCTGCTCGACGGTCGTCCTCCGTCGCCCACACTTTACAATACTTTATCTTTCTCTTACAATCTATATCCCTTTTCTTCTTCATTCTGCGAATGCAAATTTTGGACTGTCTTTGGTATTCAACCACAAGTTATCTTGTTTGCCTGTTAAGCCGTCGCTTACATCCTGCACAGCTAACTCATGTTTGAATAGGGGCAGCTGTAAACACCCCAAATTTTCCCTCACCCATTCACACCATGGCTTGTGATCATTCTCATATGCATAAACACAATCATATCACCTCACATCTCATTTTTTATTCACTGTGTAGTTTCTAAGTCATCTGCACCTAGGGTTTGTGATCTGAGCAATCCAAGAGCCTCTTGAGCCATTCCAAAGGCAACCAATCACTTCAAAGGGATCCATGTGTGTTCTTATATCATATTACATCCTCTCAAAGTCAAGACTTCAAAAGAATCACAAGAACTGGATTTGGGATGGATGCAGAGCCAAGTTTGACTGCACAGTTGACCTAAAATTAGGGTTTTGGTTTCAGAGGCCATAACCCCAAGTTTTTTGGTCATTCTTGTTTCCATTGGTCTCTATATGGTATAGGGAGTATGCATATCAATTTTCATGAAGAAATTCCATGGGTAAGTCATCTGATCAAGGGTTGACTTTCTGGACAAGTCAGTGCAAAATCAGGGCATCTGAGGCCCCCAATGACCCAACCAATGGGTGATCTTCATCATTTTGAGTGTATATGATCTTTATTTGATCATGGAGGAAGGTTGAAGTTCACAAAAATCAAGAATTTGGAGTTTTTGCAAATGTTGACTTTTTGGGCATAGTTGACTTTTCAAGAATGCTTCATTTTAGGTCATTTTTCAAGCCTTGATTCTTGATCCAAAAATGCTTCAAATGGAAAAACTTTGGTCATGAAAGTTGTAGATCACATTTTTCCCTTTTCAAAAAGTACAAGAACATGATCAAATTCTTCTTGGATCAAAAGTTATGGTGTGACAAAGTTGGCAAAAATCATTGATTTTCAAGTTATGCACTAAAAGGAAAACTTGCATTTTCATGAGCCAAGTATTCTAGTGACTTCAAAGTGACTTCAAAGCTGCATTACATGATCACACATGACCCCAAGAACAATTTTGGCCCAAGGAATTTTGGATGGTTTGCCTTGATTCTCAAAATTCCATAAGGCATTTTCTTAAGTATGCAAAAAGAGGATTCTTGGCAAATTCATGTTTCAAGGGATTATGTGATCACTAGCTGATCTCTAAACATTGCCATGACCAATTGAGACATCATGTGACAAAATTCAGCAAGCATTGTTTCATGTACTTAGCATAAATTCATGAGAAGAACACAAGTTGTCAAGTTGCAAAAGCTAGCATAGCTTGTCATCCACATGTTGCAGTCAGCTACAAACAATCCAAGGGCTCTCCTCAACTCCAGCTGGAGCAAGACAAGACTTGAACCTGCTGCTGCCATGACCCATGCTCTCAAGGACACAAACTTGACCTTTTTGCAAAAGGCTCCCATACTCTTGGCACAGTGCCCAGCCACCCTACTAACCTGCCTCACAGTCTATCCACACAAGTTGGAGATGATATAGCTAAGCATTGAGCATTGAAGCTGGCCAGAACTCAGCATATCACAAAACTGTCCAAAAACTTCTCCTCTTCGAATCTCCACACACAGCCATCAAAATCCATTTTTTCTTTCACCAACAAGTCATAAATTGTCCCTAGAACAAAAACCACCCTTCAAAGCAGTTTGAAACATCACATACAAAGATCCCCATTTCTGCTACACCAGAGTTGGATCTTTCAAGCCAGCCACTCCCCAAGCTTTCTAAGCTTCATCTTGTCCTCAGGAGGTTCAAGGAAGCAAGCCTGCGCAAAGGAAAAGTCCAGAGAGCTCATAAACAGAGAAGCTTCATCTCAGGTAACATGAAGAACATTTTTCCCAGAAACTAGTTTTTTAGTTCTTTTATGACGCTATGTGTTCCTCTGATCATGAATGTATGTTTACTTTTGAAAATAGTGAAGAAACCAGCATGTATGAAGCTTTTGAACATTTGCCCGTGTTTTGCATTTTGTTTCGATTCAGGCTTATGGGAGAAAATAAATGAATTTAGGTTGAGGGTTTAGGTTTAGATTGATGAGAGGATCATTTTGGTGGAAGAAATTTGTTGTTTGGTGACCTATAGGAGAACCTAGGGTTTTGGCTCGCCGGAGAAGACGACCGGAAGTCTTCTTCGGCCGCCTGTAAGTCATTAGCCCTAATCTGAGTGATTAATGAGGTTTGAATGAGGATCGTTGGATGGCCTCTCCCGCGCGTGAATGAATGGATGAGATGAGTCATTAGAAGCCCTAATCCCTGATTATCCATTTAATTTCTGTTTAATTAATTCATAAGTTTAATTAGCCAGATTTGAATCTGGGCCCTTGGATCTGGCGCGCAGTCAACCAGACCAAGCCCAGATCAAATCCTGGCCTTCCCTTTTAATTACTTCCATTTTATCCCATTTTATTTTTCATTTAATATCATTTCTTTTCTATAATTTATTTAAAATAGCAAAAAAGTCTTAAAAATTATGAAACTTTTTCTCAAGAGTTTTAATAATTTTTATGACACAAAAATATTTTTGTTTTTATTTTTATCATTAAAAAAGCATTTTTAAATATTTAAAGGATTATTTTTAATTGATTAATGGAAATTAATTTATTAAAAATACTTTTAGGTATTTAAAAATCACCAAAAAATTCATGAAATGTTCTAAGACATTTAGAAACATTGTCCAACCTTCAAACCAAATTTCTTTTTTGATCTTGATGCATTTTGAGAATTTTTCATTGAATTAAAATCATTTTTGTGCATTATTTTGATCCTAGGTTCAAAAAATCATTTCTGCCTATCCATGAAGAGTTGGACATTGATTCTATTTGCATTGCATTGTGCTTAGCATGTAGTTTTTGAGATAAAATGGCCATGATTTGATCTTGCATTTTTCAATTGTTTGGCATTTCTTTTGTTTAGGAACCCTAAAAACCCTAGAATCTTAGAAAAATCATAACTTGAGATTGGTTGAGAGTTGAGACCTCCCCTTTGGACATTGGTTTAGTATAGGATTAGGGGTCCTTTGTGTGGCATTTTCCATTTTTTATCTTAGGGTTTGATTCTGTTTTTGGTTTTTGTTTGATGCATGATCCATAAACCCTAATTTGGGCTTCCATTTGCATCCCTCTTGCATTCTCTTGCATAACATGACTTGCCATGACATTTCAAGCATCCATTTGATTTATTTGACATCATAAGACATATAGAAAGCATGTTTGATCATTGCATCATGTATTTGCCATGTTGTATGCCATGTATGCTTCATAACTTTTCATGTATGTTCATGGTTCCTAACTTGCTTCATTTGCATTCATATGATTGTATGATCATCTCCATGACTTGTCTCATGCTTGTAGCATCTCATAGCATCATTATCATCATCAACATGCTTCTGGTTTGGTTTTGCATCATGTCATCTCATCCTATTTGACATTGCATTGCATTTCTTTTCTAACATTTCAGGTGGTAAGTGATGTTGAGAAGTGAATTTGCCTTCACTTCTCACAACTTTTCTTTTCATCTCTCTTGCATCCATTGCTGCATTTTTTATATGTGTTTGAGTTTGGGCTTGCTCATTCTTCTCCTTCTTACTTTCTTTCTTCAAGTGACTTGACTTCTTGAATGAAGCAAGTTACTTTGCTTTCTCTTTGCTCCTTTCATCTGCTTCCTGGTGGTTCCTTTGAAGATTGTTCTTGTAAAACCTCACAAACCTTAGGAACAACCAAGCATGACAATGATTAGGGTTTTGATTAGTCTCCCCTATTAGTTTTACCTTTGTATCTCTTTTGAGTCTCCTCTTCTCATCTCATAATCAGGGACTAAACCCTAAAGGCTTTAAGGCTTTGTGATTAAGCTTATGCCTGCATCCTTCTATTAGGATGGAGTGCATAACTTTAATCCTAAGTGTTAAACCCTTAATGTGTTTAAATCTCTTAATCAATTCACATAATAATCATCAAGACATCACACTTGTAACTTGGGCCTTGCATTGGGGTTCTAATTCTTCCTTAATTGGTTAAGAAGGACTAACCCTAGTGTTAATGGACAAGTCCCCCTCAAGTTGTCTTACAAACCATAAAAATAACTTCATCATCATACCATTAAATAAAATCCACTTAATCAAAGGCTTGTTTTGTCATGAGTTTAATCCCTAATCATGGATTAAGTTGAGGAGTTTTCCTCAGCTTAAACATTCTCATCTATTATCCTTCTATTAGGATGGTGTAATGAGTCTGTTTAATCCCTGATTATGGCTTAATCTCATTACTTAACACTAAACAAAAACACCAAAAACATCTAAATAATCACAAATAGGTTAATGATCTTAATCCTATATCAAAGGTGATTAAGTGTGAGAATCTGACTTCACACTTAAGGTAATCTCATTACCCCTAATCAGAGGGAAGATGTGATGAGTTTACTGACCCATTGGTTTAGGCTTAAGCTCATTAACTTATGACAAAATTCAAAAAGCAATAAAAGACTGAAAACTCAAAAACAAACAATAATCGTCTCCTTCGGGATTCTTTTCTCATCATCTTCACTCACAACCAAGAACTTGCTTCTTCCGTCTAATGCAAGACAGTAAGCACCTGAGCCAGACAGGTCATACACTTGAGCATAGGCAAGCAAGCAGTTCACAAGTCAATTCACCTTTCAGTCTCTTTGGGTCGAACTACGGTGTTCTGACTTCCTCATTGCACGAGAGGATACGTAGGCATAACTTAACAGTTATCGAACAAAAGTCTCTGTATATTCCCCCTCTTTCCATCTTTATTCTTTTAGCCTCATGATCTTGAGCATCTTATTCCTGTTCTTACACTGACACATCATTTATACACTTCACTTCTTTTACACTGACACCTGTACATTTTCTTCCAGCCTCCTTATACACAGATTGCACTGACACTACCCCTTTAAAACACAAATCTTTTAAGCGTGGATCCCGTCGAGTACGACGGACAATCTGGGTGCTAATACCTTCCCAGGTTGTAACCAACCCCCTTTCTCAGTCTTTCTGGTTCGCAACCGTCTTATCCATCTTTCCTAGGTCTATGCAGCATTGCCTTTCCTCCGGGATAAAAATGCCTAGCTGGCGACTCTATTCATCTCCAGTGAGTTCACGGCTGTGTGTTCTCATTGTCCCTCTCGCCGACCGTTCGCGTCTGTACCTTTATCTGGGCCAGTCCCATTTTATTGGGAGCGACAAGCTCGTCTTCCAAACTGTTGATAGCATCAGGGGTGAGCATCCCCCCACTGACAAAACCAGGCTTCTCAGCAGCCTCCACTTGATGTTGTTGAGTTGGTCTGTAACCCAACCCAAACTTGTCTTTCTTCTCCTCCACAGATAAAACCTTGCCCCAGCCTTGGGCAGTTCCTTCTTCAACAACCTTCCGGGCTTGTTGGTAAGATGACATGGAGATTCCAGATACAGCAGATGCTTCATTGATATTCAAGGCCTCAAAACCTTGGCTCATTGTTTCATGGATCTCCCCATCCATCTCAATGTACTTATAAGTAGCCAGATGGCTGACAAATATATCCTCCTCCCCACAGATTGTAACAACTTGGCCTTCCCATTCAAATTTTAACTTCTGGTGAAGGGTAGACGTTACTGCGCCAGCGGCGTGAATCCAAGGTCTACCCAACAAACAGCTATAGGCAGGCTGAATGTCCATCACATAGAAGATAGTTGTAAAGGTTTGTGGGCCAATTGTCACAGGTAACTCAATCTCTCCCAGAACCGATCTCTTAGAACCATCAAAGGCTCTTACCACCAGGTTACTGGATCGCAATGCTAATCCTTCATACTCTAGCTTCACCAGGGCCTTCTTTGGTAAGACATTCAGGGATGACCCTGTGTCCACCAGCACATGGGAAAGGACTGCTCCTTTGCATTCCATGGTGATGTGCAAGGCTTTGTTGTGGTTGCGGCCATCCGTTGTCAAGTCAGTATTGGTGAACCCTAGCCCATTGCTAGCGGTAACATTTCCAACCACGGTTTCCAATTGATTGACAGTGATCTCTTCAGGCACGTAAGCTGCGTGCAAGACTTTGAGTAGTGCATTCCGATGGGCTTCGGAGCACATAAGCAATGAGAGGATAGAGATCTTGGATGGCGTCTGGTGAAGCTGATCCACAATTTTGTAATCACTCTTTTTGATGATTCTCATAAACTCATCAACTTCTTGATCGAATGGTGTTTTCAAGGCTTCTTTAACAGCTTGATCTTCCTGCACCGGGCTCTTTCCTTTTGCCTTGGCAGCAGCTTCTGCTTCGGTAGTGGGTCTTTGAATTGGTGGAGCAAAGAGACGTCCGCTTCGAGTGAAGCCTCCGCCTCCTCCCACATTATCTATTTGTGGTGCAGGTGTTGATGTATCAAGAGTGATTCTTTGTCCCTCGCAGTACATGTCAGAGCCATAGTGCCAAGGGATGTCCCTATTGCTTTCATATGGTACTGGTCCAGGCATTGTGACAGTGACATGACTGATAGCTGCTGCTGAGGGAACTGTGATTGTTTGTGGATCATAATAAATCGTAACTGGTGCTCTAGTGGGAGCAGCACCTTCTGAATTGTAGGCAGAGTTGTTTTCAGGATCATAAAATATGGTGACAGTAGAGACATCTTCATGATTGGTTGCTGGAGTTGTAGGAGACATTGTCGGAAGTATGGATGTTGTTGTTGTAGGAGATTCAAAATGGAGTGAAGCTGAAGTTGTAGCAGGAAAGTTTGTTGAAAACTGATCAGTTGAGAAGACATATGAAGTACTTGTTGATGAAGCCGAAGAATTGTCAGGAACAATGGTTGCTGCAGTTGTAGGAGGTTCTGAAACCGTTGCTGATGAGATTGCCGGATTTGTTGGAAATGATGTAGTGATCTGAAGTTGGCCACTCTGAATAAGGCCATCTATGCCATTCCTCAGATTATCGCACCCATTTACTGAAATATTGCAGTAAGCACACCCTAACTCGCATCCTGGGAACATCTGACATTCCAAGAGTTGAGCCTTGATTTCTACCAACGGTGTCCGGATCTGACCCACACTGGTTATTAAATAAGACGGCTTGTCCTCTTCAATAGCGTTAATTCGGGGACCACCATGGTTTGGCATAGGATTTTTGTTGACATTGGGTGGCGGTGCAAATTTCAGAGCTTTTGAGTCCACCAGGTCCTGTACCTTCATGTGCAAGGCTCTGCACTTTTCTGTACTATGGCCAGGTGCGTTTGAATGAAAAGCACACCTAGCATTGGAGTCGTAGTTCCTGGGTAGACTGTTGGGATCTGGAGGGGCCAACGTCCTTAGCTCAACTAGGTTGAGTTTCAGGAGTTGTGGCAGCAAGGTAGCATATGGCATGGGGATCGGGTCGATCACTCTGTTAGCTTGAGATGGCCTCTGTTGGAATGGCCTTTGCTGGTTATTGTTGTTGGTGTTGCTGTTGTTGTAATTTCTTGGAGGATACTGATTTTGCTGATGGTACTGAGGTTGTGGCTGATAGTTTTGCTGAGGAGGTTGATAAACTGGCTGTGGATGGGCTGGAGCAGGGATGGTGACTGCAGCCACAGATCTGTGAACATATTGGGGCCTACCCCTGTTGGTGTGGATGGCATTAGTCTCACCAGTCCTTCTTGGGCCTGCAAAAGGCTTTCTTGCATTACTGGATGAGCTTGCATCATTGTCTGAGATCTTCCCCATCTTCAATAGGCTTTCAATTCTCTCCCCGGCTATGACAACATCTGCAAAGCTGGTAGATGAGAAGGCAGCTAGCCTATCAATATAGGTTCCCTGAAGGGTGTTCATGAACATATCAGCCATCTCCCTTTCAGACATAGGTGGCTGGACAGCAGCAGCAAGCTGTCTCCATCTTTGAGCATATTCTCTGAAGCTCTCTCTAGATGACTGTGACATTCCCATTAGGAGGGTCCTGTTGGGTGCCATATCTAGATTATACTGATACTGTCTGATGAAGGCCTCTGCCAGGTCCTTCCAGCATCTAATAGTTGCTCTTGTCAGATGGGAATACCATTCCCTAGAAGCTCCAGTCAAGCTATCTTCGAAGTAGAACATCCACAACTTCTCATCCATAGTATAAGCCTTTAGTCTCCCGAGAAAAGATTGTAGATGAGTTCGGGGACAAGAAGTCCCATTATACTTTTCAAAGCATGGTGGCTTAAACTTGTGGGGAATCCTGACCCCGTCTACCAAGCCCATATCCATAACATCGAACCCCAAAGAGTTTTGAGACTCCAAGGACCTTAACTTCTCAGCTATTTCATCCAATCTTCTATCATAAGCCTCTTCCCCAACTCCCATTACTGTGAACTGGTCTTCTTGCGGATCTTCTTGCAGCACCCTCCCGGCTGTAGCAGGCCCTTGTATATTGACAGGGATGTTGGCCTCTGGATGGAGGTGGGGACCAAAGACTGGGGGATTGACATGTGGTTGGACTCTTTCATTGTTGCTAGTCCCAGCAGTCCCAGGCTGATGATCTTCCTGGTTTCTCCCTTCTACCAGTGCTCTGAGCCTCTCCTGGCTTTGAGCCATGTTGTTTATTACCTCCATGAATTGTGTCATTTGAGTTCTCATTTCCAACCTCTCGTTGGTCATCTGATTCCTGACCTCAGTAAGGTCTTGCTGCATCTGATCCATCTGAATTCCCGGAAGATTGTTTCGGGTAGGGTATCTGTGTGGCCTGTTGAGTGGGAACCCTCGTCGTCGAGCAATAATTCCTGAACATCACAACAGAGTTAGCAACAACAAAACAAAAACCTACAAAACAAACAAAGGGTTAGCATGCAATGCAGTATGCTTATTTGTTCTCAAGGTATCAGGCTTGGCATTCAGTTTTGACCCTTCCAGACCCTTGAAGATGCTGTTGATGTTGCTTTTGAAGTAAACTCAGATGGAACAAAATAATACATATATTACAAAAAGCCAAATGGTACACAGTTTGTTTTACAACTACAAGCCCTCAGAGGGGTCAAAATACATTACAAGAAAATAAAGTACATGGAAAGAAAGCAACAACAAACAAATGATCAAACACCAAGACCAAACTCATCCTCCCGAACTTCCTTGAGAAGTGCTTCGATCACAGGATCAGCCAGACGCTCCGTAAGGTTCCTGATAAGAAGGTTCCTTGTAGCAATAGCTGCAGCCAGCTTCTTGTGTTGACCTTGGTCTTTTGACCTCTTCACTCCGGCTCTGATCTTCAGCTCTGATATCTCCCTCTGGGCTGCTGCCAGGGCTTCTTGCTGCTCTTTTGCACTAGCTTCCATCTGCTCCATCTTGTCTTGAACTCTCTTGTCCTCCAGAGTACGAGCCTCGGTGATCCTGACCCACCTAGCCTGACTCTCCTTCAGATACAAGTCTGTCCTGGCTTTCTGGAATTGGGCTTCCTTGCAAGCATTCTTCAGGATTTGTTCTCCAGCCCTAGACTTCTTAATGTAATCTTCAGATTTCTCAATCTTAGCCAGATGCTCTTTCTTCAACTTCTCCAATCTTTCAATATCCAATCTCCCATCACTCCTCTCATAGAGGGTCTTCTGCAAAGCTTGGGTTAACTTCTCATTTCTTTCTTTCAACTTTTCAAACTCCTCTAAGCTGACAGTTGCTGGAGGTGGTGTTGTGGAAGGCCCAGGCATATCTTCAATAGTAAAGGGCATCCTAGAGAATTGAGCCCTAGCATAGGACCAATCATAGTATTGTGCTGATGCCACATTGTTACACTTTCCCAGGATGGTTACCCCTTTAGTCTTCACATTATCCCAGGCCCAGGCTGCCTGCCTAACAATAGCCAGATTAATCTTGTTCTCACAGTAAAGAGTCTCAACCAAGTCCTGTGCCCTAGGAGTGTGGACCAGTGCATAGCCCAGTTGTCTTTTGAACAGCAGAGGGTTGTAATTAATACTACCCTTAACTCCTATTAAAGGCACATTGGGAAAATGCCCACAGCTGGTGATGATATCCCTGCCTTTTGTGCTTTGAGTGCACCACCTGATGTCAGCTGAAGTAAGAGTAGTAAGCCTTCCAGCCCAGTTCTTCTGCTGATGAGAGTTCAAAAATGCATCTGTCCTGGGTAGATGCCTGAGAAGCCAAGTATGGAACAATGGAGCACAGCACCTCACTAATCTTCCCCTCTGCTTTTCATTCCTCTGATGCACTGAATAGTAGAGATCCCCCAATAAATTTGGCACTGGGTTCTTCAAGATGAATAGATGGATTGCATTTTCACTAATGAATCGAGGCTCATCTGCAAACAATACAATTCCATATATGCTCAAAGCCAATAAAGCACAGACTGCTTTCCAATCTCCTAAAGAAGCTTTCAAAGTAGCTTGAGAGATCAAGAAATCCAGATGCAGGCCAGGGATTCCTGCTTTAGAAGTCATATGCTGCCCAATCAGGACTGGTTCCAGATGCAATGCCTTTGCTACCTCCTCATTACTTGGGAAAACCATCTCAGGGTTGAAAGGGACTTCTCTCCTGATAGGTATACCCACTAATGATGAGTATTCTTCCAATAAGGGGCCCAACTGAAAGTCCTGGAAAGTGAAACATCTCAGTGGGGGATCATAAAACTGAAGGCAGGTGTGGATCAGGCTTCTCTGTGAAGGGTCCAGATCCATAACCATATCAAGTATATCTCCATAGTGTTCCCTGAACAATGGTACATGGTCTGGAGTGATCAGGGTCTGAATCCTCCTGATGTCTGCTAACTCTGGCTGGAAGAAGTGGTAGGTGATGTTGCTTTTCTTAGGTGCCATGATGCTGAGACTGAGTAAAGACAAATGCTGATGAGGATGCTGAAGAATGGGCCACTGATTGGCTGGTGCAGGTGACTGAAGTGGACAGCTGATGGCTGAAGCCGGTGCTGATGAAGATAGGTCAATACTGAAGATGGGGTCAAAACCAAAAACAAATGAAGATGGATACCCTGAAACACAAATAAGCAAATGTCAATATGATGCAATGATTATGTATGCAAATGATATGCAAGGGTTTGTGACTGAGCTGGATCTGATCAAATGCTCTGATATAGGTCCATGTGTAAGAAATCCAGATGAAGGTCCATAAGTCCAGTAACCAAGGTGGGGGGACTCAAATAAAGAGCCACATGTCCAGGGTTTAGAATCACAAGAACTGTTCCAAGATGGAGTACTCTTAATCAAATCAAAGTAACAGGGTATTCTGAGGTCAAGGTACCTGCAAACCTGTAAACAGCCCAACCCCCTCACAGGTAGTGTTCTAAAACAAGGATCCTCAGACTTGGATCAGTTATGAGAAGTGTAAACACTTCTAACCCGGAGGTACAGTGTTTACAATAACCATAAAAGTTCCTCCTCTAATTCACCTCAGTTTCTGAAGGTCAATACTAAAAGGTCATCCAGACTTAGCAGGCTTCCCAGATAGCCCTAGCATTGCAGGAAATCTGCAACACAGAGTTCTCAAGAGGAAACCCACATCTGAACCCTGTTTCATATTCCCGCACCAGACCGAAATGGAATGGGAAAGAATATGATTCACTCTAGCCTAGGTGTCACTCAGGTCCCAGGTATAGGACCTTAACTCTCAATGGAACACCCACCCCACCAAAGCACATAAACAGATCCAGCCAGCAGTACAGTATGACAGTATGATATATGAAAAACTGTAAAGAAAGCAGTAAAGCAACTGTACACAAAGCAATAAACAAAAGTAAATATACAAGCACAAATAAGCACATAACACCCCAGTAAACACAAATCAATCAAGCGCTAGGAGGAACCCACAAAAAGAACCAGAAACCCTGGTTGCAGTATAAGGTTCCCCAGCAGAGTCGCCAAGCTGTCGCTCCCACTAAATGAGGCCAGGTCAAATAGGGTACAGACGCGAACGATCGGCGAGAGGGACAATGAGAACACACAGCCGTGAACTCACTGGAGATAAATAGAGTCGCCAGCTAGGCATTTTTATCCCGGAGGAAAGGTAATGCTGCATAGACCTAGAAAGATACGGATAAGACGGTTGCGAACCAGAGAGACTGAGAAAGGGGGTTGGTTACAACCTGGGAAGGTATTAGCACCCAGATTGTCCGTCGTACTCGACGGGATCCACGCTTAAAAGATTTGTGTTTTAAAGGGGTAGTGTCAGTGCAGTCTGTGTGTAAAATAGCTGGAAAAGGATGTACAGGTGTCTGTGTAAAAGAAGTGTAAAGGAAGTGAAGTGTATAATGATGTGTCAGTGTAAAAATGAGAATGAATTGCTCAAGATCATGAGGCTTAAAGAATAAAGCTGGAAGAGGGGGAATATACAGAGACTTTTGTTCGATAACTGTTAAGTTATGCCTACGTATCCTCTCGTGCAATGAGGAAGTCAGAACACCGTAGTTCGACCCAAAGAGACTGAAATATGAATTGAATTGTGAACTGCTTGCTAGCCTATGCTCAAGTGTATGACCTGTCTGGCTCAGGTGCTTACTGTCTTGCATTAGACGGAAGAAGCAAGTTCTCGGTTGTGAGTGAATGAGATGAGAAAAGAATCCCGAAGGAGACGATTATTGTTTGTTTTTGAGTTTTCAGTCTTTTATTGCTTTTTGAAGTTTGTCATAAGTTAATGAGCTTAAGCCTAAACCAATGGATTTAGTAAACTCATCACATCTTCCCTCTGATTAGGGGTAATGAGAATACCTTAAGTGTGAAGTCAGATTCTCACACTTAATCACCTTTGGTGTAGGATTAAGATCATTAACCTACTTGTGATTATTTAGATGATTTTGGTGTTTTGTTTAGTGTTGAGTAATGAGTTTAAGCCATAATCAAGGATTAAACAGACTCATTACACCATCCTAATAGAAGGATAATAGATGAGAATGTTTAAGCTGAGGAAAACTCCTCAACTTAATCCATGATTAGGGATTAAACTCATGACAAAACAAGCCTTTGGTTAAGTGGATTTTATTTAATGATATGATGATGAAGTGAATTTTATGATTTGTAAGACAACTTGAGGGGGACTTGTCCATTAACACTAGGGTTAGTCCTTCTTAACCAATTAAGGAAGAATTAGAACCCTAATGCAAGGCCCAAGTTACA
Source organism: Lathyrus aphaca (assembly GCA_963966055.1). NCBI lineage: Eukaryota > Viridiplantae > Streptophyta > Magnoliopsida > Fabales > Fabaceae > Lathyrus > Lathyrus aphaca. The sequence continues at coordinate 336,381,321 of OZ014519.1, read as the reverse complement.
AGTGTGATGTCTTGATGATTATTAAGTGGATTGATTAAGAGATTTAAACACATTAAGGGTTTAACACTTAGGATTAAAGTTATACACTCCATCTTAATAGAAGGATGCAGGCATAAGCTTAATCACAAAGCCTTAAAGCCTTTAGGGTTTAGTCCCTGATTATGAGATGAGGAGAGAAGACTCAAAGAGAGACACAAAGGTAAAACTATAAGGGGAGACTAATCAAAACCCTAATTCATTGTCATGCTTAGTTGTTCCTAAGGTTTGTGAGGTTTGCAAGAACAATCTTCAAAGGAGCCACCAGGAAGCAGATGAACAGGATCAAGAGAAGCAAAGTGACTTGCTTCATTCAAGAAGTCAAGTCACTTGAAGAAAGAAAGTGGGAAGAAGAAGAATGAGCAAGCTCAAACTCAAACACATATAAAAATGCAGCAATGGATGCAAGGGAGATGAAAAGAAAAGTTATGAGAAGTGAAGGCAAATTCACTTCTCAAATCACTTACCACCTGAAAAGGTTAGAAAAGAAATGCAATGCAATGCAAGATGGGATGAAATGGCAAGATGAGAAGCAAAACCAGAATCATGTTGATGATGATAATGATGCTATGAGATGCTACAAACATGAGACAAGGCATGGAGATGATCATACAAGTTTATGAATGCAAATGGAGCAAGCTTAGAAGCATGGATATACATGAAAAGTTATGAAATGTAAATGTCATACAACATGGCAAACACATGATGCAATGATCAAACATGCTTTCTATATGTCTTATGATGTCAAATGAATCACATGGATGCTTGAAATGTCATGGCAAGTCATGTTATGCAAGAGAATGCAAGATGGATGCATATGAAAGCTCAAATTAGGGTTTATGAATCATACATCAAACAAAAACCAAAAACAGAAGCAAACCCTAAGATAAAAAATTGAAAATGCCACACAAAGGACCCCTAATCCTATACTAAACCAATGCCCAAAGGAGAGGTCTCAACTCCTAACCAAGTTCAAGTTATGATTTTTACAAGTTATTAGGGTTTTTAGGGTTCCTAAACAAAAGAAAAGTCAAACAAATTGAAAATGAGGAAACAAATCATGGTCATTTTATCTCAAAAACTACATGCTAGACACAATGCAATGCAAGAAGAATCAATGTCCAACTCTTCATGAATAGGCAGAAATGATTTTTTGAACTTAGGATCAAAATAATGCACAAAAATGATTTTAATTCAATGAAAAATTCTCAAAATGCATCAAGATCAAAAAAGAAATTTGCTTTGAAGGTTGGACAATGTTTCTAAATGTCTTAGAACATTTCATGAATTTTTTGGTGATTTTTAAATACCTAGAGGTATTTTTAATAAATTAATTTCCATTAATCAATTAAAAATAATCCTTTAAATATTTAAAAATACCTTTTTTAATGATAAAAATAAAAACAAAAATATTTTTGTGTCATAAAAATTATTGAAACTCTTGAGAAAAAGTTTCATAATTTTTAGACAATTTTTACTATTTTAAAATAATTATGCAAAACAAATGAAAAGAAAATGAATTTAAATGAATTTTAAATGAATTAATGAGAAGTCAGCTAATCCTAGGGACCAGATTCAAAGTTACACGCGCGGGAGTTGACTTGGCGCCAGATCTCACGGCCAGAATTCAAATTTCACTAATCAATGCTTATGCCCTAATCTCGCCGTTAAACACATTCAGATGACCGGAACAGTGTTCCGGTCATCTTCCCCGTTCAACCAAAACCTCAAACTCACTCCAAACGTTACGAAAATGAAATCTAAAAGCACAGAAACAAATCCCAATCACTCACGAACCAAAACCCCCAATCAAAACAAATTTATTCTTCCTGGAAAGGCTGAATCGAAGGAAACAAAAACTAGGGCAAAACAGTTTCAGAGAGCAATTAAATTCTCATTTCACCACCATTTTCAAAACTAAAAGCATATTCATGATCAGGAAGACATATAGAACAAGTTTAGAACTTAAAAATCCATTTCTGGAAAAAAAGTTCTTGAGCTACCTGAGATTCGAAGCTTTCACTCCAGCAACTTTCTGGCCTCCCCTCTTGGTGAAATCCACTCCTTATGACCTCTTGATGATGCTTGAATGCTTGGGAGAAATTTATGTTGGCTGGATGAAGAGTTTGAACAACTTCTGCTCAAGCTCAGTTGAAAATGGCAATGGTGATTCAGGCAGTTTCAGGCCAATGTGAGTGGTTCTTTGTGATCAGGGTGATGTTTTAAGAAGGTTTGTGGAGTTTGTTTGGATGTTTATGAACTGTGGAGTGAGTTTCGAAAGAAACTGCAAGTTGTAATGAAAATGGTGCAGTGATGTTATAGCTTGTTTCAGGCCTGGTTCTTTGTTGGTTTCTACTCAATGGAACATGGTGAGATGATTGGTGAAAATGGTTTGGATGTTTGAAGTTTGTGGAGGCAGATTCGAAGAGTTTTGCCAAGTGAGGTGTTTTTGTGTATGTGATGTTGTGTGTTGTTTCAGCCTTGCTTCTTGAGTGTTATGGCCAGCATTTTCCTTGCATAAAGAACTCCCATTGATCAGGTGATGTGACCTGGCCTGCTGTGATTGGGATGTCCACTTTTGCAAAATGTCAACTTTGTTGTAAGAGAGGCATGGGCTTGGTTCTAGCTTGGTACAAGGGCTAGGGCTGGCGCAGCATGGTGTGGTGAGAGACTATGGCTGGTTCAAAGGCCAATGCAGCAAGTGGTGAGAAGCATCATGATGGTTTTGCAAGTTGGCTCTTTTTGAAACTTTCATGAAAAATGCCTTGTTACATGAACCATGAACATGTGATCTTTGGCCCAATTCTGATTTTTAGGGCATATGGAATGTTTGTGTCATGGTTTGATGTCAACTAGAGGTTACAAACAGCCTTGGTTCATGGTTTTGCAAAATTCATATTTGGTGCACATCTTGAAAATCAATGATTTTTGTCAACTTTGTCACACCATAACTTTTGATCCAAGAAGAATTTGATCATGTTCTTGTACTTTTTGAAAAGGGGAAGATGTATTCTACAACTTTCATGACCAAAGTTTTTCCATTTGAAGCATTTTTGGATCAAGAATCAAGGCTTGAAAAATGACCTAAAATGAAACATTCTTGAAAAGTCAACTATGCCCAAAAAGTCAACATTTGCAAAAACTCCAAATTCTTGATTTTTGTGAACTTCAACCTTCTTCCATGATCAAATAAAGACCATATGCACTCAAAATGATGAAGATCACCCATTGGTTGGGTCATTGGGGGCCTCAGATGCCCTGATTTTGCACTGACTTGTCTGAAAAGTCAACTCTTGATCAGATGACTTCCCCATGGAATTTCTTCATGAAAATTGATATGCATGCTCCCTATACCATATAGAGACCAATGGAAACAAGAATGACCAAAAAATTTGGGGTTATGGCCTCTGAAACCAAAACCCTAATTTTAGGTCAACTGTGCAGTCAAACTTGGCTCTGCATCCATTCCAAATCCAGTTCTTGTGATTCTTTTGAAATCTTGTCTTTGAGAGGATGTAATATGATATAAGAACACACATGGACCCCTTTGAAGTGATTGGAGACCTTTGGAGTGGCTCAAGAAGCTCTTGGATTGCTCAGATCACAAACCCTAGGTGCAGATGACTTTGAATCTATGCAGTGAATCAAAAATGAGATATGAGATGATATGATTGTGTTTATGCATATGAAATGATCACAAGCCATGGTGTGAATGGGTGAGGGCAAATTTGGGGTGTTTACAAAGGGGTACAGACGCGAACGGTCGGCAAAAGGAGAGATAACACACAGGGGTGAACTCAGAAAGACGAGAGTCGCCAGCTAGGCATTTTTATCCCGGAGGAAAGGTAATGCTGCATAGACCTAGAAAGATATGGATAAGACGGTTGCGAACCAGAGAGACTGAGAAAGGGGGTTGGTTACAACCTGGGAAGGTATTAGCACCCAGATTGTCCGTCATACTCGACGGGATCCACGCTTAAAAGATTTGTGTTTTAAAGGGGTAGTGTCAGTGCAATTTGTGTATCAAAGCTGGAAAAGGATGCAAGTGTCAGTGTAAAAATAAAGTGTGAAGTGTATAAGAGAAGTGTCAGTGTAGGAACAAGAATGAAATGCTCAAGACTATGAGGCTTAAAGAAAATAATACTGGAAGAGGGGGAATATACAGAGACTTTTGTTCGATAACTGTTAAGTTATGCCTACGTATCCTCTCGTGCAATGAGGAAGTCAGAACACCGTAGTTCGACTCAAAGAGAATGAAAGGTAAATTGACTTGTGAACTACTTACTTGCCTATGCTCAAGTGTATGACCTGTCTAGCTCAGGTGAAAACTGTCTTGCATTAGACGGAAGAAGCGAGTTCTCGTTTGTGAGTGAATGAGGTGAGAAAAGAATCCCGGAGGAGACAATTATTGCTTGTTTTTGGTGTTTTCAGTCTTTTATTGCTTTTGGATTTGCCATAAGTTAATGAGCTTAAGCCTAAACCAATGGGTTAGTAAACTCATCACATCTTCCCTCTGTTTAGGGGTAATGAGAATACCTTAAGTGTGAAGTCAGCATCTCACACTTAATCACCATGATGTAGGATTAAGATCATTAACCTACTTGTGATTATTTAGATGTTTTTGTTGTTTTTGTTTAGTGTTAAGTAATGAGATTAAGCCATAATCAGGGATTTAATGGACTCATTACACCATCCTAATAGAAGGATAATAGATGAGAACATTTAAGCTGAGAAAGACTCCTCAACTTAATCCATGATTAGGGATTAACCTCATGACAAAACAGAACCTTTATTAAGTGGATTTTAGTTAATGATAAGATGAAGAAGTGATTTTTATGGTTGGTAAGACAACTTGAGGGGGACTTGTCCATTAACACTAGGGTTAGTCCTTCTTAACCAATTAAGGAAGAATTAGAACCCTAATGCAAGGCCCAAGTTACAAGTTTGATGTCTTGATGATTATTAAGTGAATTGATTAAAGGATTTAAATACATTAAGGGTTTAATACTTAGGATTAAAGTTATACACTCCATCCTAATAGAAGGATGCAGGCATAAGCTTAATCACAAAGCCTTAAAGCCTTTAGGGTTTAGTCCCTGATTATGAGATGAGAAGAGAAGACTCAAAGATGACACAAAGGTAAAAATAAGTGGGGGAACTAATCATATCCTAATTGTTATCATGCTTGGGTGATCCTAGGGTTAATGAGGTTTACAAGAAAATCTTCAGAGAAACCACCAGGAAGGAAGCAGATGAAAGGAGCAAAGAGAAGCAAAACAACTTGCTTCATTTAAGAAGACAAGTTGCTTGAAGGAAGAAAGTAAGAGATGAACATGAATGAGAAAGCTCACTCTAATACACATACAAAAGGAAGAAAAGAAAGTATGCAAAAGATGAAAAGAGATTGTGAGAAGTGAAGGCAAATTCACTTTTCAAACAACTTACCACCTGAAAAGTTAGCAAAAGAAATGAAATGCAATGCAAATGGGATGAAATGTCATGGTACAAGCCAAAGTTAGAAGCATTTACATGAGGTTAATGATGTTAAGAGATGATGCAAACACATGACAAGGGATGAGAATGATCATACAAGCATAAGGATACAAATGAGGCATGCTTTGAACCATGAATGTACATGAAAAGCTATGAAATGCAATGGACATATAACATGGCAAATGAAAGATGCAATGATCAAACATGATTCTAATATGTCCTAAGATGTATTATGAATCATGTGGATGCACAAAATGTCATGACAAGTCAATGGATGCAAGCAAATGAGAAATGGATGCAAAGGAAGGCACAAATTAGGGTTACATGCATCATGCAAAGAAAAAATCCAAAACCAGAAGCAAATGACATGATAAGAATTTGAAAATTCAATCAAAGATACCCTAAACCTATACAAGCTCACTGCCCAAAGGAGAGGACCCAACTCTTAACCTAGTAAAAGTTATGAATTTCCTAAGTTTGTTAGGGTTTTAAGGTACTTCACAAAGAAAAATACCAAACAAAATGAAAATGCAAGATCAAATCAAACCAATTTTATCCTATAAACTACATGCTAGGGAGGATGCAATGCAAGAAGAACCATCATCAAACTCTCAAAGGTTAGGCAGAAAGGAGTTTTCAAAGTTTTCCCAAAAATATTGCCTTAAAATGAATTTAATTCCATGGAAAATGATCAAAAGGCATCAAGAACAAAAAAGAAATTTGGTTTGAGGGTTTGATAATGTTTCTAAATGCAATGTGAATTTTTTGGTGATTTTTAAATACCTAAATGCATTTTTAATTAATTAATTTTCATTAACTAATTAAAAATAAACATTTAAATGATTTAAAAATAATTTTCAGTGCAAAAAATAAAAATAAAAATATTTTTGGGTTTTAAAAATTAATAAAATCTTGGACAAAAATTTTCATAATTTTTAAATGATTTTTGCTATTTTAAATAATTCGTATAAATAAAATGAAAAGAAAATGAAATGAAAATGAAAATAATGAAAAGTATGCAAATCTGAAGGCTGACATTCAAATGGTTTTGGAGGGATTTGACTGGCGCGTCATCCAACGGCTGCAATTCAAACTGACCAGATTAATTTAAAAACCTAATTAATTAACTAAATGACGTGGATTAGGGCTTAAGTGATGAATCTGAGCCATCCATTCGCGCGGGAGTCAACAAAAGTCCACAAGATCTAAGGTTCACATTCAAACCAAACCCTAATCGTAATTAACAACTTAATGACATTCAGGTGGCCGGAAATGACCTCTGGTCATCTTCTCCGGCCACACCTCCCCTGAGAATTTCCCAAATCACTCCCCAGGCCATTTCTGGAGCTCTAAAGCTCCAGATCACTCCCTCTCACCTCCCTAAGCTCATCCCTGCCCTCAAATGGAGTTTATTTCTCACCATTAACAAGATTCGAAGCTATGACCAAAAATGGCAGAAATTTCAGGCAAACAATACACTCTCAATTCTTCATCATTTTCAAAAATAAAAAGTTCAATGAACTCAGGGGATCAAACTTAACAAGTTGAGAACTTAAAATAGAGCTTCTGGAAAAAATAAATTTCGAAGCTACCTGAGGTGAAGTTTTCAGTTTGGAGCTTTCAGCCTGCCTCCTTGCTTCCAATCACCTCTACTGACCTCCCTCAAGTGTTTGCAAAGCTTGTTTGGAGTTTATTTTGGCTAGTTTGTGAGTTTGAAGAAGTTCTGTTCAGAGAGGGGAGGAAATCGTGTTTCTATTTATGGTGGTTTCAAGGCAAGGTGAAGGGTCAGGGATGATCAGTGGAGCATTCTAAGATGAATGGTGGAAGAATTTTTGAGTTTGAGTTGCTGGGTTGAGATATTCGATAGAAAATGCAAAGGGAGGGTTTTTTGTGTATGCTGACTTGTGGGGTGTTTCAGGCTCCAAGATGTTATGAAATGGCTTGCTTGAAGTGTGTTTGTAAAGTATTGATTGGTCAGAATAGTTGGTGTGGCACTGTGGGATTGGTATGGGCCATTTTGCATAAAGTCAAGTCTAAGTGTACTTGAGGTATGGGCAAGTGGGAGGCTGTGATAGGGGCATGGATTGGCTCAGCTGAGATCAGGGATAACCATGGAAATGGATTAGAGGCAATGCAGCAAGTGGATTAGGGTTTGTGAGGGTTTTTGCAATTTCACAAAGTCTTGGCCCTTTTGAAGTTTCATGATGCACAAGTCATGAAAATGGGCAATTCTTTGGTGCAATCTAATCTTTAGGCATTGGTTTAGGTTTGTGCAAAGATTAGAAGCCCATTTGAAGTTACAATTTGCCTTGGCAAGAGGTTTTGCAACTTTGCCTCTTTGGTGCAAAACTTGAAATTATGTGATTTTTCCCAACTTTGACAAGCCATAACTTTTGATCCAAAATGAATTAGGACAAGTTCTTGTACTTTTGAAAAGGGGATGATCCATTCTACAACTTTCATGACCAAAGTTTTCTCATTTGAAGCATTTTTGAATCAAAAAGAAGGGGTTGAAAAACTTTCCCAAAATGGAAAGTTTCCATTACAAGTCACTTTCCCAAAAAGGCAATTTTGCAAATGGCTTGAAATTCTTCAATTTTGTGAACTTCTAACATCTTCCATTATCAAATAAAGATCATACACATTCAAAATGATGAAGAACACCCTTTGGTTGGGTCATTGGGGGCCTCAGATGCCCTGATTTTGCACTGACTTGCTCAAGAAGTCACCTCTTGATCAGATGCCTTCCCCATTGAATTTCTTCATGAAAATTGATATGCATGATCCCTATACCACATAGAGACCAATAGAAACAAGAATGACCAAAAAATTTGGATTTATGGCCTCTGAAACCAAGACCCTAATTCTAGGTCATCTGTGCAGTTAAACCTGGCTCAACTTCCATGCCATTCTCAGTTCTTGTGATTCTTTGACTTTCTTGACTTTGTGGGGATATAAGATGATACTTAAACATACATGGACCCCTTTGAAGTGATTGATGACCTTTGGAGTAGCTCAAATAGCTCTTGGATTGCTCAGATCACAAACCCTAGATGCAGATGACTTAGAAGCAATGCAGTGAATCAAAAATGTGGTATGAGATGCTATGATATAACTTATGCATATGAAGAGATCACAAGCCATGGTGTGAATGGGTGAGGGAAAATTTGGGGTGTTTACAATATTAAAAGGGTTTGTGATCAAGTGTTGGATCTGTTATCTGCCTTGATAGGGTCCATGTGTTCAAAAGTCCGGATGGAGGCTTAGAAAACCAGTAACCAGGTGGGGGACTCAAATAAAGAGTCACGATTCCAGGGTGTCACAAGAACTGTCCAAATAATACAACCTTAACAAACATTAGTAACAAGGGTATGATGAGGCCAAGGGTTCCTGCAAACCTGTAAACATCCCAACCCCCTCACATGTAATGTTCTATAACAAGGATCCTCAGACTTGGATCAGTTATGAGAAGTGTAAACACTTCTAACCCGGAGGTACAGTGTTTACAATAACCATAAAAAATCCTCCTCTGATTCACCTCAGATGCTGAAGATCATAAAAGGTCATCCAGACTTAGCAGGCTTCCTAGATAGCCCTAGTACTACATGAAATTCGTAGCACAGAGTTCTCAAGAAGAAACCCATGTCTGAATTGTGTTTCACATTCCCGCACCAGACCGAAATGGAATGGGAAAGAATATGAAGCCACTCTAGCCTGTGTGTCACTCAGGTCCCCGGTATGGAACCTTAATCACTCAATGACCCCCCACCCACCAAGGAAACAGCAGATCCAGCACAAATGATAATGACAGTATGCAATGCATAAAAACTGTAAATGAAAGCAATAAATAAAGTTGTACCGAAAGCAACAAATAAATAATCACAAGTAGCACATAACACCCCCGTAAACACAAATCAAACAAGCGCTAGGAGGAACCCACAAAAAGAACCAGAAGCCCTGGTTGCAATATAATGCTTTTCCCCAGCAGAGTCGCCAAGCTGTCGCTCCCCCGAAAAGACACCTGGTCAGATAGGGTATAGACGCGAACGGTAGGCGAAGAGAGAAAATGAAATGAAGTGAATAGAGTCGCCAGCTAGGCATTTTTATCCCGAAGGAAAGGTAATGCTGCATAAACCTAGAAAAAGATGGATAAGACAGTTGCGAACCAGAGAAACTGAGAAAGGGGGTTGGTTACAACCTGGGAAGGTATTAGCACCCAGATTGTCCGTCGTACTCGACGGGATCCACGCTTAAAAGTTTGTGTTTAAAGGGGTAGTGTGTGCGCTATCTGTGTGCAAAAGCTGGAAAAGAATATACAAGTGTCAGTGCAAAAGGTAAATTCTCATAAGCTGAGGGTTAAAAGAGAATGCTGAAAGAGGGGGAAGACACATAGACTTTTGTTCGATAACTGTTAAGTTATGCCTACGTATCCTCTCATGCAATGAGGAAGTCAGAACACCGTAGTTCGACTCAAAGAGACTGAAAGATAAATTGACTAGTGAACTGATTGCTTGTCTATGCTCAAGTGTATGACTTGTCTGGCTCAAGTGCTAACTTTCTTGCATTAGACGGAAGAAGCAAGTTCTCGCTTGTGAGTGAAGATGATGAGAAAAGTATCCCGAAGGAGACGATTATTGTTTGTTTTTTGTGTTTTCAGTTTTGTTATTTTTTTTTTTTGGAATTTTGCATAAGTTAATGAGCTTAAGCCTAACTCAATGGCTTGTAAACTCATTATATCCTCCCTGATTAGGGATAATGAGAATACTTTAAGTATGAGATAAGCATCTCAACTTAATTGCTATGATGATGTAGGATTGAGATCATTAACCTACTTGTGATTAATTAAATGTTTTTTGGGTTTTTGTTTAGTGTTAAGTAATGAGTTTAAGCCATAATCAAGGATTAGTGAACTCATTACACCATCCTAATAGAAGGATAATAGATGAGCACACTTAAGCTGAGGAAGATACCTTAACTTAATCCATGATTAGGGATTAAATTAATGACAAAACAAAGCCTTTATTAAATGGATTTTAATTAAGGATGAAATTAAGAAGTGAGTTTTATGATTTGTAAGCCAACTTGAGGGGGACTTGTCAATTAAACACTAGGGTTAGTCCCTCTTAACCCTAAGGAAGAGATAGAACCCTAATGTAAGGCCCAAGTTACAAGTTAATGTCTTAGTGGTTATTAGATGGATTAATTAAGAGGTATTAAGGGTTTAACACTTAGTATTAAAGTTATACACTCCATCCAAAGAGAAGGATGCAGGCATAACCCTAATTCCAAAGTCCTAAAACCTTAAAGGTTTAGTCTCTAATGATGAGATGAGAAGAGAGACACAAAGAAGACTCAAAGGTAAAAACTAAGGGGGACTAATAACAACCCTAATTATTATAATGCTTGGATGTTCCTATGGTTTGTAAGGCTTGAGAAAGATCTTCAAGGAAGCCACAAATGGAAGAAGTAGATGAAAGGAGGAAGAAGTAGAAGAAATAAGTTACTTACTTCATTGAAGAAGATAAGTAACTTAAAGAAAGAATGTGAGAGAGAAAGAACACAAGTGAACAAGTTCACTTCAAAACCAGCAAGATGCATATGAAAGAGATGAAGAGAAATGAGAAGTGAAGGCAAATCCACTTCTCAAAGTAACTTACCACCTGAAAATGTCAGCACATGATGCATAAGGAAAGAAATGAAATGGAATGATGTATATGCAAAGACAAAGATCAAAACCAGAAGCATACACATGATGCCAATGATGCTATGACATGATGCAAAGGCATATAAAGTGCATGTGTGTGTTCATACAAGATAATGAATGCAAATGAAGCATGCTTTGAAGTTTGAAAGTTCATGAAAGTTAATGAATGGAAATGAATGCAAATCATGGCAAATGAATGAAGAAATGATCAAGCATGATTCTAACATGTCCTAAGATGTCTAAGATGATATATGAATGCATGAAATGTCATGGCAAGTTCATGTATGGATGCATATGCAAGATGAATGCAAGTGAAGATGCAAAATTAGGATTATATGAAAGGATGAGATGCAAATGGCAAAGACAGAAGCAAATGACATGATAAAAAATTGAAGATGTACTCAAAGGAACCCTAAACCTATACTAGGTTACCATCCAAAGAGGGAGGTCAGAAGCTAAACCTAGAAGGAATTATGAATTTCCTAAGTTTCTAGGGTTTTATGGGTGATCCTAAATGTAAAATGCCAAATAATTTGAAAATACAAGATAAAAATGAAACAAAAATATTTTTGGATTCTAGAAGCCATGCATAGAACAATGCAAAAATAACCATTCACAAACTCAACTTGGTTTAAAAGTTATGAATTTTTGAAGCTAGGGTTAGAAAATGAACAATTTTAAGAACCCTAATTCATTGAAAAATGTCAAAGCATGATCAAAACCAAGAATAAATTTGTATGGTGAGTTTGTAAATGTTTCTAAATGTCTAAGAATGTTCTCTGATTTTTTTGGTGATTTTTAAATACTTAAATGTATTTTTAATTAATTAAAATCAATTAACTAATTAAATAAAACATTTAAATGATTTAAAAATACTTTTTTAATGCAAAAAATAAAAATAAAAATATTTTTGGTTTCTGAAAATTAATAAAAGTCTTGATAAAAATTTTCAGAAATTTTAAATCATTTTTGCTATTTTTAATAAATATATGAAATAAACTACAAAGAAAATGAAATAAAAATAAAATAAAGGGAAAGTATGTCAATCTGAGGGTCAGGATTTAAAGTCAGGGGGACAGGGTTGACTGGCGCGTGATTCAAACTTAATGACCTAATCTCATCCGTCCAAACACGCGCGGGAAAGGCTATCCAAAGGCTGACATTCAAACTGACCCTAAACCCTAATTACATTCAGATGACCGGAACAGTGCTCCGGTCATCTTCTCCGGTGAGACCTTCACTCTATCTTCTTTCCTAGGCCAAATCAAAGCCTCTAAATCTCCATAAACAAACCCCTAACCTTCCTAAACATGAATCTACCCTCAAAACACATTTATCATTCATCAATCATGAGATTCGAAGCAAAACGTGAAACTGAACAGAAATTTCAGAAACTCTATACATGCTTAATACTCAACCATTTTCGAAACAAATTACATCAGCATGATCAGTGAAGCATGAAGAATCATTTAGGAACTTAAAAATGCATTTCTGGAAAAAAAAGTTCTTAAGGTTACCTGAGTTGAAGCTTTCGAAACTGGAACTTTTTGGGCTCTTCTTTGGTGCTAAACCACTCCCATTGATCCCCTTATGCTTCTGGAATGCTTGAAACAAGTTTATATGGACTGTTTTTGAGGTTTCAGTTCAGAGGTGAGTGAAATCGTGTTTTTGATTCTTGAGGTTTCAGGCTTGTTTAATGGTTGGGAAATGATCTGGAGGGTGTATGGAGATGATTGGTGAAGTATGTTTGATGTTTTGATGGCTGAGTTATGAGTTTCGAAGAAATGAAGTTTGGGAGGAATTTTTGGCAAGCTGAGCTATGGGATGATTCAGGGAAATGTGTTGTATGAAATGAGTCCCTTGAGGCATGTATGTGAAGCTGTGATAGGTCAGAATAGTTGGTGTGGGCTATGCTGATTGGTATGGGTGATTTTGCAAAAAGTTAAGGTTGGTTGTACTTGAGGTATGGGCACATGGCAGGCCTGGATTTGGGCATGGCTTGACTCAGCAGAGATCAAGGGAAGCTTGTGGATTAGATTTTGTATGCTGATACAAGTGTATGGAAAGATTTGTACCATTTTGCAAATTTGAGAAGCTTTGGCCCTTTTAAGATTTCTTGAAGTTCAAGGCATGAAAGTGTATGATTCTTGGGCCAATTTTGATCAAAATGAGTTGCACTATGATGGTATGATTTTTAGAGATGCATTATAAGTCATGAAATGGCTTGGCAAGTGGTTTTGCAAAAAATCCTCTTTGGTGTATTCTTGAAAATTATAGGATTTTTGCCAACTTTGAAAGATCATAACTTGAGTTCCATAATGAATTAGAACATGTTCTTGTACTTTATGAAAAGGGAAAGACCTAATCTACAACTTTCATGACCAAGAATTTTTCATTTGAAGCATTTTTGGATGAGAAAGAGGAGGTTGAAAAACTTTCCCAAAATGGAAAGTTTCCATTACAAGTCATTTCCATTTTTGGAAACTTTTGGTTTAGCTCAAATTTATTAAATTTTGTGAACTTACAAGCACTTCAATGATCAAATAAAGATCATATAACTTCAATTTGATGAAAATACCCCTTTGGTTCCATTGTTGGGGGCCTCATATGCCCTAATTTTGCTCTGACTTGCTCAAGAAGTTACCTAATGAACAAATGACTTCCATAATGCATTTCTTCATCAAACTTGGTACACATGATACTTATAACATCTTAAGAACATTAGAAACAAGAATGACCAAAAAATTTGGAGTTAAGGCTTCTGAAACCAAAACCCTAATTTTGGTCATCTGTGTAGTGAAAACCCTAGCTCTGCTCCCATGCCTTGCCAGTTTTTTTGTGATTTCTTGACTTCTTTGACCTTTGAGGGATATAATATGATGATGGAACACACATGGACCCTCTTGGAATGCTTGGAGGCCTTTGGAGTGGCTCATATGGAATCTTGGACTGCTCAGATCACAAACCCTAGATGCAGATGAACTTGAACTATGCAAGGAAACAAAAAATGCAATATGAGATGATATGCTTATGTTTATGCAACAAATGAGAGATTACAAACCATGGTGTGAAATATGAGTGAGGGAAAATTTGGGGTGTTTACAGTAAGCTTCTTGTAATGTCACTCGGCTTGTGACTCTGAGAGCCTTGATTTTCCAGATGATTAACCATATGCCTTATGCTAGAACATGTGGATGCCATGCCTCATCTTTCTATGCCAAATTCTAGGATATGGTATGATATATGGTATGCTTATGATATGTAAATGACGATAAAAAGGTGAGGGAAAATTTGGGGTGTTACAACATAGTGAAAGGATTTTTTTAAAGAAAATAAAACAAATTACTTTGAAGCATGAACAATAGAAGGATCATCAACAACAATCCAGTTCTTGCAAATATTTTTGTGCGTAACAAAGTCAGACAGTTCTTCATCTTCATCATCTTCAGTGTTGGCAGCAGCAGAATGATCGTTGATAAACCCAACACTTTGGAATCCTTCTTGAATAGTCGTCGGGTCATTGAGAGCCACACCTGGTGCAAAACCAATACCAATTCCTTCTTTGTTGTTAATAGCATCAATAACTCATCCCCAACCGTTAGATCGACCGGTTTCGAGTACACGTAGAGCATATGTCGCTCCCGAAGATTTGCATCCCGGTACAAGCGCGAACGGTCGGCGAAAGAGAAGAATGAATAGAGTCGCCAGCTAGGCATTTTTATCCCGAAGGAAAGGTAATGCTGCATAAACCTAAGAAAATATGGATAAGACGGTTGCGAACCATAGAAACTGAGAAAGGGGGTTGGTTACAACCTGGGAAGGTATTAGCACCCAGATTGTGTGTCGTACTCGACGGGATCCACGCTTAAAAGATTTGTGCTTAAAGGGGTAATGTCAGTGATGTCTGTGTGTAAAAGCTGGAAAAGAATGCAAGTGTCAGTGCAAAGAAATGTAAAGGGAGTAAGAGAAGTGTCAGTGCAAGAACATGAGTGAAATGCTCAAGACTATGAGGCTTAAAGGATAATGCTGGAAGAGGGGGGAATATACAGAGACTTTTGTTTGATAATTGTTAAGTTATGCCTATGTA